>CM059818.1:29639989-30104989 GCA_030435695.1 Brachymystax lenok tsinlingensis
CATTCAATATACAGACATAGAAAATCTAAAAAAGTTACCGATAAACTTTGTCCAAACAAGTCAAACGTTTCTAATCAATCCTCAGGTACCCTAATATGTAAATAAACAATAATATTTCAGACGGACAACAGCCTGTACAATAGAAAAGAAAAATAACGAAGAGCGCGCACACAGTCACGCGTGCAAAAGAGTAGTGTCAGTTCTAACAGCCACTTGCCAGAACATCTATTTCTTGTTCGTTTAAAAAAAAAACAAGCCTGAAACCATGTCTAAAGACTGTTGACATCTAGTGGAAGCTATAGGAACTGCAATATAGGAGCTAAATCCCTCTATAGTGAATAGCAAATGTCTTGGAATGGCCTAGTCAAAGCCCAGACCTCAATCCAATTGAGAATCTGTGGTATGACTCATAGATTGCTGTACACCAGCGGAACCCATCCAACTTGAAGGAGCTGGAGCAATTTTACCTTGAAGAGTGGGCAAAAATCCCAGTGGCTAGATTTGCCAAGCTTATAGAGACATACTCCAAGAGATTTGCAGCTGTAATTGCTGAAAAAGGTGGCTCTACAAAATATTGACTTTGGGGTGGTGAATAGTTATGCACGCTCAAGTTTTCTGATTTTTTTTGTCTAATTTCTTGTTTGTTTCACACTTTGCATCTTCAAAGTGGTAGGCAAGTTGTGTAAATTAAATGATACAAACCCCCCAGAAATCTATTTTAATTCCAGGTTGTAAGGCAACAAAATTGGAAAAATGCCAAAGGGGGTGAATACTTTCGCAAGCCACTGTATGCTGTCTATGTTCACTGTGTGTGTGTGTGTGTGTGTGTGTGTGTGTGTGAGAGAGAGAGAGAGAGAGAGAGAGAGAGAGAGAGAGAGAGAGAGAGAGAGAGAGAGAGAGAGAGAGAGAGAGAATGAGGAGGTGAGTCACCATCCATCCTACTCAGAGAGGGGGAGATTGGGGTGAGGAGGTGAAGGATTGATGGTGAGTGTTCCTGTTTTTCACTGAGATACTGAAGCAAATAGAAATATCTTAACACCTTCGTACTGCAGGCTCCCATATACTGAAGTCTATTGCAGTGCTTCTTCAGACTTTTCTTTGACTTTCCCATCACCTGGAATATTGTTGGATGCATGAATCACTTTTGAAATGTCTTGGATCTGCCTTGTTCTGTGTTGGTGACATTTGCAGATATTTCAATGTCCATCACATATTCAGCAAACCAGCTGTAGCAAATCACAAGTATGAGAACAAGCACACACACATGCACACATACACATACACACACACACTACCACCAGCACCAGTCAAAATGTGCAGTTTCCACCTCCTATTCAAAGCTGCCTCTGACAGGAGAGTTTACTTTGGCCCGCTACAGCATGGTGGTGTGTGTGTGTGTGGGTATCTGAGTGAATTGGGTCAGGGGTGATAGATAGGAGAAGAGTTCTGGGTGGAATTTGTGAGAAGGCTAAATGTCTTTACACTCAAAGGCTTTACACTCAGATTACGGTATTGATATTCATGCAGTAATCCAATATGTTTCACTTCACTTCTATTGTTTCCAGTTGTACAGGCACTGCTCCACAAATGTGTGTGTGTGTGTGTGTGTGTGTGTGTGTGTGTGTGTGTGTGTGTGTGTGTGTTGTGCGTGTGTGCGTGTGTGCTCTCGTATGTGTGTGCGTGTGTGCATGTGCAAGTGCATGTGAATGTGGAGTGTGTGTGTGTCTCTCCCATTGATCTGCTGTTAAGTGTTTGTTATGTTGTATTGTTGTGACCCGGGACAAAGGACAGCGCTCATGAAGACACACACAAAGCACATGCTGCTGTTGCCGCACTTTGATTCTACAGGATTACAGGCTTTGAAAAACATGATGTTCATCTTCAGTCACTCCACATTCCTTTGCTGTTATGAAAGAACAATAGCATCGGTCTGTTTTCAATAACTGAATATTAGTCTGTGTACATAATGTATATCTAAAGAAAAGTCCACCTTTGAGATTTGGTTCTTATTTTCCATATCCTATACGAAATGAGTAGAAAAATAGATTTCAATATTCCAGTTGGATAATGCAGTCTTCAGGAGCAAATGCAGGCATTTATGTTCCTTTTATATGACAATATACTGTACCCTGAATCTGGAAAACTACTGAAAGTCTTTACCTGGGAAACATGCAATAATAAATCAACCATAAAACGAACTCAGAGAGAGAGAGAGAGAGAGAGAGAGAGAGAGAGAGAGAGAGAGAGAGAGAGAGAGAGAGAGAGAGAGAGAGAGTTTTAAACGAGGATTGACTGGATGAGTAGTCTGGATTTAAGTCAATTAGCTTCAGACAAAGAGGAGGGGAGAGAGGGAGAAGGACTGATAACAGTTATGACAAGGCATCTTCATAGCTCATTTGGCAACAAGACAACATGCAGGCACAGTCTGAATGCATGACAGACTCCACTGATACTGATAAGAGAGAGGAGCTGTCTCATATTAGCACTACTGATGTTTTCACAGCAAGCCTTTGTTTGGGATCTTGTGTTTGCAGACAAATGCATAATCACAAATCAACCCTTAACCCATATAATAGACAAAGACACTTCAGTAGGTATGACATTATATGATGATAGCACTACCTCTCCCATTTTGCTGACACCTATCCAATCCTTTCAGATCTTCACAAGAGCCTAGAGCAGAGCTATTCAAATACCTACTTTTCTTTTCTATCTGGCACAATAAGTCCCTGATTGAAGGGAGAAAATAAAAACAAGTGTTTTGGCCCTCCAGAATCATGATTGGATATACCTGGCCTACAACATGTTAATCCCCACATGAAAGACCACAGACAGAGCTAATGGTCTCTCAAAGGTAACATATCTTCACCAACACACAATAGTAAGAAAAGTGGAGAAGATTTTCCTTTCAACAGAACACATAAGAAGCTGCTGTATTACAGGAAAAACACCCATCACAGAAGCATTCAGATGTGAGGAGCAAAAAAGGAGAGTGACTGACTCTGGTGTAAAATGTTCTTATTCACCCTGCAGAGAAAATGACAGAAAACATCCACTTGACCCAGTAATGCATGGGCACATCTGCTCCCACCAGCACACCTGTAGACAGTCCTCTCACACACACACACTGAGGAGCAGATGGGATAGAAAACAGTCAGTAACACTCTCTAGGAACCAGCTGTCTGAAATGTATTATATGTAGTAGATTTAGGCGTCTATAGAGACAAGTGGAAGAGTAGGAAGGGAAGAGGAGGAGGAGTGGGAGGAGGAGGTGATGAACAAGAGGACAAGGAAGAGGAGGCAGTGTATCTGTACCCTCTGCCTGCTGAGGCCAGTCCAATTGATGCCTGTAGGATTTAAACACAGCCTTTATGGTCCCCTCCAAGCCTGGCAGAAGAATGTCTCTGTAATTATTGAATGGCTTAATTCTTACCCCTTTTCTACTGAAATAGACAGATAAACGTCTCATTTGGAGCAACATTAACATTTTCAATACTTCCATTCCTGTCTTCCTGTTCCGTCTGGGCCCTGAGTGACATTTGGTTTTCTGAGCTGAGCTGAGAAAACAGTATCAGTCTGTGTGTCTGCTGTATCTGAAGCGACAGCTGAGAGGTCGAAGTGATGTTGCACTAGTCACCACAAAACAAAAACACTCATTTCTGTTGGTTGACCTTTCAACTGTGTGACATCATGGTGATTCAGAAGCTTAATCAGTGCAGGACAAGACATGGTGAAACCCTCACACATTGTGAATGTACTGTGGAAGCTTATTGCTGGTGATAACATAAATGATTCATTTTCATTGTGAAATTGTGACAGTGTAATTAAATATCAATTACACTGTAGGCTCCTTCTCCCACACAGAGGATGTACAGGTAACTGCCAAAATAAAGGAAACGCGTGAGTTAACGAAGGATACAAGGTGTATTGAAAGCAGGTGCTTCCACACAAGTGTGGTTTTCTGAGTTAATTAAGGAATTAACATCCCATCATGCTTAAGGTCATGAATAGAAACGCCCAGTTGACCTTTATTTTGGCCTCCATTGCTAGAAGAAGACAACTCAGTGACTTTGAAATAGGGGTTTCAAAGGATTATAGTGCAGGGTTCCTCAACTGGCGGTTTTATTTTGCCCCCAAGTTTTCTGAAGAAATACATAACAGAATAATAGAAAGACACGTGATCGTGTACAAATGTAAGCAAAGTTTGAAATTATGATGTTTTAGTTATATATTATATCTGTTTGGGCTTCTTGCAGTCAATTTGCAGTCTACAAATTATTTGTAATAATGTTCATTCCCTCAGACCATCCGCTAAAGAAAATATGGTCCCATTGCTGAATCTAGTTTATGATCTCTGGCATAAGGGGTTTAAAGTACGTGTGTGTGTGTGTTTGTGTGTGTGTGGAGGTCTCAAACCAGTTGAACATGCTGAGACAGCGTTTTCCACCACCATAACCAAATTATGGAATGTCTCATGGAAGAATGGAGTCACATCCCTCCAATTAAGTTCCAGACACTTGTAGAATCTATGCCAAGGTGTTGAAACTGTTTTTGTTCATGGTGGCCCAACACCCTACTGAGACACTTTATGTTGGAGTGTCCTTTATTTTGGCAGTTACCTGTAATACAGATCCACTTACTGATAAAAGGAATGGTTCATTTTCATTTAGAAATGAGTTTAACCATATGCAAACTCCTTCAATGATGTACTATATATTTCACTGTACCGCTACATTTGGAAAGCATTGCCTCGTTAAGGCTACCACTTGGGCTGCATCTCATTGATCTAAAGTAGCTTTCTCTCCTTGTCTCCTTCATTTGCACTGTTGAGACACTACAGGACAAGAGGAAAGCAATTGGTGGAAGAATACCAATACTTTTCATTCACCTGTAAAGTCCCCTCACATCAGGAAGCCATGTCAGATTATTGGGATGCGCCCAAGCTCTGTTACTGAACCCCAAATTGCCCCTCTAGCAACTATGCACCGCTGTAGATCTGAAAGGATTGTATGTGTGTGAGCATAGTGAGCATATAGTGACAATACCACCTAGGGCAAGGTGGCTGCTACCATTATGCTTGTACCTATTATTTTTACATCTACAGGAGTGCCTATGGGGAAGGGGCTGGAGGCTGATTTGGCATTCAGCGTGTGTGTGTCTATCTAACCCCCTCGGCAGTGTGAAGCAGCAGGGATCAAAAGGCCCTCTCATAGAGCTCCAGTGTGGGAGGGAGGATAATGCAGCATTGTATACAGCCTCACTTAAAGACTCATTCACTGACAGGGATCAGTGGAAACGCAATCCATAGGAATAACAAGGGAAGAGGAGGGTAGAGCATATTTTATCATAGCTAACATAGAAATAGCGTGGACAATTGCCATATTGCTAAAGTATCTGATCCTTTCCGATCTACAGTTGTGACTAGGAGGGTAGGGGGTAGGGCTCCATTTAGAATTATGAACGCGTTCTGTTCAGTGTTTGTGGACTGACGTACTAACAGGCTTACAAGCTAATATCTCCACACTCTCATCAAGAGGGACAGGGAAAATAACGGCACGTTGAAGTGTCTCCGAGTAGAGAAATACAAACCAAAGGTTTTATTTTTTGTAGCCTCCTTATAGACTCCCCATAAAAATAGTGTTGCTCGAAATAATACCCAAAATAAGGAAAAGAAAAAACAATTTGATTGTTTCAATTAAGTCCATAGAGAAACAAGCCCAATGTCCAGACATTCATTTAATTTCAGCCCAGCTCCTTTTTTTCTTCCAGAAGCAGATTGGTCAGCAAACCCTAGTCTCTCTGCACCACGTCTGGAACTGTGAGGGATTACCACTAGAACGAACCCTTACAGAGAGCAGAACTGCTGTAATGCATCACTACATTAACCCTAAACACTACACATGCCATTAAGAAGCATGTCACAACCCATGACAAAAATAAAAAAGAACAATACCTTATGCAACCTAAATCTGCATGAAGAAACCACACCAAATATCTGTTCATAAAACCTGTCCTTCATCTTAGCCAAGGGGATCTGGGATAAATCAAATACAATCGTACTAAACGGGTTTAGATTCAGTAACATAAAGAGCTGTTTTTAGATAGATGTGTAGCTTAGCTCCGGTAAACAAAGGGTTAAACCTTAGCTGCAGAAATTCACTGCAGTCTAAAAGCATTTGGCTGATAGCTACTGAACAGCAAAATCTATGCTCTTCTCTCTACAGCTCTCCCTCGACAAATGACTCTCTGTCTTTCTGTCTAGATTTTGCTTGCTTAATCTTCCGGAGTCCTTTATTGTATTTGTAATGTTTGGCACAGTACAAATTGGTGCTTTTATAAGATAAACCTGCGAAGCCTGATGTGATGTTAGGGCTTGTTGTTTTATAAACTGCTGTGAGTATAAAGGGGTTTTACTACATTCTAAACGGTCTAAATAACAAAAATAACAGTTTTCCTCAAGACAGCTCCTCCCTCAATCAATCAAATATACCATCATCGAGACCTCAACATCTCTCGCTTTTAAATAGAACTTACAAGTTATTAGAAAATAGTTTAAATTTTACTTTCTTCTTTGATACATAATCCCAATCGTCCCCATATTAGATTCATTTATATAGATGTATATTTTTTACATTTCTATATTTATGTATAAGCATGTACAAGATAGATAAAACTGTCTCAATTTTGCACTCTGTACAAAAGAAAGTTACCGTCTTCTTTGTGCATTCTATTGCATGGACTGGTGAGCAGTGAGGAGAGGAAGAGAGGAGGGAGTAGAGTCAGATCCATATAGAAATCCACCCAGTTAGATCCACCCAGTTAGATCCACCCAGTTAGATCCACACAGTTAGATCCAAACAGTTAGATCCACAGTAAGGCCAGCAAGAGTCCCTTATATCTGGGTCTCCTGGACCTTCTCCTTGGTGTGAGTGGTCTTAATGACGTACGGCTCTGCGATGGTGCTGATGAGGCTGTGGTGGTGCTGCTGATGATGCTGGCGGCTGGAGGAGCGGTGCAGGGAGTTTCCCAGGTTGTTATGGGTCCAGTGAGCCCCGTAGGCAGCTCTGTCCCTGTCCCTGTCCCTGTCTCTGTCTCTGTCTCTGTCTCTGTCTCTGTGGGCGGACGATGAGGATGATGAGATGTATCTTGTTTTTAAGATGGTGGGCAGAGCCAGCCCCGTCTCCTCAGACTCGCTAGATCCTGACCTGGCTGGTGGAACCTCGGGATCCTCCTCGTCCATTTGGATGATCTCGATGGTCCGCGCCACCGCCACCGTGCTCCTCTGCTGGTGCCGCTTACGCAGCTTGTAGAAGGCAATCAACATGGCAGCGGCAAGGAGCGTCACGGCAACGAAGCAGCCAATGATGATCTTGGTTGTCTTCACGACCTCGTCCAGGCTGGCGGAGGGGTGTGTGGGGCCACGGGCTGTGGGGAGAGACACCTGACGGGGGGTCTGGGTGCTCTGTAGCAGCATGGTGGGCGTGGAGAGGAAGACGGGCTGGAACACGGAGGGCGAGGCTGGGACTGTGGGTTTGGGTTTGGGGGTCTCTTCTACAGTGGGCTCCAGCACCTCCACAGTTACTGTAGTGAAATAGGACAGGTTGGAGGTGTTGAGCTCGGCATTGCTGACATTCAGGTAGGCTGAGGCGTTGGAGTTACCTGCCATGTTAGTCACCATGCAGGTATAGACACCCTTGTCCGACGGCAAAACGTTGGAGAAGTTGAGAGTTCCGTCATTGAGGACAGAGATCCGAGGGTGAGACGAGCCGTGGGTCAGAACGGTCCCGTTAGGAAGCAGCCATCGGACTGACGACATGGCGGCCGTAAGACACTTGAGCTCAGCCACTCTCTCTGCAGAGATGTTGAGGTCCCTGGGAGCATCCAGGATGAAGGGAGCAGAGCACTGGAATGTGTTCTGGTCCACCTCCACCAGGTATCGTCCTCTCATGTGCGCAGGGGAGTGGCAGCGGCCGCAGCAGGTGGAGTTAGTGGGGATGTACTCCCTTAGCCACCAGGACAGCCACACCACGTCACAGTCACACCTCCAGGGGTTGTGGTGGAGATGGAGCTCCACCAGGTACTGCAGCGGGGCAAAGAGGTCATGGGGGAGAGATGACAGGTTATTATGGGCTAGATTCAGCTCCACCAGCGCCGTGATGTCATCGAAGGCGTTCCTCTCGATCACAGTGATCCCAGAGTTCATGATCCAGAGTTTCTGTAGCGAGTGCAGGCCGCGGAAAGATCCGGGCTTCATCTCAGGGAAAGTGTTCTCAGACATCTCCAGCTCCTCCAGGCCCGTCAGGGGAGACAGGACAGGCATCTCCCTGAGGTTACACATCCCCAGGTTCAGGTACTTGAGGTTCTGCAGGCCCTCAAAGGCCCCGTCAGAGATGTACTCCAGCCTCCTGAGCTCCCCTAGGTCCAGCCTCATCAGAGAGGGCACCCTGTTGAAGGCATAGGAGGGGATGCTTTCAATGGGGTTGTTCCTCAGCCACAGCTCCCTCAGCTTGGACAGGTACTCAAAAGCCCCGCTGGGGATCCCCGTCAGTCTGTTGTCAAACAGCTCCAGGGTGTTGAGGCTGGTCAGGCCGTTGAAGGCACCCACCTCGATCTGCCTGATGGCGTTCCTGCCCAGCTGCAGCACCTCCAGATGGTGTAGGTGTCTGAAGGTGTCAGCCTGGATGGTCTCGATGCTGTTCTCCATCAGGTTGAGGTATCTGGTGTTGGTGGGGATCCCGGGGGGCACCCTAACCAGGCCACGGCGTGTACACACCACCTTACCGATCTGGTTGGTGCAGGAGCACACCACTGGACAGTTCTGGGGGTTTGGGGGAGGACCCAGGCCGGCAGGCTGGCACACACTGAGAGCTGGCACCATAGTGAGGGCTAGCAGGGCGAGCAGGGCTGCGTTCCAGGTGGGCTGCAGAGAAACCTGGCCCACAGTACTCATGTTGCGGAGGGCTCATTATTCAGCATGTTGGGGGGAGACGGACACTAGAGGAGGACAGACCACCCTCCTACCCTGGCTGGAGCAAGGACAGGATTCGCCACGCCATCGACGAGACTGGGAGACGCTACGCAGAGATAGACAAAGAGAGAAAGAAAAGAAACAGAAAGGGAGACAGAGAGAGGAAGCGAGAAAGAGAGATCGAGAGTGATAGGGGGCGAGAGGAAGAGAGAGTGAAAGAGGGAGAGAGGGAGAGAGGGGGAAGAGAGGGAGGCAGAGTGAGATTATGTGAAGGCAGAGCAGCAGCAAAGGAAAGGCTTTGCAGTGATCACCTACCTCATTAGTTCTCAAACGGTCCCTTTCTTCTTCCTTTCTGAATATCACAAAAAACCATAACGAACCAGAGTCATGTGTAATTCCCTTTCCATGGAAAAACAGAAATGTGGAAAATGCATTTATATTCAGTTCTTCTCCTTCATCTGGAAAGTGGTGGTAATGTCCCTGTGTTAACTAACGGAACAAAATGTCTCCTGTTAGCCGGTGGTGAGAGTGGAGCAGAGCAGTGTGTAAAGACTAGAGGCTCGGTGGGAAAGGACAGGCCGTGCGGGTTAAGTTAAGCAGGTGACTGGCGTCCCCCGGCCCTCCTCCTCTCCCTCTCTCCCTGCCTGCAGCCGCAGACACACGGCCCCTCTGTTGACGAATCACACTGCTCCATCAAGCAGTAAAAGCCAGACACACCGAGCAGAAGGGAAAAAAATGGCAATACATTATTTTTTTAATCCACCGGTCTGGCAGGTCCTCGTGAGTGTGTGTGTTTCTGTGTTTCTGTGTGTGTGTGTCGGCTGAGAGCCCTCCGTCTCGGTGACTTTGCCGAAGGCTAGCTGGTGCCTGATTAGCCCCGCTCTGATGGATGGAGAAAGAGAGAGAGAAAAAAGCTAAAGGACTCCTGACGCAGTCATCCCACTCTCCTCTCTTTTTCTCTCTTCTCTTCTGGTCCTCTCCCTGCGATGGTTTGCCTGGCCGTGGCTATAGCAGCTGCAGCCTGCCGCGTGCAGCACAGTTAGCAATATTCTTCCTGAGGGGGCGGGGGGAGGTGGAGAGATGGTGGTGCTGGTTAGAGAGAGGGGAGGAGGAGGAGAGGGAGCGCAGTGCTGCCGTGGCTACGCTTTAGAGAAAGAGAGAGAAGCAGAGGGGGAGAGGAAAAAGCATAGGAGAGAGAGTGCTCTTGTCCTCTCCTCAGTATCAGTGAGGGAAAAATAGAGAGAGGAGAGAGAGAGAGAGAGAGAGAGAGAGAGAGAGAGAGAGAGAGAGAGAGAGAGAGAGAGAGAGAGAGAAAAGAAAGAGAGGGGTATACTCCTGCTGTTTCGATGCGATGGTGGCTGTCCAGGGTATCTGTAACCGGTATCCGTAAACAGAGGCAGGCATGGAGGGTTCCTGGCCTGGTACTCTCTCCCCCGAGGTGTGTGTCTCTCTGTCTGTCCTGGAGTTCTACTAGTTGATCCCCGGGGCTGAGCTCAGGGCTGGGGGCTGTAGGGATGAGGTGAGGTAGCAAGTTGTGGCAGTTGCTCTGTGTGTGGCTGACAAGCTCCCGACTGTCTGCTGGACTACTGCAGTAACCACGGTGGAGCCAGGAGAGAGAGGGGGACAAGCTAGAGGGTGTGAGGGGAGAGAGCAAAAGGTAGAGTGAGAGAGCAGAAGAGAGAGAGGCGGCAAACAAGCATCACACCGTCACAGCAGCATTCCAATCCCCCTCTCCTCTTCTCTTCTTGTTTTTTTATTGTACAGTCTTTCTCTTTTTTTCCCTATGTATGTGTATGTGTGTGTGTGTGTTGCGGGTAGCTAAGACTCTCTATCCCCCCTCCTTTTGTCCTTCAGTGGGAACGTGAATGTAATGCTGACGTACTCCTCTCCCTGTCAGCCGCGGCTCACACAGCCACTCGTGCACGAATGAACACACACACACACGCACACACACACACACACAGAGCATTAGTGCAGTGCATTGGTTTGATGCAGTGTTCCTCTGTATTAATACATTCAACACCCTCCTCTATTTCTGCTCAAAATGAGATCTCTGTCCTGCATCTCAGGGAGAGAGAGAGAGAGAGAGAGAGAGAGAGAGAGAGAGAGAGAGAGAGAGAGAGAGAGAGAGAGAGAGAGAGAGAGAGAGAAACGCATGTAGAGGGGGAAGACAAGAGGTTTAATATCTCTGTCAACTCTAACCCTCAGAGTATTTCTGTGTGTTTCTTCCCCATCCGTTCTCTTTCCCAGAGCACAGAGCACAGTCAGCAATGCTGCTGAACAGATACAGCGTACTGTGTGTACCAGCCTATTTTCCCCTTGTAATACATTATGCCACAAAAAAATGTGTCACATGCATGATGACCAAAAGACTGTACAATATGATGTGAGTGTGTGTGCGTGTGTGCGTGTGTGTGTGCGTGTGTGTGTGTGTGTGTGTGTGTGTGTGTGTGTGTGTGTGTGTGTGTGTGTGTGTGTGTGTGTGAGTGCGTGCGTGCGTGTGTGCGTGTGCGTGCATGTACGTGTATATGTGCATGCGCGTGTGTGTGGTGGGGATCTCTGACAGTGCTGACTCGGCTCCTCTCTCTCTGCTGGACAATCTTCTCCTCCTCTTCTCTACTCCTCCTTTCCTCTCCTTTCCTCTCCACCTCCCCTCCTCTCCCAGATAAAACTAGAGAGGAAGAGGGAGGGAGATAGATGAGGGAAGCTAATGCACAACATTCTCAGTGAGAAGGAATGAGGAAAAAGAGAGGGAAGAGATGGAGGGATGAGGGGAGAGCAGAGCTGATAGCGCTGGATTAAGTGTAATTTGAATGTAAGAGGAGAAGTCTCCCTCCTTCTCTCTGCCCTTAGGTAATGGTCTACTCTCTCTCTCTCTCTCTCTCCATCTCTCTCTCTCCATCTCTCTCCCTTGCGCTCTCTCTCTCCATCTTTCTCTCTCCGTCTCGCTCGCTCTCTCTCTCCATCTCTCTCTCTCTCTCTCTCTCTCTCTCCATCTCTCGCTCCATCGTCTTTCTCCTTTCTTTCGTTCAGACTAGCTTCTGGGGGTGTAGTAAAGAGCTGTTAATTTCACACCAGAGCAGCACTGCTGCCTCGTTTAAGCATACAGTACATATAGCCAATCATATAGGCCGCTTCGTCAATTCCATTTGAATTCAAGTCAATTTAGGAAATGAATTGGACATGATTTGGACATGCCATCATGTGAAGAAGGTATTGTAAAACCCACACTCCATGTCCAATAAGCTTCCTAAATTGACTGTGTTTTAAATCGAATAGAGCTGGACTGGAAGCAGGGGTATTGAACATTCTAAAGTAGGACACTAACACACTGTGTCGATATGTGGCTCAACTCAGCAGTGTTGGTATTCCTACACACTCATTCACCCCCTACTCATGTGGACACTAATTGCAAGGTATATTGTAATTCTGTAATGAATAATGGTTTTGCTATTATAAGCTACTAAATAATGGTATTGTAATTATAATACATCCTATAATGGTATTGTAATTAAAGTATAATTGTGTGATACATTGTGGTTTCATGTAAAATACTAGAAAATGCTGAAGTATGTTAAATCTGTTAGGTACAGGAGAGAGAGGGTGAAGGAGTTCTGAAGAGATGGCGAGAGAGAGGGAGAAATGGAGAGAGAACAAGAGAAAGAGATAAAGAGAGAGAGAAAGAGAGAGAGAAAGAGAGAGAGAGAGAAAGAGAGAGAGAAAGAGAGAGAGAAAGAGAGCTCCTCTGAGGTGAGGCAGTGTTAGTGCACGCAGACAGACAGGCAGGCAGCAGAGCGTGGCTCTAATTGATGGCCATGGCTGAGGTTGTGGCTGCACTGTTAATAACATTACAGGGGCCATGAACATGGAAAGGTCACTTAGCACACTGAATATATGACATCCCTCACCCTCTGTCTCACACACTCTCCCTCTCCTTCTCCCTCTCTCCGTCCTCTGTGTTCCATGCATCAGCACTCCCTAAGCCAGTGTAGGTGAGGGGCAAGTTGAAAAGGGGAAGACAAGGGGCTTTCTTTGTAATGATGTTGAGTTAACTGGTCTCTGTTCACTGTGTTAAATAAGGCATGGGACGAACATTTATCACCTACAAGAGGGAATGTACAGAGTAGACTTTTATGATTTATTATACTGTAGGCTTAGAGACTAGAGTGGTTGTGGGGAGGTTTGGGGGCAGCAGGTAGCCCAAAGGTCAGAGAGGTTGCAGGTTCAAATCCCATGGTGGGTGACAGTGGTCCACTCTGTGGAGCCATGCTAGGTCGTTAGTGTCTGACCCAGTGAGTTTGACCAATGCTCTTGTAGTGTAATGGGCCAGAGTATGTTTTGCGTGCTGTAAGTAGGTAAATAAGGGCCAATGGGAGTGCAGTTTCCTCTATATTCTCTCTCTCCTCACTGGAGGGTTATGGATCACATGGCCCTTATTGGGTCATGTTTGGGATTTAGTTTAGTTTATTTGACAGTTTTATAACACACATAACACAAAATCACTGAGGATGACACAGTAAAGTGAGAGACAGCAGATCTCTCATCAATAGAGCTGATATGATAAAGCTTGGTGGACTGAGGTCTGTGGTTTGGGTTGGAAAGGTAGAATTGAATGAGGGGTGTGGGGGGGAGTCAATGGTAGAGAAGAGGGAGGGGAAGGGGATGATGGACCTTTGTAGGCTATTGTTTGTGAGGGGTGTATGTTTGATGGGGAGGGGCTGTGTCAATATTGAGCGTCTGTCACCCTTCCCTGTATGCCCGGGTGGAGGGTTGGGGGGGAATTAAACGTTTCAGGCAACGGATGAGGCTGGAGAGTGTGCGTTTGCACAAGTGTGACCCAGTGTGTGTGTGTGTGTGTGTGTGTGTGTGTGTGTGTGTGTGTGTGTGTGTGTGTGTGTGTGTGTGTGCGTGTGTGACCTGTATTCGATGTGACCTGTATTCATTAACCCTCGCTCATGGCTCCCCTCCATTCATCAGCTGTTCTGGATCAGTCACCATACGCACAGTCAGAAGAATCTACTCACAACTGCCCACACACAGTGCGGAGAATCAACTAAATCACAGCAGTGATTCCACCTCAAATGCCCAGGGGAGTCTGAATCACAGGAGGTACATTGGAATCGTTTCAAGTGTTTTGTGTCAATGGAGTGAATCAAGGCTGATTCTCAAGTGATGTGTGTTGTGTGTTGAATCACTGAGCAGCCTCCTAGATGGTACACCAAACCACACTGGTCTGAATCCACACACACGCATGCATGCACACACACACACACAACCACACACACACACCGGGTTGACTCCCCTGTGGTCTGTAGATCTATACAGCCAGTCACATCCTGTTTCTCTCAATAGCAACAATACAACTCAATGGTGTTTACTGACTCCACTCTGCACAGAACACACTCTCATTTACAATGACGACAACTGTGCGTATGTGTCACAATAGAGGTCATATTGCAATCAGATTTAACCCAGATTTAATAAGAGCATTGGCAGATAGAGTTTAGGTTGTAGAGATGGTCCCATTCATGGTGCAAAAAGTACCCAATTTTCATACTTGAGTATAAGTAAAGATACCTTGAAAGAAAATGACTTAAGTAAAAGTGAAAGTCACCCAGTAAAATACTATTTGAGTAAAAGTCTGAAAGTATTTGGTTTTAAATGTACTTAAGTATCAAAAGTAGAAGTTTAAATCACAAAATAATCCTTATTTTTAGCAAACCAGATGACACCATTTTCTTGTTTTTTTAAATGTACAGATAGCCAGGGGCACAGTTCAACACTAAGACATAATTTACAAACAAAGGATTTGTGTTTAGTGAGTCTGCCAGATCAGAGGCAGTAGGGATAACCAGGGATGTTCTCTTGATAAATGTGTGAATTAAGCAAGTTTCCTATCCTGCTAAGCATTCAAAATGTAACAAGTACTTTTGGGTGTCAGGGAAAATGTAAGGAGTAAAAGGTACAATATTTTAAGGTAAATATTAATAGTAAAGTAAAGTACAGGTACCCCAAAAAACTACTTAAGTAGTACTTTAAAGTATTATTGTTGTGTAAGTCCCCATCAATTCTCCATTGTGTTGTGGTTTTCAATAAGCCCCATTCATTTAATAGTGTGTAAAAGATCATATTGCAGTGTCCATTCATTAAACGCCATTGGTTTATATTTAGGATGAAAGCAGCTGCTCTTAAATGTATTGGTGACAGTCCCCACTTTTAATCACACTTACAGCTTCCTGCATGGCAATATAAATAATGTAAAGTAAATTAAATTAGCCCTCAACAGGTTGTTGTATTTATCTATGTCTGTCGTCACATCTGGCTGGCCAAAGACAGTTAATTACTGTGCATTTGTGTTTCCTATTAGTGCACTGATTGATTGAGCGTGGCTGTAGAAAAAAGAAACGTGCCCATCCCTGCTTCCTGTGATTGAGCCTGAATGGGCCTGCAGTTTATTGTTTACAGACTAATGACCTTCATTACACACTTCACTGTATGTGTGTGCCCAGTCTACCTGCCCTGTCTAATGTACAGTATATGATCAAGTGTTTGTGTGTTTAGCGGTGATGGAGCTAACCACAGAACACTACAGTAATTATCTACATCACTGATTACCTGAGAGAAAGTATACTGATTAACCACACAGAGGAGAGGAAAGGAGGAGAGGACAGGAGAGGAGATAAGGAGAGTAGAGGAGAGTAGAGGAGAGTAGAGGAGAGGAGAGGAGAAAAATGACAGTGTACAGGCTCTTCATAGTTCACTGTACCATGCAGTATGGTTCTAGGCAGCCATGCATGAATGGTGTGATATGAAGTGAAGTACTAATGAAACACTGTCATTCAATAAGAGATTTATGTTTTAATGTTACTGTTAATGAGCAGGGATAAATTTGCATGACATTATTTGAGTCATATCCAGTCAGGCAGTGGCTTGACAACTTTCTCTCTCTCACACACACACACACACACACACACACACACACACACACACACACACACACACACACACACACACACACACACACACACACACACACACACCACTGTGTCCGGTGATGTATGAAACCAGTGTGTGGGGCTCTGTAGGGAAGGCTCACCCACCTCTCATATGCAAATTAACCATTCCCCAGAGCCCTGTGATTGGCTCGTTGTTATTAATATTCTGTCAGCGTGTGACTTCATTAGTCCGATGTTACCGTGCCAACAGGCAGCACTAAAAAGGGACTTTGTCAATGTTTAATGTCTCGAAAAGAGATGCTGTGTGTGTGTGAGTTTGTATATGTGTGTGTCAAATGAAATTAAATCAAATTCTACTTGTAACATGCGCCGAATGCAACAGGTGTAAACCTTACCGTGAAATGCTTACTTACAAGCCCTTAACCAACAATGCAGTTCAAGAAATAAAGTTAAGAAAATATTTCCTAAATAAATAAATATGTAAATAGTTGGGGTGGCCATTTGATTAATTGTTCAGCAGACTTATGGCTTGGGGGTAGAAGATGTTAAGGAGCCTTGCCGCTTGACGAGCGGTAGCAGAGAGAACAGTCTATGACTGGAGTCTTTGACAATTTTCTGGGCCTTCCTCTGAAACCCCCTAGTATATAGGTCCTGGATGTCAGGAAGCTTGGCTCCACTGATGTACTGGGTCGTACATATTACCCTCTGTAGCGCCTGATGGTCAGATGCCGAGCAGTTGCCATACCAGGCGATGTGATTCAACCGTTCATGATGCTTTCGATGGCGCAGCTGTATAACTTTTTGAGGATCTGGGGACCCATGCCAAATCTTTTCAGTCTCCTGTGGGGGAAAAGGTAAACCACTAGATTGGCCTTTTAAATTGGCCTTGTATTGTCCCCAGCACAAGGTGCACCTGTGTAATGATCATGCTGTTTAATCATTTTATTTGCAAAAGAGAAATGCTCACTAACAGGGATGTAAACATATTTGAACATTTTAGAGAAATAAGCATTTTGTGCGTGTTAAACATTTCTGTGATATTTTATTTTAGTTCATGAAACATGGGACCAACACTTTAAAATCTAAAAGTAACACAGCTAATCTGTGTATGGACCCTAAAATGTTTGCTATAAATATTAGTTCAGAACAGTTGTTTGAAATGTTCAAATACTCCCACTGGTTAATCATTAATTGCAGAAAATGACTGGGTCAAGGAAATGCAACTGTTACAGTCTGACTGTGAACATCTGTATGAAAACCAAATTAAGGGAAACATAGACATGATTAAAAAACAACTGTTGATGCAATATGAAAAAATGGGTGGAGGAGATTAATCATGAATCCAAATTGAGAACCTTTTGATTGATTATGGGTGAATTCGTGTGTGAGAGATATATTACGTGCACAGGTAAGATCAGCGATATTGCCTATGCGTTTTGAAACAGGTCAGTATTGTGGTGAAATGTAATTATTGTGACCTCAAAGAAATAGAGAATGGAACTCGTTTTATCCTCTATTGCCCTTTCTACCACGATATATTCGAGAAAGCCCACCAGATATACCCTGGCATTATGTGGCTGAGTGATGAGTTCTTTTTTGTCCATTGTGTATTTCCATTTGAGGAATATTTAGATAAAGCCTTGAATAAAATAAAAAGAGCTACCTAAAGTTAAATAGTAAAAATATTTAGCTTCTATGTGGTTAACCTCTCCAGGCACCGGGGCAGTACTTGGAAGTTTGGAGAGTCTGGCATGCCCAAGGTAAAATGCCTGCCACTCAGGCCCAGAAACTAGGATATGCACATAATTAGTACTATTGGATAGGAAACACTCGGAAGTTTCTAAAACTGTTAAAATAGTTTCTGTGAGTATAACAGAACTGATATAGCAGGCAAAAACCCGAGGAAAATCTGTCCGGAAAAATGTCTTTAGACAAGGTTTCATGCGTTTATCATGGAAGAGAGCCGAACAGAAGAAGAATATGTAAGAGGAGGGATTTCGTTTTTGGTGCGCGAGACCGTGAGTGCGCTCCTCTGTATTTTCCTTTTCTATCGTTTAGGATACTATCCGTGTGAAATATAATCGTTAATATACATAAAAGTATACCTAAGGATACATTAGAAATGATTGATTTGTTTGGGCAAAGTTGATAGGTATAATTTGAACGCTTTCTCTTCACTGTACAATGGGCGAGTCGACAGGGGATTTTCTGAACATAACGCGCCAACCAAACGGAGATTTATGGATATAAACAATTACTTTTTCTAACAAAAGAAACATGGATTGTCTTGCTTGGACACTTTGGCTTGCCCTCAGCAGAAGCTCATCAAAGGTAAGCAATTTATTTTAGCTCTTATATGTGTTTTGTGAGACCCGCGCTGGTTATGGATTTATGCTAATGCATAAAATATGTGAGGTGCTATCCTCAAACAATCAAATGTTGTGCTTTCGCCATAAAGCCTTTTTGAAATCTGACAATGCTGTGATATTGCCAAGACTCTAAGCTTTTGATGACTATGCAACACTTGTATAGTGATGAATGTTTTATAATTCAACTTTTGGATTTTGAATTTGGCGCCTTACATTTCTCCGGGTAGTGTCGGGAATGGGGCGCTAGCGCCCCCAATGATCCTTAAGTAGTTTTAATGGTGTGTGTATATAGATTGCGTATGCATGTATGTATGTATGCATGTATGTATGCATGTATGTATGTATGTATGCATGTACGTATGTATGTAAGTATGTATGTATGTATGTATGTCTGTACGTGTATATATGCAGTGTGTATGTATGAAACTGGAGACACTTATCTCCCTCACTAGTTTTAAGCACCAGCTGGCAGAGAAGCTCACAGATCACTGCACCTGTACATAGCCCAACCAACTACCTCATCCCCTACCGTAGTCATTTATTTATCTTGCTCCTTTGCACCCCAGTATTTTTACTTTGCACATTCATCTACTGCACATTTACCATTCCAGTGTTAAATTGCTATACTGTAGTTACTTTGCCACCATGGCCTATTTATTGCCTTATGTTCCTTATCCTACCTCATTTGCACACATTGTATATAGATTAGTTTTTTTCCCTACTGTATTATTGACTGAGTGTTTGTTTACTCCAATGTGTAACTATGTGTTGTTGTATGTGTCGAACTGCTTTGCTTTATCTTGGCCAGGTCGCAGTTGTAAATGAGAACTTGTTCTCAACTTGCCTATCTGGTTAAAAAAGGTGAAATAAAAAAATAAAATAAAAATGTATGCATATTATTTTACTGCTCTAGGGATGTAATTATTGTTTGGATAACCTTATTGATGTATTTATTTTTAATTTTAAAAACTTTTTATTCTATTTCTTTTACTTTTTATGTGATACGCAATGCAGAGAACGCCGGAAGAAGAACGATCATTTAAATACCATAGTGAATTATTGTAATGTTTGTTTATGTGACAATTAATCCCATAAGGGATGGGTTGCCAATTGGCGATTTGACACGAAAATAAAATGTCATTCATTCGTTACACGTCAAACTGCTATTATGGAATGAAAGTCCTGCTTCGGTAGGCCAACTACTCCACTTGAACCACAGCCAGAGGATGGGTATATGATGGGCATCGTGTGTGTATGTGTGTGTGTGTGTGTGTGTGTGTGTGTGTGTGTGTGTGCGTGTGCGCGCGTGCGTGCGTGTGTGTATCTCATGAAGAGATGGGTGAACACCAGCAGTGTGTAAATGCGTGTGTGTGTCTGTGTGTGTGCACGCACGTCTGTGCGTCTGTCTGTGCGTGTGTAACCCTCACTAATATGTTTCCTGTAGCGGAAAGACTTTGTATTTCCCAGGTGCCCCAGTGTTGCAGTGAGGAATAGTGTTTAGCAGCATTTTCTAGTCTGGAGTCAATATAACAAAGCAATTAATTTACAGAGGTCGCTAAGGGCAGCTAAAAACATCTCTGGGAGACTGACTCGGAGAGGCTCCTTCCCAATACAGGCCCTTTTCCCTTCCCCTCATTTTCAAGTGCCCCTCGATGGTGGAGTGGCACTTGAAAACGGAGCAACTAGTGGTAGGGAGAAAGAAATAACCCGAATAGGCCTACCATGCAATTCATTGATGACAAGCCTTGTGTTTTTCACAGTGCCTGGCAGCAGTAATAGCACTCCTTATATTTCTCATCCAACAAAAACGTACCTACCATATGAGTAACAATGTTCTAAATGTCATAACTCTCTGAAGTCTTCAGTGGTGTTATGTGGACTGTGTCAACGTGCATTCCATAGGAAATGCACCCCTATTGATAAAACTAACACAAATGTCTGGTTGTATTGGACATGTGAGGCATGCACTTCTATGTTTCCGTTCCACTCTCTGGATGATTCCGACTGTGTATCTCTCTTAGTTGGGCAGGATACCAACCTTGATAACATGGTATTTAACCCGTTAGATTTTAATGAAGCGAATAATACGTAAATATATAATGATTGTGTTGACCGAGATTCAAATTTCCTGAAATTTCCTAGAAATAAGTGATTATTATAAGGCTAAGCAATGTAACAGCCTGTACAGTAGTTTATTTACCTTTCATTTGAACGTTCCCAGTCTTCCTATAAATCATGACCACCTTGTTTATTATTATCTGTCTTATCTCAGTCATGAATTGTCCATTGTTGCCCTTTCAGAAACATGGTTGACAGAAGACGTCTCCTTATAATACTGTTCACCACTGTAGAATATCAAGAATGGGAGGTGTCCATTTTTGTTCATAAACTTTTTCAGTTCTTTGTAAGAGAGGATCTCGCACTTCAATCTCATAACATTGATGTTGAATCTCTTTTTATAGAAATCCCTCCTGTTTACTTTGAAATCCCTCCTGTTTATTTTTTGGTGGTAAAAAAGTGGTAATTGGATGCATCTATCGGCCACCTGATTCTGACATTTGTAGTTTCATTGATATCCTTGCATCAACTTTGAATTTGATTAATAATGATGATAAAATTTGTTTTCTATTGGGTGATAACAGCATACATGTCTTTAAAAGTGAGAATCACTCACTGACATCAGATTTGTTTAATGCTTTATACTCCAGTATCTGTATACCCTCATCTATGACCAATTCATCTGCCACCCTTATTGATAATATTTTTTACTAATTATTTGAATAATGTTGCTTACATAGGTGTACTTTATACTGACATTTCTGACCACTTTCCAATTTTCCACTTCTCTTTGGCAGCTGGAAATGAACAGATGGGATTGATTAATAGCATTAAATGTAGAATTCTGCTTCCCACGTCTTTCAGTTGTCACGCCCTGGCCATAGAGAGCTCTCTAGGTTTCTCTATGGTGTGTTGGGTCAGGGCGTGACTAGGGTTATGTAGGGAACTCTATGTTGGTTTTGTTAGGTTCCCAATTAGAAGCAGCTGGTTGTCGTTGCCTCTAATTTGGAATCCTATTTAAGTTTGTTCCCTGCTCCACTTACCTTGTGGGTTATTGTTTGTATTTATGGTGTCAGCTCCACGCACCAGGTCCCCGGTGCGCCTTCAGAGCCCGGCACGGCCTGTCCCTGCTCCACGCACCAGGGTCCCTGTGCGCCTTCAGAGCCCGACACGTCCTGTTCCTGCTCCACGCATCAGGCCCCCTGTGCGCATCGAGAGCACGGCACGTCCTGTCCCTGCTCCACGCATCAGGCCCCCTGTGCGCATCGAGAGCACAGGGGTCGTTGCCTCTAATTGGGAATCCTATTTAAATTGGTTCCCTGCCCCACTTGCCTTGTGGGTTATTGTTTGTATTTATGTGTGTGTACCCTTTGTGTGCCACACCTGCGTTACGGTCTGTTCATTGTTTTTTGCCAGTTGCACTTAAATAAAAGTATGTATACTGGAACCCTCGCTGCATCTTGGTCCGCTCCATCAGAAAACCGTGATATCAATTCTGTATTTCACCACTGCATTCCCTTAGTTAAACCACGACTCAGGGCTGGACAGTGCATTGACCTTTTGTTGCATTTCATGAAAATACAAGTGTTGTACACAATTCAAAAGCTTAGAATCTTGGTTCAGATTTACAATAGGCTTTATGGAGAAAGCAGAACATTTATCTGAGTACAGCGGCCCACAAAATATTATTCAAACCAGCACAGGCGTTACAAAATCAAATATAGAGATAAAATAAATCACTTACCTTTGAAGATCTTCCTCTGTTTGCAATCACAAGGGTCCCTGGAACACAAAGAATGGTTGTTCTGTTCGATAAAGTCCTTTATATCCCAAAAAGTCAGTTTAGTTGGCGCCATGGAGTTCTGTAATCCAGTCATTCAACATGCAGACAAAGAAATTCCAAAAGTACCGGTAAAGTTCGTCCATTTCAACAGCCACTTGTAAGAACTTAAACTGTGGATGTCGATTAAGGCAGCCCCCCGCACCTCTCTGATTCAGAGGGGTTGGGTTAAATGCAGAAGACACATTTCAGTTGAAGGCATTCAGTTGTACAACTGACTAGGTACCCCCCTTTCCCTTCCCTTTCCCTACTCTATATTTCTAATCAGATGTCTGGAAATATATAAATAAAGATATCCCCTGATATTGACCCTTTTCACCTTGTGTGGCTGCTACCCGTTTGCAGACATCGATAAGCCGAAATGTATCATCGGGCAACAATGCTCTGCTGAATGCATTCTTTCCCTCGTCGAGGTGGAACATTGTGAAAATTCTGTGCAACTTCCGGCACATGTTTACTGTGAACACTGAGGCTGTACCTGCTTTAAGTTACAGTTTTAACAGTGGCCAAGTAGGCTACTGTGGCTATTTGATCCTAATGTAGGCCTACCAGAGTGGCCTAACATAAACAACAATGGAGAAAAATATATCCCATAACGTTTTAACATGGAAATAGCTGTTAAATCATTCAGCCTACAGTAGCAGCAAACGTGTCGTGTCCAATGTAGGTCTACATTCCAGACTTTTGAAAAAAACATGCAGGGCTTGACATTAACCTGTTTATCCACTTGTCCTTCAGAGAAGGAGGTGACTGAAAATGTTGTGTTGTTTGATGCAAAAAAAACACTTAAAATAAATAAAATAAATTATTTTTCTCAAACCATTATTACAGAAAATCAGACAAACTATGCTACCCTCTGCCTATTGGCTACTTAGCTTATTCAAGACTGTCTCAAAATACAGCACTGCCCCTTTAAGAAATAAAAAAAAGTTATTTGCCTGACTCGCTTTTCAAATATGGGTAGTGCCACGCCTGCTCCCGCTCTCCCTCTGACGCTCGAGGGCGCCAGGCTGCCCTTCATTACGCATACCTGTCACCATCGTTACGCGCAGCTGCGCAATATGGAATTTAGCTGGACTCCAGTACTTTGTTGATTACCCCCTATATATCTGTCCGCTCCTCACTTTGTTCCCTGTCAGCAGTAATGTCGTTATTTTTCCCATGTCCAGACGCCGTTCCTGTTCTGTTTCATGTCCGTGTTTCATTAAATGTTCACTCCCTGTACCTGCTTCTCGTCTCCAGCGTCGATCCTTACAGCTAGAAATGCACACATTTTGTGCTCTTGTAGGAAGCAACCACTCCCCCATTATTGACTAGAAATTAGCTATAACTAGGCTAATAACGCACTAACTAGCAAAGAATATGAACAATTGTGCACAGGTGACTACATGACCACTTATGCTGTAAACATAGTCCAGTTCAAAGTGAATGGTACAGATCCATATATGGAAATGGCTATTTGCATATAGACCTACTGCTCTGATTGGTTATGGCACACCGGTCTGTGTCGTGCATGTCAATATAATATAATCCTACTCCAATGCTCTCTGCCTACAAGAAAAGTCTTGCATAGTTTGTTTTGTTTCGGTATGTTACATTGGAAGTTACCAATATTGCGTTGATTCGAGCACAATTCCCACAGTAGAGCAAAAAGTTGATACTATTAACTAAAGGGGAAAACTGTAGAAAGTTGAGTGAAGTTCAATCTCGTACTTCTCTGTGGGAGCTGATATGCGGCAGTCCGAGTGGAGCTGCATGCCGGTGCACGCTCGCAGCTTAGAGGGAACATTGTTTGTAGGGTAGCCTCCTCTCCTGAAGGCTGTGAGGAGGTCGTTGGTAATTCCCTACAGTGCAGGCAGGAATAGGGTTTAGCGAGTGCTAACTTAGCGTGCTCAAACTCCAAGCAGGCAGAGTGTGTATCCTTTCCTGCTATCATAGCCCCACATGGACAGGGGTTTGCCGGTGCTGGGGCAGTAGCCCTGCTCAGTTCTCCCAGTGCAGGGGAAGCATGCTCCATGGCTATGAGATTAGTATTCCTCGGGCAATGAGTAAGCTAGCGTTTGCCTCGTGGGCTAATAGCCGTTGAAAGCATGTGCTTTCTTAGTCTTTCGACCACCGAACTGTGAAGCTAGGATGGTCAGTCTAGACAAAATGACATGAAAGGACGCGTGTTGAACTAAATGAGAGAGGAGAGCTAGCAATTCTACCATCTGGCCATAGAAGAAAAGCTAGTTTGGTATAGCTGGCCTTGTGGTGTGAGCTTGCCAAGTCTCAGTAGCCGTGTGACGCTTGCTACCACAGGAGACCCAGTGCAGTGAGTAGAAAAAGCAACAGAGATGATTCTACAAGAAGCAAAAACGTTGCTTTTGGTCAGTTGTTCAACACAAAAGACGAGAGATGAGGCCCTGCGTTCGGCAGCGTTAACCTACACTGTTTGCCTGTGAACAATTAAGCAGGAAGACAGGGTTCAAGTCGTGCTGAGGAGAGCTTCAGGTTATTGTAGTAAAATCTTTGCAAGGAAGAAAGTGATAATGACCAGAAATCAGGACAAGTGGCTCTTGTAAAGACGGAGGGGCTCACCTCATTTGCCACTCGACCTGTCTGTCTCCGACTGAAGTTTTGTGATTGGCCCTTCCTGTTAGTGATCTGCCTCCAGTGAATCCCATTGTGATATATCGAAACAAGTATTTGAAAGAGAACAGCAAAACAGAAGGAGGGGAGGGCAACATTAATATAAACAGAGGAATGAAAAGAGCAGAGTGTTTCTCTTAAACCAGGTCTGGACTATAAACCTGCTCATATGTTGCTTATGTTTTGAACCAGGATTACTGAATGGAGAGACTGGAGAGGGAAAGCCTGCAAACACACACACACACACTCACACTCACACTCACAGGTACATAAATTACCCTGCACACTAGAACAATTAGCCTGTATGGAGAGAGGAAGAGTATAACTGTAATAAACCCTGAACTGTATACTGCTCAACAGTGAGACACTTGACAATATGTATGATAATAATACCCTCACTTATTAAAGGCTTGACTTGTACACTACAGCATATAGCTCTTGAACATTGTGTTATGGTGATACTGATATGTTTTTTACCAGTTCATAAGCTAAAGTGATTAGAGTATTGCAGAACAGGCAGAAAAGCTTAACAACATGTACTCAGAAATAGAAATACTGTACTGATCATAACCACACACACACACACACAGACACAAACAAATGCAAATACGCATGCACACACACACACACATAGTGTTGACTAAGAGCATTTACCCCTATGTAACTCTTAGGAAAAAAAGGTGCTATCTAGAACCTAAAAGAGGGCTTGCAGTTGACGTACGACACCTCTTGTCGTCCATGTTGGAAGACCATCAACAGATGAGTAACTTCCCCAAACTGGATGATAACAGTGCCCAAAACTAGTTGATTCATCTCCATGGTCATTTTATGTGGACTATTTGTCTGCTCTAGGAAGGAAAGACAACAGGAAAGACAACAGGAAAAAATATGTTTACAGATTGCCCTCAATCATGAAACACCATTGGTGATACTCAAGAACGTGAAGTGAAGAAACCTTTTTGCCCGTCAAGACCTGAAGCCAGACAGCTGTCAGTACAAGGTCTGCTACGATCATTTCATCACTGGTAAGTCAAGTCTGATCAATTTCAAGTTTAATTTCGCTTTTACGCTAACAAGGTGTTAACAACAACACCACAGCAAGTTAGCCAAAATTAGCTGGCTAGATAGCTAGTAGTCTTAGCATGTGTCTCGTGAGTTTCACATTTTGGGGAAGCTTTTATTTCACCATGATTAATCAATAAAAAAGACCTTGTCTTGAATGCAACCATGTAATCTAGGCCAAAAAGGGGTCCTGGCTAAAAGGGATCCAGCATTTATCAAATCTTAACCTAATTCTCATAACCTGTTACGTTAATTATCCTAACCTGCTGCGTAAATTCTCCTAATCTGCTACGAAATGTCAAATATTACATAATTTGACAAAAGATGGATCCCTTCTAACCATGATCATGAAATTGGGTGACACAAGTTGTACGATATGACGTCCATATAGCCTGGAGGACATTATTGTCCAAAAATCTCCAGTGGTTATTATGTGTTCATATAATAACCCGATGATAATTTGTTGAGAACTTTATTCATAAGATGAGGGAAAATGTATGGACAAAAGAAAAGGCCTCAATGAGATAGGACAACCTGCTTCGTTGGCTATTGCTTGTTCCAGCCCCAAAATAGATTTAATCTTTATATGACACTAAAAACACCTGAATGAATTGAACACAGCCAAACACTTAAGTGCCGTGATGGTATAGGTGACCTGAAGAATTTATATTTTAACATCATGAGTACTTTTCATTTGTTTATGCACTACTGTAGAATCACCAGCTGACCTCTATCAAGTATTGTCATCTCTACTAGCAAGTATTGTCCTCTCTGCTTTGCCTAGCCCGATTTCCATTTTTTTGACCATTTAAACACATTTAGCATAGTCAATGTAATTGTTGTTGTAGTTTTAGGCAAACCATCTGCATTATCACAGTAGCACCTCCAAGTGCCACACAGACCTTCTTGGTAAAATGTATCTGCATTGAACTTGGTGATTGTAGTTTGTATGTTTTAATTGTTAACTTAACTATTGTTCAAGAAGAACTAAGGTCGATGTTGATTAATCACAGATGACATCACCTGGTTTAAATGTTTCTAGAGACAATATCTCTTTCATCACCACTCAATGCCTAGGTCTACCTCCACTGTATTCACGTCCTACCATACCTTTGTCTGTACATTATGCCTTTAATCTATTTTATCGCCACCTGAAACCTGTTCTTTTTACTCTCTGTTCAGGACGTACTAGACGACCAGTCATTTTAGCCTTTAGCCGTACCCTTATCCTACTCCTCCTCTGTTCCTCTGGTGATATAGAGGTTAATCCTGGCCCCGCAGTGCCTAGCTCCACTCCTATTCCCCAGGCGCTATCATTTGTTGACTTCTGCAACCGTAAAAGCCTTGGTTTCATGCATGTTAACATTAGTAGCATCCTCCCTAAGTTTGTTTTATTCACTGCTTTAGCACACTCTGCCAACCCGGATGTCCTAGCCGTGTCTGAATCCTGGCTTAGGGAGACCACCAAAAACGCTGAAATCTCCATCCCTAATTACAACATTTTCAGACAAGATAGAACGGCCAAAGGGGGCAGTATTGCAATCTACTGCAGAGATAGCCTGCAGAGTTCTGTCTTACTATCCAGGTCTGTACCCAAACAATTTGAACATTTACTTTTAAAAATCCACCTTTCTAGAAACAAGTCTCTCACTGTTGCCGCTTGCTATAGACCACCCTCTGCCCCCAGCTGTGCTCTGGACACCATATGTGAACTGATTGCCCCCCATCTATCTTCAGAGTTTGTGCTGCTAGGTGACCTAAACTGGGACATGCTTAACTTCTTGGGGAGCAGCGCACGAAGTGACCGTTTTGGAGACCCTGGCGTGCCCAAAGTAAAATGCCTCCCATTCAGGCCCAGAAAATAGGATATGCACATATTTAGTACCATTGGATAGGAAACACTCTGAATTTTCTAAAAGTGTTAACATTTTGTCTGTGAGTAAAACAGAACGGATATGGCAGGCGAAACCCCCGAGGAATGGTTTTGACACATTGCTCATTTGGAACCCCTCCCTTATGAAAATGCCCATATAAGGGCATATGAATGCAGTACCTATCGCTTCCTCTGGATGTCGGTCACCTCGTGCGCCGATCGGTCACCTCGTGTGCGCCGATCCCTAAGAAGTTAACTACCCTCCAGACGAGCTTCAATGCCATACAACTCTCATTCCGTGGCCTCCAACTGCTCTTAAATGCGAGTAAAACTAAATGCATGCTCTTCAACCAATCGCTGCCCGCACCTGCCCGCCCGTCCAGCATCACTACTCTGGACGGTTCTGTCTTAGATTATGTGGACAACTACAAATATCTAGGTGTCTGGTTAGACTGTAAACTCTCCTTCCAGACTCACATCAAACATCTCCAATCCAAAAATAAATCTAGAATTGGCTTCCTATTTCGTAAAACTGACCATCCAACCAATCCTCGACTTCGGTGATGTCATTTACAAAATTGCCTCCAATACTCTACTCAACAAATTGGATGCAGTCTATCACAGTGCCATCCGTTTTCACCAAAGCCCCATATACCACCCACCACTGCGACCTGTACGCTCTCGTTGGCTGGCCCTCGCTTTACACTCGTCGCCATACCCACTGGCTCCAGGTCATCTACAAGTCCCTGCTAGGTAAAGCCCCGCTGCATCTCAGCTCGCTGGTCACCATAGCAGCACCAACCCGTAGCACGCGCTCCAGCAGGTATATCTCACTGGTCACCCCCAAAGCCAATTCCTCCTTTGGCCGACTTTCCTTCCAGTTCTCTGCTGCCAATGACTGGAACGAACTACAAAAATCTCTGAAATTGGAGACATTTATCTCCCTCACCAGCTTTAAGAGGCATTAGAAGAAGACAAAAAGGATCCATCAAATGCATTTGGTGTGTCATCATAGTGGTCTTTGACTTGTGGTCAGACTTTCTCAGGTGGAACAAGCTTAAAAGTGCCCCTATTTTTGAAAATGTTGAATTGAATGTCATTGAGAAAACAGAAATTTGTCATAATAATTTTTTTTCCCCTCCCGCAAACATCATTTCTGAATTTAAAAGTAATCCAATAAGTAATAATCTAGTTCTTCCTGGGTCACGTAACTGATTGCAGTTACAGTTGTTTTGTAATCAGATTACATGCAACTGATTACATGTAATCAGTTACTCCCCAACCATGAATACTATGCTTTACGTATACTAATGTGTGTCTATGTAGGTGTGTTTAATGCAAATAGGACATGTACAATTTTATATGCAGATAATTTTCTACAATACTCATTTGAATACCGGAGATGACAACCACGAGAACATGCCAACATGATGACAATAATGACTACAGTACAGCAGACCTGAGCTCTTCCTCTGACGTAAATCAAGCAATGACCTGCCGAGTGTGGGCCCACAGCCTTGGACTAGGCTGAGCAGCACATGGCACCTCACACCATCCAATACTGCCCACTGAGAGAGAGAGAGAGAGAGAGAGAGAGAGGGGGCAGAAAGGAGAGAGAGACATTGTTTGACATTGACATTGAGAGAGACAGCTGTCAGAGAAGGGAGAGTACGCTACTCTCTACAAGGCAGGTACATTACTTTTGTGGGAGGACATTATGAAAGTTTTTTCAATTTCCAGTCTCTAGCGAGAAAAACTGAGAACAGAGAGATATTGTATAGTAGCAATATTCAGTGCTGTGTAATTTGAGTATAATGCAGCCTGTTTCTTTTGTGATGTTTTGTGTCCTCAAATACAGAGAGCTGTAAAACCCTGTCGGTAGTGTAGATGAAGAGGTCCCACGAGAATAAGGGTACATCCTTGTATACCATGGATTATATGTGTACTTATTTTAGCACATTTTGTGAACAGAAATATAGTTTAAAAGTCTCACACAATGTATAAACATATTAAAACTGGAGCAGGCCAACTCTGCTGGGTGTGCAGGCTTCTGTTCCAGCCCAGCACTAGCACACCTGATTCAATGTATCAAACCAAATTAGTTAATAATCAAGTGTGCTATTGCTGGGCTGGAACAGAAGTCTGCTCCCACCGTAGATCAGGGATAAGTGGAGCGATGTTGGCCACCTACGTATGGTATCGACTTTTTTTTCTTTACCTGAAATTATACTTTAGTAATAATAGCCTACTTGTTGTCTGACCTTTACAGATGAGTTAGCTTACTTGAACACAATGTTACGAAATAGTGTTGATTCTTTGAAGTTGTTTAAACTTGTTTTAAAGTAGTAGCGGTACATGGGTAAAATCACTGGGGAAGCCAAACCATGAAAAAAGCCATATTACAACCTATGTTGTGATAATTGCATTGTTTGTTCTATAACCTGTCAGTTCATAAACCATCACGATAGATAAGGCCCAGACAACAAGAAGACAACAGTCACACAGTGGCAGAATAAATTCAACCACACGATTGTTTCAGCACAAAACCCGAGAGCAACATCTGTCTGGTGAAGTCCACAAAGCATGTTAAATCTAGTAAACAGTTACAGTGGGGGGAAAAAGTATTTAGTCAGCCACCAATTGTGCAAGTTCTCTCACTTAAAAAGATGAGAGAGGCCTGTAATTTTCATCATAGGTACACTATGACAGACAAAATGAGGAAAGAAAATCCAGAAAATCACATTGTAGGATTTTTTATGAATTTATTTGCAAATTATGGTGGAAAATAAGTATTTGGTCAATAACAAAAGTTTATCTCAGTACTTTGTTATATACCCTTTGTTGGCAATGACAGAGGTCAAACGTTTTCTGTAAGTCTTCACAAGGTTTTCACACACTGTTGCTGGTATTTTGCCCCATTCCTCTATGCAGATCTCCTCTAGAGCAGTGATGTTTTGGGGCTGTCGCTGGGCAACACGGACTTTCAAAAATTTTCTATGGGGTTGAGATCTGGAGACTGGCTAGGCCACTCCAGGACCTTGAAATGCTTCTTACGAAGCCACTCCTTCGTTGCCCGGGCGGTGTGTTTGGGATCATTGTCATGCTGAAAGACCCAGCCACGTTTCATCTTCAATGCCCTTGCTGATGGAAGGAGGTTTTTACTCAAAATCTCACGATACATGGCCCCATTCATTCTTTCCTTTACACGGATCAGTCGTCCTGGTCAGCCCCAAAGCATGATGTTTCCACCCCCATGCTTCACAGTAGGTATGGTGTTCTTTGGATGCAACTCAGCATTCTTTGTCCTCCAAACACGACGAGTTGAGTTTTTACCAAAAAGTTCTATTTTGGTTTCATTTGACATTCTCCCAATCCTCATCTGGATCATCCAAATGCTCTCTAGCAAACTTTAGACGGGCCTGAACATGTACTGGCTTAAGCAGGGGGACACGTCTGGCACTGCAGGATTTGAGTCCCTGGCGGCGTAGTGTGTTACTGATGGTAGGCTTTGTTACTTTGGTCCCAGCTCTCTGCAGGTCATTCACTAGGTCCCCCCGTGTGGTTCTGGGATTTTTGCTCACCGTTCTTGTGATCATTTTGACCCCACGGGGTGAGATCTTGCGTGGAGCCCCAGATCAAGGAAGATTATCAGTGGTCTTGTATGTCTTCCATTTCCTAATAATTGCTCCCACAGTTGATTTCTTCGAACCAAGCTGCTTACCTATTGCAGATTCAGTCTTCCCAACCTGGTGCAGGTCTACAATTTGGTTTCTGGTGTCCTTTGACAGCTCTTTGGTCTTGGCCATAGTGGAGTTTGGAGTGTGACTGTTTGAGGTTGTGGACAGGTGTCTTTTATACTGATAACAAGTTCAAACAGGTGCCATTAATACAGGTAATGAGTGGAGGACAGAGGAGCCTCTTAAAGAAGAAGTTACAGGTCTGTGAGAGCCAGAAATCTTGCTTGTTTGTATGTGACCAAATACTTATTTTCCACCATAATTTGCAAATAAATTCATAAAAATCCTACAATGTGATTTTCTGGATTTTTTCCTCATTTTGTCTGTCATAGTTGAAGTGTACCTATGATGAAAATTACAGGCCTCTCTCATCTTTTTAAGTGAGAGAACTTGCACAATTGGTGGCTGACTAAATACTTTTTTTCCCCACTGTACATGACCTACAGCATGGTCAAGGAAGTTTATGTTTCCGTCATTTTCAGACTACTAAACAACTATTAGAACCACAGACAGTTACCGCAAGTCGCAAAAAAATCACTGCCTCCGCTATCCCTGCACCATTTAAATTTAAACATTTAAAAATCATCAAATCTCCTCTGCTTAGAGACAACTTAAAGATACCAACAACAATTTGTGCAATCAACGTAAGCTAAATATCATGTGGCTGTCCATGGTACTGATCTGTGTGTGTGTGTGTGTGTGTGTGTGTGTGTGTGTGTGTGTGTGTGTGTGTGTGTGTGTGTGTGTGTGTGTGTGTGTGCGTGTGCGCGCGTGCGTTTGTGTGAGTGTGTGCGAAAGTAGAAAAAACATGTTGACTCACCCTACTTGTAGAGGAACGTCCTCTCTTTCATGTTGCCAAAATGGTCTATACAGTACACACGTTTTTAGTTTTTGTTGTCCTAGAGTAAGGTACCTGGCTTAAACCCCCCACACACACACACACACTGTAACACCACTAGTATGATACATTTCCACACATTGACAGCACCCCTATCCTGAGCTGTGCAGAAAATGTAACCCTAACTCCAGTGTATGGACAGTGACCATAGATGTGTCATGGATGGTACATTCCTTCTGCTGTTGTGTTATATCTCTATGAGTGAGTGCATTATGAAAAGCATACTTTATTGATCTGTTCTGCGATCCTATCATGCTATCCAGGTCATTCAGAGAGATGCGTGTGCGTATGTGTGTGTGTATGTTTGTGTGTTGTCATTCAAAGGGGTATTAGGCCCCATACAGGCAGAGTAATCTGATCCCCATTGATTGGACTGAAAGCCACTCTCAGTATGGGGGATTGGAGTTATTGCTATTGATTTTAATAACTAGGCTGTTACAGTTCATTCAGTGCATTGCCAGTCAATATCAGTGAATATCAGGAGCAGTCAATACCAGAGAAATTCATGGGAAAATACCATAGGGAGATATTCTCCTGTCTTGTAAAAAGCTCCTCCATGCAGGTCTAGGAAATGGTCTAATATGGAGGTTGCTTGAGTTAGTATGGTACGATATAGATCACATTGTGATACACATTGTTATATACACGTATTGAGAATATTTGTATGAATTGCTTGTCCTTTTTTGCAATTAGTGTATCTGTTTTACTGTTGGCCTGGATGAGTCTGTTAAAGACTAATTAATCCGACCATTAGGTTAATCTGTGTTGGGGACTATATAACACATCAGATGTAGGCCAGCCAAATCAGGCCATCCAGTAGCCAATCACAGATGTCCATACATAACCAGTCCCATAGGCCTGTAGGCCTATTGATCACTAACTAATTATTTGTCAGCTGTAATTTTCCCTCTGGAGTTAGATACAGGCTGGTAATGATCTGAATCTAGCGTTGTAGTGTAGTGGAGCTGTCCTGACCTGGATCTCTCCACAGTTATGGCTAACTGCATTGATGACCAATTTGACCCTTACTATGACATATTGTACTATTTATGTCATTACATGCAGACTTATTTACAATTATGGCCTACCCCGGCCAAACCCGGACGACGCTGGGCCAACTGTGCGCCGCCTTATGGGGCTCCCTATCACGGCCGGTTTGTTATACAGCCTGGCATCGAACCAGGGACTGTAGTGATGCCTCTTGCACTGAGATGCAGTGGCGTCATGCACACTTCTTCTGCACCCATGACATTTACCCTTTGAGAGTGTATGTCTGCAGGGTCAGCAGTGTGATGTCTTTCTCTTCGTCTCTCTCTCTCTCTCTCTCTCTCTCTCTCTCTCTCTCTCTCTCTCTAACTCTCTGCTGAAGATCACAGAGGCTCTGACTTAATCCACAGGGCTCTGCAGGGAATGGGGATAATTTTCACGGATCAAAAGGAATTCAATTCATGGTTGGATAAAAGGAAAGAAATTACTAAGATTGAGTTTATTGACAGGTCCCATGACCAATGGTGTGATGGCTTGATTTGTAATGACGGTGTGTATGATGAACATTAGGATACAACTTTGATGGATTTCGAATGCTGGATATGGTAAGTTGGAAGTGTCAAAACCCAAATGTATTTCACTATGTTCCTTATGCCTTGCTGGGCCAAGGGAAGGGGTATGGAGTGAATAGGGACCCGTTGACAGACAGAGAGTGAGAATAATATGGGGTAGTCTCCCCATAATAGGTGGGAAGAAATTGATATGGAATCTTGTGTAATAACAAGATAGAGAAACAGAGTGTGTGCCAGCGTGTGTTTGTAAAGAGGAGTGAGGTGTAGGAGTGGGTACGGCAATTCTTCAGCCACAGTACCAGGGGCAGCATACTGTATTACAATGGCTGGCAGATGATTAGAAATGTTTTTTATTGACATAGTAAATGTGTAACACAGGCAGTGGGCTGTCTGGGGATAAAAGATTTACACATGCTATCAAAGATGCCTGTAGCAGCTTCCCACTATGCAGGGATCTGTGTATGGCGGTGTGTATGTGTGTGTATGGCTGTGTGTGTGTGTATGTGTGTATGTGTCTACTCTGCACATGTTTGCGTCATATAGTAGTTAATTAGTCCCCAGGTGGCCTAGCAGCGGAACTGAACACTGAGCTGAATACATCCCATATGAATGCTGCTGCTCTCTCTCTCCCCCCTCTTTCTCAACTTTTCTCTTTCCTTTTTCCTACCTCTGTTATTACCCTTTTGACATTTGGGTGCTGAGGAGCAGGGAGACTCAAATTGGCATCTTACATAACAGACAGAAGAGAAGAACAACCCTCCAAAGAGGGAGTGAGAGAGAGAGAGAGAGAGAGAGAGAGAGAGAGAGAGAGAGAGAGAGAGAGAGAGAGAGAGAGAGAGAGAGAGAGAGAGAGAGAGAGAGAGAGAGAGAGAGAGAGAGAGAGAGAGAGAGAGAGAAAGAACAAAATAAAAGAAAGAAAGTTCTCCTCTGATTTCCAAGGAAGTTTTAAATCGACACCACAGCCTCCCGGTGCAGGATGTGTGTAAATGTGTGAGTATGTTTACATGCCCACTAATAATTTGATATTAAACTGATTATGGCAGAAGGCGGAGTTTGGCATTAGTCATGTAAACACCTTACTCTGCTTATCCTAATCGGTGTAAGGTCATAATTGAAGTAAGCATACGCCGATTAAAACACCTGGTTTTCAGAGCAATCTTTTTAAATATTAGGACATGTGAACAGCTATAGAAGTTGTGGCAGACCAGGGTGTTTGATCTAGATGTTAATACAGATCAGACACGGACACAAGTGTGATAACTCAGTTTAAAGTGTGTTTATTGAAAGCAAAGAAAAAGAAAAGAAACAGGTCTCCTCTAGTAGACCGATTCTGGGTTACCGTCTTCTGGGCAGCTGTCTCCTCTGGGGTAGAACACCAAGCACCTCGGTTCTAGCAGATTATGAGGACGTCTATCATGTAGCAACCTCTCACTAACTCCAACACCCCTGTGTGCTGCCCTCCTGGCAGCTTTATGGGCCCCGTACAGCTGGTGAGCAATCAGCCCCTTGATAACTTAAATAACTTAACAGCCTCAATCAGACCCAATTAGTCCTGGCCGAAGGACCCGTAGAGCATGGAATCCTCCTCCGGTTGTTCACCAGGTCAATGGTTAAATCAAATCAAATTGTATTAGTCACATGCGCTGAACGCAACAGGTGTAGACCTTACAGTGAAATGCTTCCTTACATGCCCCTAACCAACAATGCAGTTTAAAAAAATATGGATAAGAATAAGAAATAAAAGGAACAAGTAATAACAATAGCGAGACTATATACAGGAGGTTACAGGTACAGAGTCAATGTGCGGGGGCACCGGTTAGTTGAGGTAATATGTACATGTAAAGTAAAAGGGGTGCAAATAGTCTGGGTAGCCATTTGATTAGCTGTTCAGTAGTCTTATGGCTTGGGGGTAGAAGCTGTTTAGAAGCCTCTTGGACCTAGACGTGGCGCTCCGGTACCGCTTGCCATGCAGTAGCAAGGTCTATGACTAGGGTGTCTTTGACAATTTTTAGGGCCTTCCTCTGACACCGCCTGGTATATAGGTCCTGGATGGCAGGAAGCTTGGCCCAAGTGATGTACTGGGCCGTTCGCACTACCCTCTGTAGAGCCTTGCGGTTGCAGTCTGGAGCAGTTGCCATACCAGGCAGTGATGCAACCAGTCAGGATGCTCTCGATGGTGCAGCTGTAGAACCTTTCGAGGATCTGAGGACCCATAACAAATCTTTTCAGTCTCCTGAGGGGGAAAACATTTTGTCATGGCCCTCTTCATGACTGTCTTGGTGTGCTTGGACCATGTTAGTTTGTTGGTTATGTGGACACCAAGGAACTTGAAACCCTCAACCTACTCCACTACAGCCCCGTCGATGCAAATGGGGGCGTGCTAGGTCCTCTTTTTCCTGTAGTCCACAATCATCTCCTTTGTCTTGATCATGTTGAGAGAGAGATGGTTGTCCTGGCACCACACGGCCAAGTCTCTGACCTCCTCCCTATAGGCTGTCTCGTCGTTGTCGGTGATCAGGCCTACCCCTGATGTTTAATCGGCAAACTTAATGACGGTGTTGGAGTCGTGCCTGGCTGTGCAGTCATGAGTGAACAGGGAGTACAGTTGGGGACTGAGCACGCACCCCTGAGGGGCCCAGTTGTTGAGGATCAAATCAAATAATTGTTTATTTGTCACATACACATGGTTAGCAGATGTTAATGCGAGTGTAATGAAATGCTTGTGCTTCTAGTTCCGACCATGCAGTAGTATCTAACAAGTAATCTAACAATTTCACAACAACTACCTTATACACACAAGTGTAAAGGAATGAATACGAGTATTGTACATATATGGATGAGCGATGGCTGACCGGCATAGGCAAGATGCTGTAGATGGTATATGGTACAGTATATACATATGTGAGATGAGTAGTGTAGGATATGTAAACACTATATAAATGGCATCGTTTAAAGTGGCTAGTGATACATTTATTACATCCACTTTTTAATTATTAAAGTGGCTAGAGATTTGAGTCGATGGCCGAACGGCATAGGCAAGATTCAGTAGATGGTATAGAGTACAGTGTATACAGTTGATATGAGTAATGTCGGATATGTAAACATTATATACAAAATGTGTTAAAGTGGTTAGTGATACATTTGTTACATACAATTTTCTATTATTTAAAGTGGCTAGAGATTTAAGTCAGTATGTTGGCAGCAGCCACTCAATGTTAGTGGTGGCTGTTTAACAGTCTGATGGCCTTGAGATAGAAGCTGTTTTTCAATCTCTCGGTCCCAGCTTTGATGCACCTGTACTGACCTCGCCTTCTGGATGATAGCGGGGTGAACAGGCAGTGGCTCGGGTGGTTGTTGCCCTTGATGATCTTTTTGGCCTTCCTGTGACATGGGGTGGTGTAGGTGTCCTGGAGGGCAGGTAGTTTACCCCTGGTGATGCATTGTGCAGTCCTCACTACCCTCTGGAGAGCCTTGCCGTTGTGGGAGGAGCAGTTGCCGTACCAGGTGGTGATAGAGCCCGACAGGATGCTCTCGATTGTGCATCTGTAGAAGTTTGTGAGTGTTTTTGGTGAAAAGACGAATTTCTTCAGCCTCCTGAGGTTGAAGAGGCGCTGTTGCGCTGTCGCTGTTGCGCCTTCTTCACCACACTGCCTGTGTGGGTGGACCATTTCAGTTTGTCCGTGATGTGTACGCCGAGGAACTTTAAACTTTCTACGTTCTCCACTACTGTCCCGTCGATGTGGATAGGGGGGGTGCTCCCTCTGTTTCCTGAAGTCCACCATCATCTCCTTTGTTTTGTTGACGTTGAGTGAGAGGTTGTGGCGGATGTGTTGTTACCTAGTCTTACCACATGGGGGCGTCCCATCAGGAAGTCCAGGATCCAGTTGCAGAGGGAGGTGTTTAGTCCCAGGGTCCATAGCTTATGGATGAGCTTTGAGGGCACTATGGTGTTGAATGCTGACCTGTAGTCAATGAATAGCATTCTCACGTATGTGTTCCTTTTGTCCAGGTGTGAAAGGGCAGTGTGGAGTGCAGTAGAGATTGGATCATCTGTGGATCTGTTGTGGCGGTATGCAAATTAGAGTGGGTCTAAGGTTTCTGCGATAATGCTCATGTGAGCCATGACCAGCCTTTCAAAGCACTTCATGGCTACAGACATGAGTGCTACGGGTCGTGGTCATTTAGGCAGGTTACCTTAGTGTTCTTAGGCACAGGCACTATGGTTGTCTGTGTGAAACATGTTGGTATTACAGACTCAGACAGGGAGAGGTTGAAAATGTCAGTTAAGACACTTGCCAGTTGGTCAGCGCATGCTCGCAGTACACGTTCTGGTAATCCATCTGGCCCTGCGGCCTTGTGAATGTTCACCTGTTTAAAGGTCTTACTCATATTGGCTGCGGAGAGCGTGATTCCGTCTTCCCGAATGGCTGGTGCTCTCATGCATGTTTCAGTGTTATTTGCCTCGAAGCGTGCATAGAAGTAGTTTAGATCTTCTGGTAGGCTTGTGTCACTGGGCAGCTCTCGGCTGTGCTTCGCTTTGTAGTCTGTAATGGTTTGCAAGCCCTTCCACATCCGACGAGCGTCAGAGCCAGTGTAGTACAATTTAACCTTAGTCCTGTATTGGCGCTTTTCCTGTTTGACGGTTCGTCAGACGGCATAGCGGGATTTCTTATAAGCTTCCAGGTTAGATTCACTGGTCCTTGATAGCGGCAGATCTAGCCTTTAGCTCAGTGAGGATGTTGCCTGTAATCCATGGCTTCTGTTTGGGGTGTGTACGTACGGTCACTCTGGGGATGACGTGGCGTACTCCTCAATGCCATCGGAAGAATCCCGGAACATATTCCAGTCTGTGCTAGCAAAACAGTCCTGTAGCTTAGCATCTGCTTCATCTGACCACTTTCTTATTGATCTAGTCATGGGTGCTTCCTGATCAAATTTTTGTTTTTAACTTCTTAGGCAGCAGCGCACGAGGTGACCATTTTGGACATGTGAACAGCTTAAAACCTCACAAGCTCCAGCAGCAGAGGTGACTGTTTTGGAGAGCCTGGCGTGCCCAAAGTAAAATGCCTCCCATTTAGGCCCGGAAAATGGGATATGCATATATTTAGTACCATTGGATAGGAAACACTCTTTCCAAAACTGTTAACCATCTGTCTGTGGGTCAATCAGAACGCATATAGCAGGCAAAACCCTGAGGAATCTCTGTCCTGGAAAAAGTCATTTTGACACATTGCTCATTTTGGAACCCCTCCCTATCAAAAATGACCATATATAGGCATATGAACGCAGTGCACGTCGCTTCCTTATGATGTCATCAACCACGAGACGGTGTTTTACTCCATCTTGGAGGAATTTCGACCATTGATAAACAGCATGGCAATGGGACACCACGTTCTGAAAACTCTTCAGATTGCGCGCGCACGAGAAGGCGCGCAGTGCCTTATTTATCGTCTTTAGCGTTCAGTTTATATTCCGGCTGATTTATAATAGTAAATATACGTAAAAGTGTTCTTAAGGATACATTTAAAACTATGTTTGATTGTTTTTGGACAAGTTTATAGGTATAATTTGAACGAGTTGGCGCCGCGTTTCAATAGAGGAGTGGAGGCTGTCGTTTCTGATTATAACGCGCGAACCAAATGGAGGATTTATGTTACTTTTTCTAACAAAAGAACCATGGATTGTCTTCGTTGGACACTTAGGATGACCTCAGCAGAAGTTCTTCAACAGGTAATTGATTTGTTTTCGCTGTGAAATGTGTTATGTGTGTGCCATGATGGCTAATCGATACATGGCTATTGGAAAATATGTGAGGTGCTAGCCTCAAACAAATGAATGTGCTGCTTTCGCCGTAAAGCCTTTTTGAAATCTGACAACGCTGTGATATTGCCAAGAAACAGAGCTTTTGATGAGTATGGAACACTTGTATATTGCTGGATGTTTAATAATTCAACTATCGGATTTTGAATTTGGCGCTTTAGATTTTAGCTGGTAGTGTCGGGATGAGCCCGCTAGCGACCCACTGGTAATTGAGAATGCTTAAGAGGTTAATTCTTCTCTGCTCTAAAAGCATCTAAAAAGAATCAGAACACTTTCTCGAGACTGTCGACATCCAGAGGAAGCGATAGGTACTGCATTCATATACCCTTATATGGGCATTTTCATAAGGGAGGGGTTCTAAATCTGTCAAAACCACTTTTTACATGACAGAAATTCCTCTGGTTTTTGCCTGCCATATCCGTTCTGTTATACTCGCAGACAAAATGTTAACACTTTTAGAAAATTCAGAGTGTTTCCTGTCCAATGGTACTAAATATGTGCATATCCTATTTTCTGGGCCTGAATGGGAGGCTTTTTACTTTGGGCACGTCAGGGTCTCCAAAACGGTCACCTCGTGCGCTGCTCCCAAAGAAGTTAATCAATTTCAGAGTAAGGCTGTAACGTAACAAAATGTGGAAAAAGTCAAGGGGTCTAAATACTTTCTGAATGCACTGTAATAATGCTCTAGACACCTTTCATGGGAATGTGGCAAAAACATGAATGTGTCCAGTTTTCTGTGGATAAGGAGAATATTCCATCAGCGTCCCACCAAATATACACAGAACATGATTGCCATGTTCTCGAAATATAAGATTTTAATGTTCTAGACACATTAAATGAGAAGGTTGCAAGAACGTTAATGTGTCCAGTTTTCTGTGGATTAGGAGAATATTCCATCAACGTCCCACCAAACATACACAGAACGTGGTTGCCATGTTGTCAGAACATAAGATATTATTATTATTAAAATATATTATTTTTACCATTATTTCATCAGATAGGCTTTTTGAGAACAAGTTCTCATTTACAACTGCGACCTGGCCAAGATAAAGCAAAGCAGTGCGACACAAACAACAACATAGAGTTACACATGGAATAAACAAACATACAGTCAATAATACAATAGAAAAGTCTATACACAGTGTGTGCAGATGAGGTAGGATAGGGAGGTAAGGCAATAAATAGGCCATAGTGGAGAAATAATTACAATATAGCAATTAAACACTGGAGTGATAGATGTGCAGAAAATGAGTGTGCGAGTAGAGATACTGGGGTGCAAAGGAGCAAAATAAATAACAGTATGGGGATGAGGTAGTTGGATGGCTATTTACAGATGGGCTATGTACAGGTGCAGTGATCTGTGAGCTGCTCTGACAGCTGGTGCTTAAAGCTAGAGAGAGAGAGATATGATTTTTGCAGTTCGTTCCAGTCATTGGCAGCAGAGAACTGGAAGGAAAGGCGGCCGAAGGAGTGACCTGGGAAATATACCTGCTGGAGCGCGTTCTACGGGTGGGTGCTGCTATGGTGACCAGTGAGCTAGCAAAGACTTATAGATGACCTGGAGCCAGTGGGTTTGGCGATGAATATGAAGCGAGGGCCAGCCAACGAGAGCATACAGGTCGCAGTGGTGGGTAATATATGAGGCTTTGGTGACAAAACGGATGGCACTGTGATAGACTGCATTGAATTTGCTAGAGTGTTGGAGGCTATTTTGTAAATGACATCGCCGAAGTCAAGGATCGGTAGGATAGTCAGTTTTACGAGGGTATGTTTGGCAGCATGAGTGAAGGATTCTTTGTTGCGAAATAGGAAGCCGATTCTAGATTTAATTTTGGATTGTGAGTTAATGTGAGTCCGGAAGGAGAGTTTACAGTCTAACCAGACACCTAGGTATTTGTAGTTGTCCACATATTTTAGGTGTGGGCAGCGATCGGTTGAAGAGCATGCATTTAGTTTTACTTGCATTTAAGGTGAGTTGGAGGCCACGGAAGGAGAGTTGTATGGCATTGAAGCTCGTCTGGAGGTTAGTTAACACAGTTTCCAAAGAAGGGCCAGTAGTATACAGAATGGTGTCGTCTGTGTAGAGGTGGATCAGAGAATTACCAGCAGCAAGAGCGACGTCATTGATGTATACAGAGAAAAGTCATTCCGAGAATTGAACCCTGTGGCACCGCTGTAGAGACTGCCAGAGGTCCAGACAACAGACCCTCCGATTTGACACACTGAGAGGTTGAACAGGCTAGTAATAGGGGTTGCAACAATTTTGGCGGATAATTTTAGAAAGAGAGGGTCCAGATTGTCTAGCCCTGCTGATTTGTAGGGGTCCAGATTTTGCAGCTCTTTCAGAACATCAGCTATCTGGATTTGGTGAAGGAGAAATGGGGGAGGCTTGGGCAAGTTGATGTGGGGGAGTGCAGAGCTGTTGACCGGGGTAGGGGTAGCCAGGTGGAAAGCATGGCCAGCCGTAGAAAAATGCTCATTGAAATTCTTAATTATCTCAGATTTATCAGTGGTGACAGTGTTTCCTAGCCTCGGTGCAGTGGGCAGCTAGGAGGAGGTGCTCTTATTCTCCATGGACTTTACAGTGTCCCAGAACTTTTTGGAGTTTGTGCTAAATTAATGTTTATACGTCTGAAAAATAACTCTTTATACATCACATCTTGTTACTGTTGCCAAGCCAATCAAGGCCCTAATTGGTGAACCACTGACATATTCATAGCTCTTTGTCTGATGGCAAGGATACACTCACAGAGTGTTTTTAATTTACATTTTTGACATACACAATTCAATTGTGCATGTTCATTTATACAGTAATTATTCACCATGCCTTCACCTGCGATTTGAACTCACAACCTCTTGGTTCACAGTACTGCAATCTCACAGCTATGCCACTATGTAAAGTGTCAGGTATCAGTTCATTTGACTATTCTCATCATTCATTTGGTTTACTTATTTCAGCAATTTATGGTATTTCTGTATTATTATCTAATGTTGGCGCGGCATGTTGACCTGTTGTAATGATACTCCTTAATCACTATGGTCAATAAAATACTTTTTCTTGTACTTTAGATTTACTTCAAAGTGCATTCACCCTATTGCTTACACCTATCAAGTTGTACCATCTACATAAGTGCCCAGCGAGGAGGGGTTAGTATTTCTTCTGGACAGGGCCTAACTATACTGGTCCAATAAGTAGATGTTCAAGAGATATCCCTTATTGGGACAGTGCTTAGGGTGGTTGACATTGGTGCTGGTAACCTGAGTTTGAGACCTGCTAGGGCAGGTTTTCCCAAACTTGGTACTGACCACATTTCTATTCTCAGTATTCACACACCCATTTTCTAGTCTTGCCATAGATTTTCAAGACAATTTAAGTCAAAACTGTAACTAGGCCACTCAGTAACATTCAATGTCGTCTTGGTAAGCAACTCTAGTGTATATTTAGCCTTGTGTTTTAGGTTATTGTCCTGCTGAAAGGTGAATTAGTCTCCCAGTGTCTTTTGGAAAGCAGACTGAGACAGGTTTTCCTCTCTGATTTTTCCTGTGCTTAGCTCTATTCTGTTTATTTTTAGAAATAAAAAGACCTAGTCCTTGCCGATGACAAGCATACCCATATCATGATGCAGCCACCACCCTGCTTGAAAATATGAAGAGTGGTTCTCAGTGACGTGTTGTGTTTCGATTTGCCCCAAACATAACACTTTGTATTCAGTTAATAAAGTAAATTTCTTTGCCACATTCTTTGCAGTTTTACTTTAGTGCCTTATTACAAACAGCATGTTTGTCTGTTATTCAGACTGTTATTTATGTTAGCATTATGGAGTAACTACAATGTTGTAAATCCATCCTCCGTTTTCTCCAATCATAGCTATTAAACTCTGTATCTGTTTTAAAGCCACCATTGGCCTCATGGTGAAAGCCCTGAGCGGTTTCCTTCCTCTCCGAGTGGTTTCCTTCCACTTGACATTACTGGGTATTGTGTAGGCCATATATGTTTATGCTATTATTTGACAACAGTTACGACAGACCTATCTGATCTAATTAAAATGAGTTTGTCAATGACACATTTGTTCTACATTGTATATGTGGTGTAGATTTAAAAAAAAGACAATTGAGTTCTCTTTGAGATGCTCAGCTGTATAGAATAAATAAAAACTGAAAATGTATGAGGTAGTGGAAATGTGGTCATAATTTGTTCTCAAGGGAAAATCCTACAGATTCCCATCTTTCAATGAGAAACTCATTTTAATTATATCAAATAGGTGGGTTGTAACTGTTGCCAAATAATGACATGAACACATTTTGCTAAGAATGTGAGGGTGGGGTGATTTTCCTAGCAGGTCCCGAACCTTGGCCACCAGCACGAATGATGAACTCCCTAAGACTGTCCCTATGACATGTGCTTATTGGGCCAGTGTAGTTAGACTCTGTACTGTCCAGAAGAAACCCTACCCCTCTTCCCTAGGCACTTTTGAAGAGCTGAAACAAATCGAATCAAATTTGAAACAACTTGATAAGTGTAAGGCTGTAAGCAATAGGACGAATGCACTTTGAAGTAGGTCTCAGCTCTGTTAAGAGGACACTCAACTTTTATTGATCATAGTGATTCAGGAGTATCATTAAAACCTCTTCAATGTAAAGGCCCCCTTTTAGGGGACCTGCATGGTTCTGGTACTGGTTCCGCCTGACATTTTCGCTTATAAATCGATCTGTGGACACTGTAGATCGAAATGGCTTGCATTGAGTGGTAGACCTGATTCTCACAGGCACAGGAGCATATCTCTTCTGCCTTTTTGAAGCAGGATTTGAAATCTGCCACCACTTGAAGCTGGGATGTCCCTCCTAGCATTTCATTCGCTTTTCTGACTGTTCATCATCTCCTGGCTGAACCCTACGTCACATTAATATCTTATGTTCTGAGAACATGGCAACCATGTTTACATTTGACATTTTTGTAATTTGGCGAACACTCTTATCCAGAGCGACTTACAGTTAGTGCACTCCTCTTAAGATAGCTAGGTGGGACAACCACATATCTCAGTCATTGTAATTCAATTTTTTTCAATAAAGTAGCTATCAGCAAAGTCAGAGCTTGTACGGTGTGTGTGTGTGTGTATGTTTGATGTGACGTTAATGGGATATTCTCCTAAGCCTCAGAAAACTGGACACAGGAATGTTGTTGCAACGTTCTCATGAAACGTGTCTAGAACATTAATATCTAATATTGTGAGAACATGGCAACCATGTCCTGTGTATGTTTGGTGGGACATTGATGTAATATTCTCCAAACCCTCATAAAAATGGACACATGAATGTTCTTGCAATGTCCCATAAAAAACATCTTGAACATGAATGTTTATATTCTGAGAACATTGTAACCACGTTCTAGAAAAATTCTGCTTGACATTAAAGCTGTAACAGGTAACATTTTGTGTGAATTTGGTCAGACCATTGTCAGCCATTGTCATTGAAAGCAAGTCTAATACGCGGTAGAGTTGTTCTATGTGCACTATTGCTATGCTTCCTGTTCTTAAGTTTAGTTTTTGTTTACTTTCGGTTTTGTACACCAACATCAAACAGCTGAAAATTAAATATTTTTGGTTCCCAAAAATATCTACACTATACTTGCTTGTTTTGCCACATAAAATGAAATTAGGCAAACTATTAGAATTTTAACAACCAGTAAATGGTGGAGCGATTTCTGCATAGTACACCTTTAAGGGAATGTTCTCCTGTCTTTAACATGCTAAAACGTTTCTCAGAAGGTTTTTGCTAAGATAGAATGTTCCCCTAACTAACGGAAAACTGGACACTCAAAAATAAGGGGAACATTACCGGGTAACATTACAAAAACGTTCTCTCTCCCTAGAATTGTTAGCTGGGAAGGGAAGAGAAATGTTGCTGAGGTGTTTAGGCAAGTGTAGTTTTCAGTCTCAGTGACCTCCCTCTTATACAATACATCTCAGGAGATCCTGACAAGAGACTGTATGTGTTTGTTTGTGTGTGTGTGTGTGTGTGTGTGTGTGTGTGTGTGTGTGTGTGTGATGTATTGTAGTAATGATGTAAGGAGACATTATCCTGTATCTATTATTAAGCAGTCATTTTCCACACACACACACACACGTATCTTTTATTAAGCAGTCATTTTCCACACAAATATATACATTATTAAGCAGACATTTTTCCTTGGCATGCCTTTCACCCTGGCTATCAACTATAAAATTCCATTGTAGGGTGCATGTGTGTGTGTTCCCAGCACAGCTCAAGCAATTTCTCCAACCGTTACCCTATTCAATTGAATAGGAGACACGTACGCAGAGCCGCGTTGGTTGTGAATTTTGGGGAGAAGCGCGGTCGGGCTGTGCGTCCCCCACAGATGGTGGTCTCAGAGTTGCCTGGCTATGTCACAATGCCGGACTCTGAATTACGCTTTAGAGGTAAGGCAGGGAAGTACAGTTTATTTCCAAAACACTTGAGCATGCTGTCTCTGACCCAACTCTCTCGTTATCTCTCTCCGAACTATCTTCTTGATCCTAACCAGTCAGGCTTCAAGATGGGTCAATCAATTGCGATTGCTCTCCTCTGTGACACGGAGGCTCTCCGCACTGCCAAAGCTGACTCTCTCTCTCTCTTCTGTTCTCATCCTCCTAGATCTATCTGCTGTCTTCGACACAGCGAACCATCAGATCCTCCTTTCCACCCTCTCAGGGCTGGACATTGAGCTTGAGGTGGTGGGCCTACATCCAAGCTGAGATATCTGCCAGTACCGCAGATATGCGTGTTGCCACCTGGGTGTGAGAAGGGGGGAATAAGAAAAGTAGTTGAGTGTCATCTGCATAGCAATGATAGGAGAGACCATGAGAGGATATGACAGAGCTAAAAGACCTGGTGTATAGAGAAAATAGGAGAAGGCCTAGAACCGAGCCCTGGGGGACACCAGTAGTGAGAGCAGGTGGTGCAGACACAGATCCTCTCCACACCACCTGGTAGGAGTGACCTGCCAGGTAGGATGCAATACATTAGTGTGCAGAGCCTGAGACGCCCAGCCCTGAAAGGGTGGAGAGGAGGATCTGATGGTTTACGGTGTCTCAGGCAGCAGATACATCTTGGGGGATGAGAACAGAGGATAGATAGTCATTTAGGTTAGAGCGGAGAGCCTCGTGACACAGCAGAGCAGTTTAAGTTGAGTGACCCAGCTTGAACCCTGACCACTTAGGGTCAAGAAGATCATTCTGAGAGAGATAACAAGAGAGAACAATCATGTGTTTTGAAGAAAAAGGCAAGGGTTACCAGTCTGTAGTTTTTGACATTAGAAGGGTCGAGGAGACAGGAGGGAGAAGGATTTAGCAGAAGGAAGAGAGGATAGGACAGAAGAGGAGAGAGCAGTGGAAGAGAGAGAACAAAGATTGTGAGATTGTGAGTAGGTAGGGTTGGAGGAGAGAGGGAGAAAAAATCTACAAAATGGTCAGAGACCTAGAGGGGGGTTGCAGTGAGAATAGTAGGGGAACAGCCTCTAGTAAAGATGAGGTTAAGCATATTGCCTGCCTTGTGAGTGGGAAGGAACTGGGAAAGGGTGAGGTCAAAAGAGGCAAGGAATGGAAAGAAAACGGTGGACAGAAATGAGTTGAAGTCAGGCGTTGGGAGATTGAAGTCGCCCAGTACGATAAGTGGTAAGCCATCGTTTGGAAATTAGCTTATCAAGGTGTCAAGCTCATTGAGTAGATTTGGAGATTGAGGGACCTGATGGGCGATAGATGACAATAATGTTAAGCTTGAGCGGACAAGTGACAGTGAGAGCATGGAATTAAAATTAGTAGATGGATAGAGGGGGAAAAGAGAATCTCTATTTAGGAGGAATGAGTAGCCTTGTGCCACCACCGCGATGACTAGATGCTCTCAGACTATGAGAGAACACATAATCAGATGACAAGAGAGCAGCCGGAGTAGCAATGTTCTCTGGGGTAATCCATGTCTCCGTCAGGGCCAAAAAGCCTAAGGACTTTAGGGCGACAAAAGAGATGACCGCCGATTGGCAGTTCCAAAGGCTGCCGGAGACTATGGAATTCCTTATGGATTGTGTGCGTTGGGTTGCAGCCACGGGGTGGGGAACATCTGTAAAACCTATTGGGATAGAATTCACACACATATTTGACAAAATTACAGAAGATTAAAATTAGATTTTCTAAAAATAACTAGATAAGATACTGAAGTGTAAGAGTGGTGTGAAGCCTTCCTCTCAGTCTTCGTTTTGAGCGACAACACCGCCACTTGACAAGACCGCCTCTTCCAGCTGCTGCAGAAAAACTAGAAAAAACTGAAGTACTAACACTAATTGCTGATTGCCTAGCAGAGGTTAAGAAAAATACCCCCTCCAACACACAACCACCAATTATCAGAAAGCTATCACAAATTGACCTGAAACCAGTCCAAGTCAATGTTCCAACACTTCACAGTCACAAGTACTGAGAATTCAGCAGTTCAAATGACTAAATAGGGTACTAGAAAGAGAGACAGCACTTAACTAGAATTGCCCTAGCCAGACTATACCAACCGCAACAACAAATATACTGAGGCTACTCTTGCAGAGATGAGTTGTTTTCCCAGGCGATAGATGAGCTCTGTCTTTCTTTCGCTCTCTCTTCCTCTCTCTTTATATCTATCTATATCTATTGAGAGCTTGAGATGTTTAACCGTGTGATTCATATTGGGAGACTGCCCACTGTGAATAAAACCTCATCAATCAACTTTGCCTGTGGCACACACAAACACACACACACACAGTAAGACGCATATCACTGACAAGCTATATTTAGACCTGCTGCTGGCTTTCACTGTAAATCCTCTACACCTCTCTCCCTTCCCTCTCTTTCTCCACCTCCTTATGTCTAGCTCTTTCCCTACAGAAGTAGCATCTGCAGAATTGCAGAAGTGTAAGCCCTGTAGTTATGTGTTAGGACTGCCTGTCCTACATAGAGATGTATTAGAGCTGAGAAACCAGTTTGGTTTCATAGACAAGACATAACATAGTAGATGTAACACAGTAAATGTATATCTGGGACACTCAAATTAGTAAATGTTTCATTTGGTATGGTTACATAAGACAGAAAGTTACTAAAGGCATAACGGAGGTTTGTTGGACCTATAGCACAAACGTCAAGCAACCCACAAGGTTGCGTCTTCAAATGTAATTATGGACAGCTTTAGGGCGCAGGGGGAGCAGGAAGCTGCCTAGTGGTGGCTATTCAGCAGCTCAGTTGACTGAGGTTGTTTGATGATCTTCTTGGCCTTCCTGTGACACCTGGTGTTGTAGTTGTCTTGAGGGCAGGCGGTGGGCACCCAATGGTTTGTTCGGGCTGAGCGTACCACCCTCTGTAGAGCCTTGCGGTCAGCGGCTTTGTAGTTGTCGTACCAGGCTCTGATGCAGCCCGACAGTATGCTCTTGATGGTGCTCCTGTAGAACACTGTGAGGGCCCTCGGGGACAGGCCGAATTTCTTCAGCCTCCTGAGGTTGAGGAATTGCTGTCGTGCCTTCTTCACCACGTTGTCCGTGTGGTTTGACCATTTCAGCTCCTCGAAAATTAACCCAGGAACTTTTTGACCGTCTCTAGGGTCGTGACGAGGATGGGGACGTGCCCAGCCTGGTTCCTCCTGAAGTCCACAATCAGCTCCTGTGTTTTGCTGACGTTGAGAGAGAGGTTGTTTACCCTAAACTCTAGCCTAGTTAAAGTTAGCCACCTAACTAACGTTAGCCACAATAAATTGTATTTAGTAACAAATCATACGAATTGTAATTTGTAAAATGTATGATTGACACCCACAAATGAATACATCAAATCAAATTGCATTTGTCACATCCAACAGCTGTACACCTTACAGTGAAATGCTTACTTACAAGCCCTTAACCAACAATGCAAAAAAAGTAAGCGATAAGAATAACAAAAATTAAAGAGCAGCAGTAAATAACAATAGCGGTGTTATACACAGGGGGTACCAGAACAGAGTCAATGTGCGGGGGCACCGGTGTCGTGGTAATTTAGGTAATATGTACATGCATAGATAATAAGAGAGAGTAGCAGCAGCATGGACAGGGGGGGGGGCAATGCAAATAGTCTGGGTAGCCATTTGATTAGCAGTTCAGGAGTCTTATGGCTTGGGGGTAGAATCTATTTAGAAGCCATTTGGACCTCGACTTGGCGCTCCGGTACCGCTTGCCGTGCTGGAGTCTTTGACAATTTTTAGGGCCTTCCTCTGACACCGCCTTGTATAGACGTCCTGGATGTCAGGAAGCTTGTCCCCAGTGATGTACTGGTCCATACACACTACCCTACCCATACCAGGCAGTGATGCAACCCGTCAGGATGCTCTCGATGGTGCAGCTGTAAAACCTTTTGAGGATCTGAGGACCCATGCCAAATATTTCCAGTCTCCTGAAGGGGAATGGGCTTTGTCGTGCCTTGTTCATGACTGTCTTGGTGTGCTTGGACCATGTTAGTTTGTTGGTGATGTGGACGCCAAGGAACTTGAAGCTCTCAACCTGCTCCACTACAGACCCGTCGATGAGAATGGGGGCATGCTCGGTCCTCCTTTTCCTGTAGTCATCTCCTTGATCACGTTGAGGGAGAGGTTGCTGTCCTTGCACCACACGGTCAGGTCTCTGACCTCCTCGCTATAGGCTGTCTCATCGTTGACTGTGATCAGGCCTACCACTGTTGTGTCATCAGCAAACGTAATGATGGTGTTGGAGTCGTGCCTGGCCATGCAGTCATGAGTGAACAGGGAGTACAGGAGGGGACTGAGCACGTATCTTAGTCCTGTATTGACGCTTTGCCTGTTTGATGATTCGTCGGAGGGCATAGCGGGATTTCTTAAAAGCTTCCGTGTTAGAGTCCCGCCCCTTGAAAGCGGCAGCTCTACCCTTTAGCTCAGTGAGAATGTTGCCTGTAATCCATGGCTTCTGGTTGGGGTATGTAAGTACAATTACAGTGGGGACAAAGTCCTCAATGCACTTATTGATAAAGCCACTGACTGATGTGGTGTACTTCTCAATGCCATCGGAAGAATCACGGAACATATTCCAGTCTGTGCGAGTAAAACAGTCCTGTAGTTTAGCATCTGCTTCATCTGACCACTTTTTTATAGACCGAGTCACTGGTGCTTCCTGCTTAAATTGTTGCTTGTAAGCAGGAATCAAGAGGATAGAGTTATGGTCAGATTTGCCAAATGGAGGGCGAGGGAGAGCTTTGTACGCATCTCTATGTGTGGAGTAAAGGTGGTCTAGAATTTTTCTTCCTCTAGTTGCACATGTGACATGCTGATAGAAATTAGATAAAACTGATTTAAAACACTCAAATACCAGTGGGTCGCTAGCGGGATCATCCCGACACTACCAGCGAAAACCTGTAGCGCCAGATTTAAAATCCGAAAATTGAATTATTAAACATCCAGCTATATACAAGTGTTCCATACTCATCAAAAGCTCTGTTTCTAGGCAATATCACAGCGTTGTCAGATTTCAAAAAGGCTTTACGGCGAAAGCAGCACATTCATTTGTTTGAGGGTAGCACCTCACATATTTTCCAATAGCCATGTATCGATTAGCAATCATGGCACACACATAACACATTTCACAGCGAAAACAAAGTAATTACCTGTTGAAGAACTTCTGCTGAGGTCATCCTAAGTGTCCAACGAAGACAATCCGTGGTTCTTTTGTTAGAAAAAGTAACGTCTTTTATCCATAAATCCTCCATTTGGTTCATGCGTTATAATCAGAAACGACAGCCTCCATTACTCCTTTGAAACTCAAGCGCCGACTCGTTAAAATTATACCTATAAACTTGTCCAAAAACAATCAAACATAGTTTTAAATGTATCCTAAGGAACCCTTTTACATATATGTACTATTATAAATCAGCCGGAATATAAACTGAACGCTAAAAACGATAAATAAGGCACAGCGCCTTCTCATGCACGCGCAATGTGAAGAGTTTTCATAACGTGGTCTCTCATTGCCATGCTGTTTATCAATGGCCAAAATTCCTCCAAGATGGAGTAAAACACCGTCTCGTGGTTGATGACATCATAAGGAAGCGACGTGCACTGCGTTCACATGCCTATATATGGTCATTTTGGATAGGGAGGGGCTCAAAAATGAGCAATGTGTCAAAATGACTTTTTTCAGGACAGAGATTCCTCAGGGTTTTGCCTGCCAAATGGTTAACAGTTTTGGAAAATTCAGAGTGTTTCCTATCCAATGGTACTAAATATATGCATATCCCATTTTCTGGGCCTAAATGGGAGGCATTTTACTTTGGGCACGCCAGGCTCTCCAAAACAGTCACCTCTGCTGCTGGAGCCGGTGAGGTTTTAAGTTTCCCTGCATTAAAGTCCCCGGCCACTAGGAATGCCGCCTCTGGATGAACGTTTTCCTGTTTGCTTATGGTGGAATACAGCTCATTGAGTGTGGTTTTAGTCCCAGCCTCGGTCTGTGGTGGTATGTACACAGTTATGAAAAATACAGGTGAAAACTCTCTAGGTAGATAGTGTGGTCTACAGCTTTTCATGGGATACTCTACCTCAGGCAAGCAAAACCTTGAGACTTTCTCAGATATCGTGCACCAGCTTTTGTTTAAAAATATGTATAGGCCCCCGCGCTGTGTCTTGCTAGAGGCTGCTGTTCTGTCCTGCCGATAGAGTGTATAACCCACCAGTTGTATGTTCTTAATGTCTTCCTTTAGCCACGACTCGGTGAAACATAAGATATTACAGTTTTTAATGTCCTGTTGGTAGGATATACGTGCTTTCCGTTCCTCCCATTTATTTTCCAGCGATTGAACATTAGCTAGCAGGATGGAAGGCAAGGGCAGCTTAGCCACTCGTCGCCTGATCCTCACAAGGCACCCTGATCTGCTTCCTCAAAACCTCAGTTTCCTTTTCCAGCTAATCACAGGGATCTGGGCCTGGTCAGGTGTCTGTAGTAGTATATCCCTCTCGCCCGACTCATTGAAGAAGAACTCTTCGACCAATTTGAGGTGAGTAACCCTAGTTCTGACGTCCAGAAGCTATTTTCGGTCATAAGAGACGATAGCAGCAACATTATGCACAAAACAAGCAACGAACCCATGTGAAAAAACTAACAAAATAGCATGGTTGGTTACGAGACGATAAAACGTCAGCCCTCCCCTCCGGCGCCATTATATCATACGAAATGTAACATATACTAATTGGAGTATCGCGGATTTACATTTACTATGTTACGTCTACCCCTGAGTCCAGGTTGGAGAAACTGTATCCTAGCAGCTTCTGTTATACAGTACATGTACAAGGCTGTAGAACAGGGAATTGATTTTCTGTTCTGGTTCAAAGGTTCATAATGAGATGTTGACAGGGGATGGAAATGGAAATCCAATGCAATCTGGCTTTGCCCTACTGCATTTACCCTTCAGCTCCAATAAGGTGAAACACACCCAACCTCAGTGTTTGTGTGCTGGTTTGTTTGTGTGTGTGTGTGTCATCATCAGAGAGCCATTTTCTCTAAGGGTCAATAGATTTGATCATCATGTGATCAATCATGGAAGGCTTACAACTTACACCCCTGCACCTCTGTTCGCCAGCCGCACACACCCCAGACACACGCTCACACACACGCTCACACACACGCTCACACACACACACACACACACACACACACACACACACACACACACACACACACACACACACACACACACACACACACACACACACACACACACACGGTCTTGTATAACTAACCTTGTGGGGACACACAGTTCAGTCCCATTCAAAATCCTATTTTCCCTAACCTCTAACCCCTAAACCTAACCTCATCGTAAACCTAACCTTAGCTCCTAACCCTACAACTAATCCTAGCTCCTAACCCTATCCCTAAACCTAATTCTAACGCTAAAACTAATTTTAACCTTAAACCTAAACCCCCTAGAATAAGCATTTGACTTTGTGGGGACTAACGAAATGTCCCCAGTTGGTCAAAAAAATTTTGTTTATTATTCTTGTGGGAACTTGAAATGGCGCCAGAGAATAAGGCTGACGTTTTACATGTCCCCAACCAACTGTGTTTTTTTGTTTGTTTATTTGAGTTGTATCTTATTTCTTAACAAATTTTGTACATAATGTTGCCACAACCTTTACTCCTTTACACAAGCTTTACTCCACACACAGAGACGCATACAAAGCTTAAAGCAAGAAGCACCAGTGACTAGATCAATAAAAAAGTGGTCAGATGAAGCAGATGCTAAGCCGGAAGCTTATAAGAAATCCCGCTATGCCCTCCGACAAACCATCAAACAGGTAAAGCGTCAGAACAGGACTAAGATCGAATCGTACTACACCGGCTCTGACGCTCTCCGGATGTGGAAGGGCTTGCAAACCATTACAGACTACAAAGGGAAGCACAGCTGAGAGCTGCCCAGTGACACGAGCCTACCAGACGAGCTAAACTACTTCTATGCTCGCTTCGAGGCAAATAACACTGAAACATGCATGAGAGCACCAGCTGTTTCCCAGAAGACTGTGTGATCACTTTCTCCGCAGTCGATGTGAGTAAGACCTTTAAACAGGTGAACATTCACAAGGCCGCAGGGCCAGATGGATTACCAGGACGTGTACTGCGAGCATGCGCTGACCAACTGGCAAGTGTCTTCACTGACATTTTCAACCTCGTCCTAATAAGTGTCATAGACTCCGGCCACCCTGGTCATAGACTGTTCTCTCTGCTACCGCACGACAAGTGGTACCGGAGCGCCAAGTCTAAGTCCAAGAGGGTTCTAAACAGCTTCCACTCCTGAACATCTAATCAAATGGCTACCCAGACTATTTTCATTGCCCCCTTTTACACCACTGCTACTTTCTGTTGTTATCATCTATGCATAGTCACTTTAATAACTCTACCTACATGTACATATTACCTCAACTAACCGGTGCCCCCGCACATTGACTCTGTACCGGTACCCCCCCTGTATATACATGTAGTCTCACTATTGTTATTTTACTGCTGCTCTTTAATTACTTGTTACTTTATTTCTTATTCTTATCCATATTTTTTTTAACTGCATTGTTGGTTAGGGGCTCGTAAGTAAGCATTTCACTGTAAGGTCTACACCTGTTGTATTCGACGCATGTGACTAATAACATTTGATTTGATTTGACTTCTGTTAATACCATTAAACACTTCCAAACACACACACTCTCTACAGACATCATGTTTGATGTGTGAGCATGTATATCTGCATTAGCCTACTCAGACGAGAGAGAGAGAGAGAGAGAGAGAGAGAGAGAGAGAGAGAGAGAGAGAGAGAGAGAGAGAGAGAGAGAGAGAGAGAGAGAGAGAGAGAGAGAGAGAGAGAGAGAGAGAGAGAGAGAGAGAGAGAGAGAGAGAGAGAGAGATTAACAACAAACACCTTTACTAATTATATAATGAGATTCCTCAGATTCCACTATACCTCAGATTCCACTATAGAAGATCTCTAGTTTTTATCACCCTGTCATCACTGAGGGCGCTTAACACTGGTATCCGTATACGGGTTGAGAATGGCAGATTTGGGCTCTAATAAAAGCCGAAATTAGAACGCAGTGACTGTACAGTAACATGCTATGCATGACATCAGAGCTTTGGCTTTGTGCTTTGCTGCGCTGTACTGGTTTTGACTGACAGCCGTTTGAGCACCTTGCACAACAATAAGTTGTCCCCATCACTCCCACTAATTGGGCAACTTTTTTGTTGTCTGAGTGAGGGAAATGCTGTCAACTCATATCAACATAATATTGTTAATCTTTTGCAACTGGGGACTCCTTCCACATTCAGCTACCGTGTAGGTTGGTCCACAGTGGAGAGCATTGTGTCCACAGTGAAGAGCATTGTGTCCACCGTGGCGAAAGCCATCTGGGTTGGTCTGGTTCAGGAGTACATGCCTTTCCCCAAGGAGGAAGACTGGAAGGCCATTGCAGAATAGTTCATGGAGAAGTGGAACTTTCGCTGCCTTGGATCAATCAATGGAAAATAATGTAGATATCCAGGCACCACCATGCTCTGGGTCCAGTTTTACAACTAGAATGGGACCTATTCCATCGTCCTCTTGGCAGTGGTCGATGCAAACTACTGCTTCAGAGTCATTGACGTCGGTGCCTATGGCAGGACAAGTGATGGAGGGACTCTCAGGGAAACTGCCTTCGGCCAAGCTCTCCAAGATGGCACTCTGGTGATTCCACCATCAGCTACACTCCCAGGTGCAGACAACTTGGGACCAGTCCCTTATGTATTTTTAGGAGAGGAGGCCTTCCCCCTGAAGCCCAACCTCATGAGGCCCTGTGCAGGACCCCAGGAGCCAGGGAGTCCTCTAACTACCGGCTGTCATCTTCCTCCTCCACAGTGCCACCTAAAAGGCTCTTTTAACAGCCACCCACAGCTATCACAAAATGAACAGAAATGTTCCATTAAAGTCATATCTGTGTTTGTGTCATTTAGTCATCATTTGCTTTTATACTGCACTTAATACCAAAACATAAATGTGTATAGTTTGTCCCTGCTACACCTACAATACACTATACCATACACTATGTGTGTGTATAGATTTATTTACATAGAAATAATTATTCACCACATAACAAACTTCAGAACAATGTGTTTTTGAATGACTTACAATAACACTGCAATGAAAGGGAATAGAGATTAGACTGTAGGGCAGTGCTTCCCAACCCTCTCCTTGGTTTCACCAGATGTTTCATATAATTGTTGTAGCTCTAGCTTCAATTAGTCAAGGGCTTGGCGATCGCTGACTAATTTAATCAGGTGTGCCAGTTTAGGGCTGTAAAAAATATGTGAACGCCTGGTGATCCCCAAGAATGTTTGGAAGCACTGCTGTAGGCTATATATGTAATAACAAACAAGGTGTTATTACACTGACTCAGGTGAAAGACTAAGGTGTATAAGAGAGACAGTGTATGAATTCCTACACGTACATAATATATGCGCTATAACATTTCCAAATAAGCATCACACATAATTTATTCATTATGTTGTAGTCTCATGTATACCGTGTTTTTATTCAAGAATAAACAGAGTGATGACTGCACTGCAAATACCTGAGTGCTGACCTTGTTAATAACCTTTCAAACTAAAAACTAAAGAAGGACCTTGTGAATTTCAGGTAAAATATCAACCCAATGTTTATATCCCAGGTCAAATTAGCCAGCAACAGCAAGCTAGCTACAGCGCCTTGCAAAAGTATTCATCCCCGTTGGCGTTTTTCCTATTTTGTTGATTAGATTTTTAGATTTTTATTTGGATTTCATTTAATGGACATACACAATATAGGCCAAATTGGTGAATTGAAATGAAAAAAGTTTCAAAAAATTAAAAATAAATCAAAACGGAAAAGTGGTGCGTGCATATGTGTTCACCCCCTTTGCTATGAAGCCCCAAAATAAGATCTAGTGCAACAAATCACCTTCAAGGGGCACCACCAAGCAAGTGGCACCATTGAGACCAAAGAGCTCTCCAAACAGGTCAGTGACAAAGTTGTGGAGAAGTACAGATCAGGGTTGGGTTATAAAAAGATATTAACATCCCACAGAGCACCATTAAATCCATTATTACAAAATGGAAAGAATATGGCACCACAACAAACCTGCCAAAGAGGGCCCCCCACCAAAACTCACGGACCAGGCAAGGAGGGCATTAATCAGAGAGGCAACAAAGAGACCAAAGATAACCCTAAAGGAGCTGCAAAGCTCCACAGCGGAGATTGGAGTATCTGTCCATAGGACCACTTTAAGCCGTACACTCCACAGAGCTGGGCTTTACGGAAGAGTGGCTTAAAGAAAAAAAATAAGCAAACACGTGTGGTGTTCGCCAAAAGGCATGTGGGAGACTCCCCAAATATATGGAAAAATGTACTTTGGTCAGATGAGAAAAAGATTTTTCTTTTTGGCCATCAAGGAAAACGCAATGTCTGGCGCAAATCCAACACCTCTCATCACCCTGAGAACACCATGCCTACAGCGCAGCATGGTGGTGGCAGCATCATGCTGTGGGGATGTTTTTCCATCGTCAGGGACTGGGAAACTGGTCAGAATTGAAGGAATGATGGATGGTGCTAAATACAGGGAAATTCTTGAGGGAAACCTATTTCACTCTTCCAGAGATTTGAGACTAGGACGGAGGTTCACCTTCCAGCAGGACAATGACCCGAAATGTGCTGCTAAAGTAACACTCGAACGATTTAAGAGAAAACATTTAAATGTCTTGGAATGGCCTAGTCAAAGCCCAGACCTCAATCCAATTGAGAATCTGTGGTATGACTTAAATATTGCTGTACACCAGCAGAACCATCCAACTTGAAGGAGCTGGAGCAGTTTTGCCTTTAAGAATGGGCCATAATCCCAGTGGCTAGATGTGCCAAGCTTATAGAGACATACCCCAAGAGACTTGCAGCTGGAATTGCTGCAAAAGGTGGCTCTACAACGTATTGACTTTGGGAGGGGGGGGTGAATAGTTATGCACGTTCAGTTTTTTTTGTTTCACCAATAAAAATATTTTGTCTTCAAAGTGGTAGGCATGTTGTGTAAATCAAATGATTTCAGTTTGTAAGGCAACAAAACAGGAAAAATGCCAAGGGGGTGAATACTTTCGCAAGCCACTGTAGCTAAATGTTTAAACAAATGTTTAAACGTTTAATAGAGCACAGCAGGGCTCTCCAACCCTCTTCCTGGAGGGCTACTATACTGTAGGTTTTCTTTCCAACCCTAGTCTAGCACAGTTGAATCTAATAATTAGCTGGTTTGTAAACTAAATCAGGTGAGTTACAACTGGGGCTGGATTGAAAACTTACAGGAGGGTAGCTCTCCAGGAACAGGGTTGGATAGCCCTGTAGTAAAGAATCTAAATGCATAACATGGCACCCTAAAAGCTCATTACAAAGCTCACGGCCCTGGATCTAAACTCCTCATTATGGAACTGGTTCCAGGTCTTCCTTACGGGTGCCCCACAAGGGTGCGTCCTCACACTGCCTGCCCTACAGGACACCTACAATACCAGGTGTCACAGGAAGGCCAAGAATATCATCAGGTACCCCAGCCATCCAAGCACTGTTCTCCCCGCTTCAATAACTCAGATGCGGGGAGTACAGGAGCATCATGGCAAAAACTTGGAAGACTGGACAATAGTTTCTTCCCTCAGATTCTCAAGCTCCCGAATAGTCACCACTCGTCAGCTATTTGACCCCCCCGCTACTCTCCCTATGGAAATGCCCCCACCCTCCCCCAACTGACTTTTACTCTGCTCCCAACTCTGCCCCCAACTACATTCGTCACTGTACATTGTATTATGACTTTTTTTTATTGTGATTTGTGTTGTTTTTATTTCAGTTGGTCCCCACACCCCCTCAATGGTAATGCTGCTCCCCCTATGGTCATTCTCCCCCCACCCCTTCAACAGTCTTTACTCTGTCTCCACCCCAATGGACATTTATTTAATCATCACTTCTAGAGTTGTCATGATCTAAATAGTGCTATTTCTAGTGCTCTTTTTTTATTACCATTTTCATCACTTAGTCCTGCATGTTGAAGCTCGGAGCCTAAGATTTTCACTGTACCCTGCAATCACACTTGCAACCCTGTACATGTGACTATTAAACACTGAATCTGAATAAAAATGTAATTCTACAGTCATCTACAAAGTGACCAAAAAATGAATGATCTTTATGCACTTCTCTCTCTATTTCTCTCTCTCTCTCTCGCTCTCACACTCACACCAACACTCACACACACACAGACATACGGCTAGAATATAATTAGCCTAAACGCAACGTGGCAAGCTGGTCTTTCTTAATTCTATAGCCTATTAACCAACCTGGCATCTTAACGTGTGCTGCAGCAAGTTTCCATGCTGCATTTTTGGAATTCTGGTCACAGTATACATCAGAAGTTGTATTGAATATCACAGGGTACACGGAGAAAGCCAACATTTTTGCGTGATCTGGACTCTGAAGATGCGGAGCATGGATTGTGACAATTGTGTAAAATGTACCGCACACCAACGTGATGACACAAGCTGTGTACACGCTTAACACTGTAATATCATATTTTATATCTTTGCTACTCAGGCAATAGCTTTCAAATGCCCACCTGAGCCAAATTGTGATTTATAATTGTGTGAGGGCGGGATGCAGGGTTGTGTTCTGAACAAACAACTAGAAAAAAAAGCACCTTATAATTGAAGACTCTTCTTTGAGTCATAAAGGTGCATTGAAATTACTTAGGAACTGCGCACACTTTGGAGACACCAGTTAGTCATCTCACTCAAACCCTTGTCATGTTTTTATCTTATGTTGCACCTACCCCACATTTTTCAACAAATATTTGGATCATGTTACAGAATGTATGCAGAGTATTTTCAAATTTCATTATCAATAAATGCGTCAAAAGGTACAGAATGTAAATTCCCATAAAATAAACAGTGTAACGTTTGGATTCAGTCTTGTGTGAACTGTTGTGTCCTCACCTTTGGTCTAATAATTTCCCAATAATCTTGAAACTGTTTCCTTTCAATTCTCTTTCAAAAAGATGTTCATATTTATTCTGTAAGAAGCATTTAAATGTAGCCCTATCCATATAGGCCAATTCCCATGAGTGTAAAGGTTTAAGGAAATTAATAACATAGCCTACAGTATCCTGCTTCAGGTCACTCCACAGAAGTGATATCAGGTCAATATTATAATATGAAATATTTATCAGATGTAAGTTTAGCTGAAGTTGTTGTGTTATAAGTGTTGATGGAATGAAGAAAACACATTTCTTTGAGAAAGTGTGTTTGTAATGCATTTTAAGTGGCTAGTGACACACACACACACAAACATACACACACACACACACACACACACACACACTGACCATACTCAGGAGCAGACACTAAAACAAAGTATTAAATATAAAGGAGGTATTTCTGTCCCTGTTTCTGTTCTCCATCAATAATGAATGTTGAAGATGATGTTTCTGTGGTCCGGTCCTCTCTCTGGTCTGGAAATGTGTGTGTATGTATGTGTGTGCGTGTGCTACAAGCTCCCACAGTCTCACTGCAGACTTCTACGTTAAGGTTTGGGATAGGGTTAAAAGAAAAAATGAGTGTCCACCACTGGGATTGTACATGCAACCTTCTGATCCAATCATGGGATTACATCTATCCACCACCCCCATTCATAACACCCTAGAAAAACCCAAGCCTAATTGATGGTAATAGCGCTCACTGTTGCCCCTAGTGGACAGTGTTGAAGGCATTTCCCAACATCCTCTGGACATGGACAGACGTACAATTTCGAAGTCAATCTTGAGCTATCTGACGGGTGTGTGTGGGTTCGTGTGCATGTGTGTGTGTGGGTGGGTGTGAGTAAATATCTCTATCAACCACCATAAGGGACTCAGTAGTGCAACATGGAGGGCAGCCAAGCCTATCGAATATTTACCTCAACACACGTTTTTGTGTCTGTGCGTTTCTCTGGCATCTGTGTGTTTTTTGGGGATATGTCTCTGCATGGGCTCTGCCTGGCCAGTGTGTCTGTATGTCTTGAGTGAACTGAGCTGAACACTGCTGTCTGTGTCATGCAACATTCTGCTTGTCTCAGACTCTCCCTATTGTATCTGTCTGACTGGAATGCGTAGGTGTATGTGTGTGTGCGCATGTGTGTGTGTGTGGTGTGTGTGTGCGCATGTGTGTGTGTGGGCACGAGGCTAGCTGATGGAGTGTTTTCAAACCGGAGTGACCGTACAGTATGGCCGTCCTAACATGGAGCTGAAAGCTGAATGAGTTGACTGAAGAGAGAGGCATGGTGCACTTTAGCAGAATATACTTTAATGTGTGAAGTCAAAAACCCACACTAAGCATTTGAATTGAACACAACCTGGTTGGGCCATCAGCTGAACACTCACAACCCTAAAGAAGGCTGGAGAGAGCTGACTGAGTGGTGACAGTGTGGACATTCTGAAAGCCAGTTAAGAAATGCATAGTGAACAGGCTGACACTATAACCTTCTATTCTAGTTTAGACCTGCTGCTGGCTTGCACTGTAAATCCTCTACACCTCTCTCCCTTCCCTCTCTTTCTCCACCTCGTTATGTCTAGCTCTTTCCCTACAGAAGAACTATCTGCAGTGTTACAGAATTGTAAACCCTGTAGTTATGTGTTAGGACTGCCTGTCCTACATAGAGATGTATTAGAGCTGAGAAACAGTATCGTAGCGGTTTCTGTTATACAGTACATGTACAAGGCTGTAGAACAGGGAGTTCATAATGAGATGTTGACGGGATGGACATGGAAATCCAATGCAGATTTGTCTTTACCCCACTGCACTTGCTTACACTCATACAAACACACACACAATCTACGGACGTCATGTTTGATGTGAGATTATATATACCTGCAGTAGCCTACTCAAACCATGGCCTAAGGACGAGAGAGAGAGAGTTTGTAATGCATTTTAAGTGGCTAGTGATACAAACACGTACACACATACATACACACACTGACGGTACTCAGTAGCAGACACTAAAACGTAGCATTAAATATAAAGGTGTTTCTGTCCTCCATTAATAATTCATGTTGAATATGATGTTTCTGTGGTCGTGTCCTCTCTGGTTGTCTGGACCTTTGTGTGTGTGTGTGTGTGTGTGTGTGTGTGTGTGTGTGTGTGTGTGTGTGTGTGTGTGTGTGTGTGTGTGTGTGTGTGTGTGTGTGTGTGTGTGTGTGTCTCTCACTGCAGAATTATACGTTTTTTTCTCTAAACGTCAAATTTCAAAGTTGCTCCAAACGTCAAATTTCTAAACTAAAGGTTAAGGTTCAAGGTTTCGAATAGGGTTAAAATATTACCTTTAGGCATTCACTCCAATTGGTTAAATTAAGGGTTAAGGTTTTTGATACGGTTAAAACAGTGTCTACCACTGGAATTGAACACACAACCTTCGGCACCCTAGTCATGGGGTTAAGGGTTAAGGTTTGGGATAGGGTAAAAACATGTTTTTTTTTATTTATGAGTGTCTAACACTGGGATTGAACACAACCTTCAGACCCGGAATCATGGATTTAAGGTTAAGGGTTAAGGTTCTGGATAGGATTAAAACATTAAATTGAGGCATTCATTCCGAATGGAACATGTGACCTTCGGCTCCGTAGTCATGGGATTAAGGTTAAGGGTTAAGGATTAAGGGTTAAGGTTTTGGATAGGGTTAAAAGAAAAATGGAAAAGCGACTGTCTACCACTGTGATTGAACACACAAGCTTTTAATCCATAGTCACGGGATTAAGGGTTAAGGTTTTGGATAGGGTTAAACCATTACGTTTAGGCATTCATTCAGAATGGTTAAATGAAGGGTTAAGGTTTGGGATAGACTTAAAACAAACTAAAACAAAAAAACTAGTGTCTATCACTGAAAATCAACACGCAACCTTTGGAACCAGAGTTGTCTATCCACCACCCCTATCCATAACACCCAAACCTACTTTATTTAAACAGGGGGAACAAGCTGAGACAGTCTCTTTTACAGTTGTGCCCTGTGATACAACAATAAAAACAACACAGCAATTAATAAGAATTTAAAACCAAACAAAATTTAAACATATAATATGTACAAGATGGAGACTAAAAATATTAAAATAAATAAACTTCTATAAGAAAAACAGACATTACGAAAAGCATTCACAGTTATAATAAAAAGTTAATGTAATGTGCGTTTAAACTGTCTTACAGACACCAACACATCTAACTGGAGTTCTCTCTGTCTTACTGTCTAACAGACACCAAAACATCTAACTGGAGTTCTCTCTGTCTTACTGTCTTACAGACACCAAAACATCTAACTGGAGTTCTCTCTGCAATTCATTCCATGAGTGTGGAGCATGATATTCTAATGTCGTTTTGCCTAGTGTACAAAAGGCAATGATGTGTGCAAAAGTTTGCAACAGTAACAAAGCTCAACGCTGCATGATACACTGCATCCAATTTCTTCAGTACTGATGCTGATCCATGCATATTGATAACATCACCATAATCAAGCACTGACATAAAAATGTCCTTTCTGTGCTGTGATGACAGACAAGATTTATTTCTATAAAAAAATCTAATTCTCAATCTCAGCTTCTTTACTAACTCAGTTATATGAGTTGTAAAAGAAAGATTATCATCTAACCAAATTCCAAGGTATTTTTAGGTGGTAACACATTCCAAAACAGAGCCATCATTGTTAGCAATGTTCAGATTTGCCAATTGTATACTTTTGGATCGTGAAAATAACATATACTTAGTTTTACTTGAATTAATCACCAGCCTAAGATCTACAAGTGCATCTTTATGCAATTGAAAGTCAAACTGCAGGAATGTAAATGATTGAGCGAGTGATGGTGCCCACTGGTGCCCATAGTGGCTGGTTTTGAGGGTATTTCCCAACATCTTCAGTACACGACAGACATCCAGTTTCGAAGTCAGTAAGGGACTCAGTGCAACAAAGAGGGCAGCAAAGCCTATCTAATATTTACCTCAACACACATGAACATTGATTCTCTTTTTGTGATATGTCTCTGCATGGGGTCTGCCTGTCTTGAGTGAACTGAACTGAACACAGCTGTCTGTTCATGCGTCATTCTGCTTGTCTCAGACTCTCCCTATTGTATCAGTCTGTGTGTGAGTGTGTGTGTGTGTGTGTGTGGGCACCAGGCCAGCTGATGGAGTGTTTTCAAACCGGAGTGACAGTACAGTATGACCATCCTAATATGGAGCTGAAAGCTGAATGAGTTGACTGAAGAGAGAGGCATGGTGCACTTTAGCAAAATATACTGTAAGCTAACGCACTTCTGTACATCGCGCTGTAACGTACAATTGACCTTATTTTAGCGCTCCAAAAACGTAATAATTCCAGGTCAACTGTTATATAATATCATTGTAAAGAACAATTTTTCCCCTTTCCAGCAAAATCAATGACGAGACCTTCATGCTGCCCATCTCTGCATGATTGAAGAAGGCAATGAGCTTTGTCGGGTCATTTTAAAAATGACGGGGAGGGGAAGTGAAACCTAATGTGTGATAGGGAGAGGAGATAAGCCGTGTGGGGAAACAACTTTTTTCACCCGAACTGTCCAACTTATCACCTCTAAAATGTAAATAAAACACTATAAAGAGTTTATATAATGTGTCATTACATACCTATCTGATGGTTTGTGTCGCATATGAATCGGGTTTTAGGGCGGCGTCAGATGTTTACTTCTTCAGAAGTAAACATCGGCTGTCGTGGCTTTTGAGAGTCATGATGGCTTGCAGTGATGACGCAAAACAAATCTACAGTGGGGAAAAAAAGTATTTAGTCAGCCACCAATTGTGCAAGTTCTCTCACTTAAAAAGATGAGAGAGGCCTGTAATTTTCATCATAGGTACACTTCAACTATGACAGACAAAATTAGGGAAAAAAATCCAGAAAATCACATTGTAGGATTTTTTTATGAATTTATTTGCAAATTATGGTGGAAAATAAGTATTTGGTCACATACAAACAAGCAAGATTTCTGGCTCTCACAGACCTGTAACTTCTTCTTTAAGAAGCTCCTCGGTCCTCCACTCATTACCTGTATTAATGGCACCTGTTTGAACTTGGTATCAGTATAAAAGACACCTGTCCACAACCTCAAACAGTCACACTCCAAACTCCACTATGGCCAAGACCAAAGAGCTGTCAAAGGACACCAGAAACAAAATTGTAGACCTGCACCAGGTTGGGAAGACTGAATCTGCAATAGGTAAGCAGCTTGGTTTGAAGAAATCAACTGTGGGAGCAATTATTAGGAAATGGAAGACATACAAGACCACTGATAATCTTCCTTGATCTGGGGCTCCACGCAAGATCTCACCCCGTGGGGTCAAAATGATCACAAGAACGGTGAGCAAAAATCCCAGAACCACACGGGGGGACCTAGTGAATGACCTGCAGAGAGCTGGGACCAAAGTAACAAAGCCTACCATCAGTAACACACTACGCCGCCAGGGACTCAAATCCTGCAGTGCCAGACGTGTCCCCCTGCTTAAGCCAGTACATGTTCAGGCAAGTCTAAAGTTTGCTAGAGAGCATTTGGATGATCCAGATGAGGATTGGGAGAATGTCAGATGAAACCAAAATAGAACTTTTTGGTAAAAACTCAACTCGTCGTGTTTGGAGGACAAAGAATGCTGAGTTGCATCCAAAGAACACCATACCTACTGTGAAGCATGGGGTGGAAACATCATGCTTTGGGGCTGTTTTTCTGCAAAGGGACCAGGACGACTGATCCGTGTAAAGGAAAGAATGAATGGGGCCATGTATCGTGAGATTTTGAGTGAAAACCTCCTTCCATCAGCAAGGGCATTGAAGATGAAATGTGGCTGGGTCTTTCAGCATGACAATGATCCCAAACACACCGCCCGGGCAACGAAGGAGTGGCTTCAGTAAGAAGCATTTCAAGGTCCTGGAGTGGCCTAGCCAGTCTCCAGATCTCAACCCCATAGAAAATCTTTGGAGGGAGTTGAAAGTCCGTGTTGCCCAGTGACAGCCCCAAAACATCACTGCTCTAGAGGAGATCTGCATGGAGGAATGGGCCAAAATACCAGCAACAGTGTGTGAAGACTTACAGAAAACGTTTGACCTCTGTCATTGCCAACAAAGGGTATATAACAAAGTATTGAGATAAACTTTTGTTATTGACCAAATACTTATTTTCCACCATAATTTGCAAATAAATTCATAAAAAATCCTACAATGTGATTTTCTGGATTTCTTTTCCTCATTTTGTCTGTCATAGTTGAAGTGTACCTATGATGAAAATTACAGGCCTCTCTCATCTTTTTAAGTGAGAGAACTTGCACAATTGGTGGCTGACTAAATACTTTTTTCCCCCACTGTATGCATTCAGTTGTACAATTAACTATGTATCCCCCTTACCCTGTCCCTGTCCCTTTCTTGTTTTTAAACTGCGAGAGAAGCGCTACACCTGGTGGAGAGAGGCTGTACGACACAGAATGAGTTGCATAATGCGTGCTGTACGCTACGTCATGACACGTCACAATTTAACGTACAGCGTCGGAGGGGTCAGTTTTTTCACCTTCTCTCCCATACTATCTGGCTATTATCATGTCAATCAACACTTGAATATAAACGTAGTTTACACCCCAGATTTTGATGCCAACACAGTCGCTACAGTTTCGTTAGTTTTGCTGATGTTGTGGGAGAGGTTGTTGTCCTTGCACCACACTCACATCGGGTATGGAGAGCAAGATCACACAGTCGTCCTGAACTGCTGGTGCTCTCATGCATAGTTCACTGTTTCTTGCCTCAAGGCGAGCATGTAAGGAATTTAGCTCGTCTGGTAGGCTCACGGCTGGGTTTCCCTTTGTAATCCGTGATAGTTTGCAAACCCTGACAAATCCGACGAGCGTCAAAGCCGGCATAGTAGGATTCGAACATAGTCCTATACTGATGTTTGTCGGAAGTCGTAGCGGGATTACTTATAAGTGTCTGGATTAGTGTCCCGCTGCTTGAAAGCAGAAGCTCTAGCCTTTAGCTCAGTGTGGATTGTGCCTGTAATCCATGGCTTTTGGTTGGGATATGTACATACGATCACTGTGGGGACGTCGTCATCGATGCATTTAATGAAGTCGGTGACTTCTCTATGTTATCGGATGAATCCCGGCATATGTTTCAGTCTGTGCTAGCGAAACAGTCCTGTAGCTTAGCATCCACTTCATTGACCACTTCCATATTGAGCGCGTCACTGGTACTTCTTGTTTGAGTTTTTGCTTGTAAGCAGGAATCAGGAGTATATGCTTATGGTCAGATTTGCCAAATGGAGGGCAAGGGAGAGCTTTGTATTAATTTCTGTGTGTGGAGTAAAGGTGATCTAGAGTTTGTCTGCCTCTTGTTGCACAGGTGACATGCTGGTAAAAAATAAATAAGACAGATTTCAGTTTCCCTGCACTGAAATCACCGGCTACTGGGAACGTTGCCTCTGGATGTGCGTTTTCTTGTTTGCTTATGGCCTTATACAGCTCGTTGAATGTGTTCTTAATGCCAGCATCGGTTTGTTGTGGTAAATAGTCAGCTACGAAAAATATAGATGCAAACGCTCTTGGTAAATAGTATGGTCTGCAGTTTATCACGAGGTATTCTAACTCAGGCGAGCAAAACCTCGTGACTTCCTTGACATTAGAGATTGTTCTCAAGCTGTTGTTAACAAAGAGATACACACCTCATCATAGCTGCCATTCGGTCTTGACGATGCATACAAAAAACAGCTAGATGTATAATATCCATGTCCTTGTTCAGCCACGACCCTGAGAAGCATAGGATATTACAGCTCTTCAGGTCCCGTTGAACGAGAGTGACGGAGTGCTGCATCAGATGACCTGGCCTCCACAATCAACAGACCTCAACCCAATTGAGTTGGTTTGGGATGAGTTAGACCGCAGAGTGAAGGAAAAGCAGACAATAAGTGTTCAGCATATGTGGGAACTCCTTCAAGACTGTTGGAAAAGCATTCCAGGTGAAGCTGGTTGAGAAAATGCCAAGAGTTTGCAAAGCTGTCATCAATGCAAAGGGTGGCTACTTTGAAGAATCTAAAATCTAAAATACACTTTTTTTGGTTACTACATGATTCCATATGTGTTATTTCATAGTGTTGATGTCTTCACGATTATTCTACAATGTAGAATATATAAAAAATGAAGAAAAACCCTTGAATGAGTAGGTTTGTCCAAACTTTTGACTAGTACTATATATACAGCTCTGGAAAAAATTAAGAGACCACTGCAAAATTATCAGTTTCTCTGGTTTTACTATTTATAAGTATGTGTTTGGGTAAAATTAACATTTTTGTTTTATTCTATAAACTACTGACAACATTTCTCCCAAATTCCAAATAAAAATATTGCCATTTAGAGCATTAATGACAACTGGTCAAAATAACAAAAAAAAGATGCAGTGTTGTCAGACCTTGAATTATGCAAAGAAAATGAGTTCAAATTCATTTTTAAACAACACAATACTAATGTTTTAACTTAGGAAGAGTTCAGAAATCAATATTTGGTGGAATAACCCTGATTTTCAATCACAGCTTTCAAGCGCCTTGGCATGCTCTCCACCAGTCTTTCACATTGATGTTTGGTGTCTTTATGCCACTCCTGGCGCAAAAATTCAAGCAACTCGGCTTTGTTTGATGGCTTGTGACCATCCATCTTCCTCTTGATCACATTCCAGAGGTTTTCAATGGGGTTCAGGTCTGGAGATCACAAAGACAAATCTGCCCGATTCCAGCCTTGCTGAAGCACCCACCCCCAGATCATCACCGATCCTCCACCAAATTGCACAGTGGATGCGAGGCACTGTTGCTTGTAGGCCTCCCCAGGTCTCGCACACACTGTGAAATTTGGTGGATCTTTGCATTATTCAAGGTCTGACAACACTGCATCTTTTGTGTTATTTTGACCAGTTGTCATTTTCTGCAAATAAATGCTCTAAATGACAATATGTTTTGGGGGGAATTTGGGAGAAATGTTATCAGTAGTTTAAGGAATAAAACAACTATTTTAATTTTACCCAAACACATACCTATAAATAGTAAAACCATAGAAACTGATACTTTTGCAGTGGTCTCTTAATTTATTTCCAGAGCTGTATATATGTTTTACCTAGCCTACTTAACTAGTGAATGCAGCTAGCTATTTTAGCCTACTCAAACACCTGGCTCAAACAGAGAGGGATGCTACGTTAGCTAGCTGGCTATGGCTATCCAACATTGGAACTCTTCCAAGTCAAGGTAAGCTTTGGTTTTATAAATATATTTCCACCGGAGACCGCCGGTGTAACTGATAAACTCCTTGCTGCTGAATGTACTGCATGATTGTAATGGGTTTACTAACGCGTTAGTTCTAGTAGCCATGTTAAATATGACGTTAATATGGTGACAACGATGTTTGTAGCGGTTAGTAGTTATGATATGAAGGTTTGGCTTGGGAAGGTTTTTTTCGCCTGGTGATGAGCGCGTATATGCAAAAAGGAATATAACGATCAAAGGGATCATGCTTTTTTTATGTGGCTGCTAAGAAAGTGAACTGTATTTTTCGTGTGATCAGGGGTGTATACATTCCGCCGATTCTGTTGAAACATTTTCTTAAATGGAAGTAAACGGAACGAAACAGGAATAAACATAGCTGAATTTGTCCAATAGAAACTATTGTTTGCAAATGTTGGACTAATGATTACAAATAGTCCTCCCTCATCTTAAACGGCACCAACCGCCACTGTTTTTTACTGATGTCACGTCTATGCTAATATGGCAAAAATTCACTAGCTAGCTAACCAACAAGTGTAATGATATATTTGGCAGACAACAAGTGCTCATTGTGCAAATGTATTGAAGTTTTCAATACACATTGAAGACGAAATATAGTCTACAATCTATGCCAACCCGTCTGTTTGCCCCATAGTTGCGTACGTGTCCATACAGCCCACTAAAGTACCTTTTCCCTCCATCTTACAGAGCTGCTGTTTTTAGATTTCAAAGTCGTCTTGTACTATAGCTGTAGTGGATTTAGTGTTCGCCTCTGCTCCGTGTGACCTCATTCATTACATCTATCTGGATCCAGATAGTGCCAACACTAACACACTGTCAGTGGCTGGACAACTCATTAAAAGAAGTAGCTCAAAGCTCCATTTTACGGCATATAACCTGGTTCATGTCATTCATAAAACAGAGTAAAAAGTAGTATGCCAGTATAGGAGGGAGGGGATGAATAAAATATGTGCTTATGGAAAATATGTGCTACCGTTTCATGAGGTCAGAACATATTTCCTCTGGCATACTTAGCAGCTGTGGCATATTTAACAGGTCTAGACTGTTACAGAGACAAAGCTGTTCATTACCACTACATCATCTAGACCAGGGGTGGTCAATATGCCTGGAGAGATACTGGACTGTGGAACACACATGACAGCCAAAAGCCTGCATGCATGCATACCCAATGGTTCACAGTAACTTGGAAGTTTCCATTTCTGTATATCTCATTTTTACAGTCTCTCTATCTCCATGTCTCTCTATCTCCACCTGTCTCGGTTTATTCCGTTTCTTCTCTCCATCCCTCTTTCCTCCCCACTTTTCCTGGTTTGTCAGTTCAGATGTGCTTAGAGGCTACGTGTGTGTGTGTGTGTGTGTGTGTGTGTGTGTGTGTGTGTGTGTGTGTGTGTGTGTGTGTGTGTGTGTGTGTGTGTGTGTGTGTGTGTGTGTGTGTGTGTGTGTGTGTGTGTGTGTGTGTGTGTGTGTGTGTGTGTGTGTGTGTGTGTGTGTGTGTGTGTGTGTGTGTGTGTGTGTGCGCGCGTGTGTGGGTGGTCAGCTATGTCTTGTCTTAAGTGTTACTGTGATGGGTGATTGATGTAGCATCGCTCGCCTGCTCTCTCTATCTCTCTCTATCTCTCTCTCTCAATTAAATTTCAATTTAAAGGCTTTATTGGCATGGGAATCACATGTTAACATTGCCAAAGCAAGTGAAGTACAGTACCAGTCTAAAGTTTGGACACACCCACTCATTCCAGGGTTTGTATTTATTTATTTTATTTTCTACATTGTAGAATAATAGTGAAGACATCAAACTATGAAATAACACATATGGAATTATTTAGTAACCAAAAAAGTGTTAATAAACAAATCAGATTCTTCAAAGTAGCCACCCTTTGCATTGATGACAGCTTTGCACACTCTTGGCATTTGCTCCACCAGCTTCACCTGGAATGCTTTTCCAAACAGTCTTGAAGGAGTTCCCACATATGCTGGGCACTTGTTGGCTGCTTTTCCTTCACTCTGCTGTCCAACTCATGCCAAACCATCTCAATTGGGTTGAGGTCTGGTGATTGTAGAGGCCAGGTCATCTGATGCAGCACTCCATCACTCTGCTTCTTGGTCAAATAGCAGCCTGGAGGTGTGTTGGGTCATTGTCCTGTTGAAGAACAAATGATAGTCCCACTAACGCAAACCAGATGGGATGGTGTATCGCTGCAGAATTATGTTATTTGCGCTGTTCTTGCCATAATATGGATTTGGTCTTTTACCAAATAGGGCTATCTTCTGTATACGCCCCCTACCTTGTCACAACACAACTGTTTGGCACAAATGAACTTTTATCATGGCACACCTGTTAATTAAAATGTATTCCAGGTGACTACATGAAGAAGCTGGTTGTGAGAATGCCAAGAGTTGTCAAAGCTGTCATGCTTTGAAAGCAAAGGGTGGCTACTTTGAAGAATCTCAAATATAAACTATTTGTGATTCCGATTGGGTTATTTCATAGTTTTGATGTCTTCACTATCATTCTACAATGTAGAAAACAGTAAAATAAAGAAAAACCCTTGAATGAGTAGGTGTGTCCAAACTTTTGACTGGTACTGTAGATAAAAAAACAAAAGTGAAATAAACAATAGAAATTAACAGTAAACATTACACTCAAAACAGTTCCAAAAGAACGAAGACATTTCAAATGTCATATTATGTACAAATAGGAAAATAAATAAACATAAATATGGGTTGCATGTATAATGGTGTTTGTTCTTCGCTGGTTGCCCTTTTCTTGTGGCAACAGGTCATACATCTTGCTGCTGTGATGGCACACTGAAGTATTTTCACAATAGATACAATGGGAGTTTATCAAAATTGGGTTTGTTTTCAAATTCATTGTGGATCTGTGTAATCTGAGTGAAATACAGTGAGAGAAAAAAGTATTTGATCCCCTGCTGATTTTGTACGTTTGCCCACTGACAAAGAAATGATCAGTCTATAATTTTAATGGTAGGTTTATTTGAACAGTGAGAGACAGAATAACAACAAAAAATCCTGAAAAACGCATGTGAAAAATGTTATAAATTGATTTGCATTTTAATGAGGGAGATAAGTATTTGACCCCTCTGCAAAACATGACTTAGTACTTGGTGGCAAAACCCTTGTTGGCAATCACAGAGGTCAGACGTTTCTTGTAGTTGGCCACCAGGTTTGCACACATCTCAGGAGGGATTTTGTCGCACTCCTCTTTGCAGATCTTCTCCAAGTCATTAAGGTTTCGAGGTTGACATTTGGCAACTCGAACCTTCAGCTTCCTCCACAGATTTTCTATGGGATTAAGGTCTGGAGACTGGCTAGGCCACTCCAGGACCTTAATGTGCTTCTTCCTGAGCCACTCCTTTGTTGCCTTGGCTGTGTGTTTTGGGTCATTGTCATGCTGGAATACCCATCCACGACCCATTTTCAATGCCCTGGCTGAGGGAAGGAGGTTCTTACCCAAGATTTGACGGTACATGGCCCCGTCCATCTTCCATTTGATGCAGTGAAGTTGTCCTGTCCCCTTAGCAGAAAAACACCCCCAAAGCATAATGTTTCCAGCTCCATGTTTGACGGTGGGGATGGTGTTCTTGGGGTCATAAGCAGCATTCCTCCTCCTCCAAACATGGCGAGTTGAGTTGATGCCAAAGAGATCCATTTTGGTCTCATCTGACCACAACACTTTCACCCAGTTGTCCTCTGAATCATTCAGATGTTCATTGGCAAACTTCAGATGGGCATGTATATGTGCTTTCTTGAGCAGGGGGACCTTGCGGGCTCTGCAGGATTTCAGTCCTTCACAGCGTAGTGTGTTACCAATTGTTTTCTTGGTGACTATGGTCCCAGCTGCCTTGAGATCATTGACAAGAACCTCCCGTGTAGTTCTGGGCTGATTCCTCACCATTCTCATGATCATTGCAACTCCACGAGGTGAGATCTTGCATGGAGCCCCAGGCAGAAGGAGATTGACAGTTCTTTTGTGTTTCTTCCATTTGTGAATAATCGCACCAACTGTTGTCACCTTCTCACCAAGCTGCTTGGCGATGGTCTTGTAGCCCATTCCAGCCTTGTGTAGGTCTACAATCTTGTCCCTGACATCCTTGGAGAGCTCTTTGGTCTTGGCCATGGTGGAGAGTTTGGAATCTGATTGATTGATTGCTTCTGTGGACAGGTGTGTTTTATAGAGGTAACCAACTGAGATTAGGAGCACTCCCTTTAAGAGTGTGCTCCTAATCTCAGCTCGTTACCGGTATAAAAGGCACCTGGGAGCCAGAAATCTTTCTGATTGAGAGGGGGTCAAATACTTATTTCATCAATTTATAACATTTTTCACATGCGTTTTTCTGGATTCTTTTGTTGTTATTCTGTCTCTCACTGTTCAATTAAACCTACCATTAAAATTATAGACTGATAATTTCTTTGTCAGTGGGAAAACGTACAAAATCAGCAGGGGATCAAATACTTTTTTCCCTCACTGTATATGTCTCTAATATGGTCATACATTTGGCAGGAGATTAGGAAGTGCAGCTCAGTTTCCACCTCATTTTGTGGGCAGCATGCACATAGCCTGTCTTCTGTTGAGAGCCAGGTCTGCCTACGGCAGCCTTTCTCAATAGCAAGGCTATGCTCACTGAGTCTGTACACAGTCAAAGCTTTCCTGGTCAGGTATTCTGCTACTGTATACTCTCTGTTTAAGGCCAAATAGCATTCTAGTTTGCTCTGTTTTTTTGTAAATTCTTTCTGTTGTGTCAAGTAATTATCTTTAAGTTGTTTCATGATTTGGTTTGGTCTATCTCTCTCTCTCTCTCTCTCTCTCTCTCTCTCTCTCTCTCTATAAAGTTCAGCCTGTGGGAAGGAACACAATATCAGATCTTCAAGGTCTCTGCTTTTCTTTCTCTCAATTTCTTAATTTCTTTTCATCATCCCTCTCTCTCTCACTTGTTTAAGTCAAGCAGTTTCTCAGCAACTTTCTCTATTTGTCAACACGCCATCTCTCCTCTCTTTGCTTTACAGTCACTTCCTCTGTTTTTGGACGGCACACGGAGAGGAGTGGGTGAATAAACAGTAGGATGGACAGAAGAAGGGAGGGACAGAGAGATGGATGGAGGGAGATGGGAAAGAAGATGAAGAGAATAGAAAGCGAAAAACAATAAGATTTTGTGTCCAAGATTCGCCTACTGCTTAGTGTGTGTGTGGTCAACTATGTCTTCTCTGAAGTGTTACTGTGATGTCTGATTTATACAATATCTCTCTCTCTCTTTAAAGTTCAACCTGTGGGAGGGAACACAATATCAGATCTTCATGGTCTCTGCTTTTCTTTCCCTCAATTTCTTCATTCCTTTGTATCCTCCCTCTTATCCTCCCTCTCTCACTTGTTGAAGTCAAGCAGTTTCTCAGCAACTGACTCTTTATTTGTCAGCACTCCATCTCTTCTCGCTTTTCTTTTGGATGGCACATGGAGAGGAGTGGGTGAATAAACAGAAGGAAGGACAAAAGAACAGAGGGAGGGAGATGGGAAAGAAGATAAAGAGAAAATTTAGTGAAAAACTATGAGATCTTGTGTCCAAGATTCACCTAGTACTGAGAGTTTGTATCAACGTGTTTGTGTGAATGTAAGTGTATGCTTGTTTGTATGTGTGTTTATTTGTGTGTGTGTGTCCGACATGTCCCTACCGCAGGCATAGTCTCTTATAGCTCTCTCTGTCAGATTGGTCCCATCTGCTACCAATACGGGTGCAGTCTGGGCCTAGGAGGGAGAACACTGAAAAAAACACACTAGCTATCTGGCTAGTTAGCTCAGCCCGGTTACACCAAATCCAATGCAGTATTCAAAGCCGTCCAGGTCCACAGGACATCAGGAAATGCCTTCAACACCGGCCTCTAAGAACAACGGTGTCGCTATTACCATGAAGTAGCTCTAGCTCCTAGAATAGCGGGTTCAATCCCAGTGCTAGACACTGTTAAAAATAAAACCTTAACTCTTTAACGCCCACACCAGAAGAAATCTACTTTTTCGAGCTAAAAGAAAATGTCAGGAGCTTACCCATGATGTTTCTCTACGATTTAAGTCAATAAGTCATCATTTTAATCAAAGTATGATATATTTCGGCTTTAAATGACAAATCCGAATTGCCCACTTCGTGCAAATCCATGTGAATACGTTGTCTTTTCCTATGAAATTACATAAACATTCTTTTCAGCCTACGTTTAATTTCAGGTCTGGGTTTTATTTGAATGTTATCACCCACCAGCATGGCATTGTTTATTAAAGGCCATGTTGCAAGTAAAATTTGCAATACACACCCTTTGTAGATGGATTGCTAAAGAAAAGAAAATTGTGACACACTTGCGTTAGTAAGCAGCCTGTGATTTTGCCTGTGACATTCGTTCAGGTGAAGACTCTAGAGCTGACTGGGGACAACATCTGGTGAAGACACCGATTCTACAAACAAGTAGACATTACACCTCGGCCTGAATAGGCAAGTCAGTTAATTATTATTATAATTTTTTTTATTTGAAACTTTATTTAACTAGGCAAGTCAGTTAAGAACAAATTCTTATTTAGTGGTATAAGGCACTGCATCTCAGTGCAAGAGGCGTTACTACAGTCCTTGGTTCGAATCCAGGCTGAATCACATCCGGCCGTGATTGGGAGTCCCATAGTGCGGCGCACAATTGGCCCAGCGTCGTCCTGGTTTGCCAGGGGTAGGACGTCATTGTAAAAAATAATTTGTTCTTCACTGACTTGCCTAGTTAAATAAAGGTAAATAATTCAAATTAATAATAATAATGAGTAAAGCCAGTGTATCTATGAGTGCGGATGACTTAACACTATACACTTCAGCTACTGAAATGATTGCAACACTAAACAAAGAGGGATACCTAGTCAGTTGTACAACTGAAATGTATCTTCCTCATATAAACCAACCCCAACGAATCAGAGGGGTGCGAAGGGCTGCCTCAATCAACATTCACATCTTTGGCACCCAGGGAATATTGGGCTAACTGCCTTGCTCAGAAGGACAGATTTATGCATGGTCAGCTCTGGGATTTGATCCAGCAACCTTTTTGTTTACTATCCCAATGCTCCTACCCGCCAGGCTACTTGCCACCCCAAAGAGCTACAATTGGTTTCAGAATGGGTAGCAAGGAATAAGCTAGTCCTAACTATTTCAAAAACTAAAAGCATTGTATTTGGGACAAATCATTCAATAAACCCTGAACCTCAACTAAATCCTGTAATAAATAACGTGGAAATTGAACAAGTTGAGGTGACTAAACTGCTTGGAGTTACCCTGGGTTGTAAATTGTCAAATTGATAAAACAGTAGCTTAAATGGGGAGAAGTCTGTCCATAATAAAGCGCTGCTCTACCTTCTTAACAGCACTATCAACAAGGCATGTCCCACAAGCCCTGGTTTTGTCGCACCTGGACTACTGTTCAATCGTGTGGTCAGGTGCCACAAAGAGGGACTTAGGGAAATTGCAATTGGCTCAGAATGGCAGCACAACTGGCCCTGGGATGTACACAGAGAGCTAATATTAATAATATGCATGTCAATCTCTCCTGGCTCTAATTGGAGGAGAGATTGACTTCATCACTACTTGTATTTGTGAGAATGCACCGAGCTGTCTGTTTGAACTACCGGCACACATCTCGGACACCCATGCATACCCCACAAGACATGCCACCAGAGGTCTCAAGCAGTAACATTTGATTTAAAAAACAGATACAAATACATCTTATGGAACAGCGGGGACAGTGAAGCAACACAAACATAGGCACAGGCACATGCATACACACACAAGATAACATGCGCACTATACACACACATACACATCGATGTTGTAAATATGTGGTAATGGACTAGGGGCCTGAGGGCACACACTTGGTGTGTTATGAAATCTGTTGTGAATGTATTGTAATGTTTTTTAAATTATATAACTGCCTTAATTTTTCTAGACCCCAGGAAGAGTAGCTGCTGCCTTGGCAAATAAATCCAGATACAAAAATATACAGTACATTAATAAAAATGTATTCACTCTGGACATGAGACTTGCAGTTGTTTTAGACCTTAAATCATAAGCTCTAAGTGTATCTGTCTGTCTGTTTTAAGTTATCACAGAAGTTAGCAACATTTGAAGACCAACATGATGTCGTGACTTGACTATAACATTAATCTGATGAGTGTTATTTATCTAATCAACTAACTATGTTTAATTGTTACCCAATTAAATGAATCATGTGACAACTAACTCATTAGGATCTGGGGCACCACAAAGTGGTTCTTTAATTAAAGAGTTACCATTTCTTGTCAGCTCGGGGATTCGATCTTCCAATCTTTCAGTTATTAGTCCAACGCTCTAACCACTAGGCTACCTGCCGTCCTTTAATCATAACCTTGTATCAGATCATCATTCTGAACAGTCATAACCTTGCATCTGCAAAAAACTGCTTGATGTTCGATCAGGTTCGAGTCTGGGCACTGGCTGGGCCACTCAAGGACATTCAGAGGCTTGTTCCGAAGCCACTTCAATGTTGTCTTGGCTGTGTGCTTAGAGTTGTTGTCCTGTTGGAAGGTGAACCTTTGCCCCAGTCTGAGGTCCTGAGCACTCTGGAGCAGGTTTTCATCAAGGATCTCTGTACTTTGCTACGTTCATCTTTCCCTTGATCCTGATTAGTCTCCCAATCCCTGCCGCTGAAAAATATCCCCACAGCATGATGCTGCCACCACCATGCTTAACAATAGGGATGGTGCCAGGTTTCCTCCAGACGTGCCGCTTGGCATTCAGGCCAAAGTTGTTTTCATCAGACCAGAGAATCTTGTTTCTCATGGTCTGAGAGTCCTGTAGGTGCCTTCTGGCAAACTCCAAGCAGGTGTTTATGTGCCTTTTACTGAGGAGTTGCTTCTGTCTGGCCACTACCATAAAGACCTGATTGGTGGAGTGTTGCAGAGATGGTTGTCCTTCTGGAAGGTTCTCCCAACTCCACAGAGGAACTCTGGAGCTCTTTCAGAGTGACCATCGGGTTCTTAGTCACCTCCCTGACCAAGGCACTTCTCCTCCAATTGCTCAGTTTGGCCCGGCGGCCTGCTCTCGGACAAATCTTGGTGGTTTTATTTAAGGATGATGGAGGCCACGGTGTTCTTGGGGACCTTCAATGCTGCAGAAATGTTTTGGTACCCTTACCCAGATCTGTGCCTCGTTACAAGCCTGTCACGTAGCCCTACGGACAATTCCTTGGCTTGGTGTTTGCTATGACATGCACTGTCAACTTTGGGACCTTCTATAGACATGCGTGTGCATTTCCAAATCATGTCCAATCAATTGAATTTACCACAGGTGGACTCCAATCAAGTTGTAGAAACATCTGAAGGATGATCAATGGAAACAGGATGCACCTGAGCTCAATTTCGAGTGTCATAGCAAAGGGTTTAAATACTTATGTAAATAAGGTGTTAGGTTCTTATTTTTCAGAGTAAATAACTCACAGACACAAGAGAAGCTTTAACCAAGTTTTAATTCATCACAAAGGTTCTGTACAGCTGTAATCAGACAGCAAAACATTCCTCCCCATCAGAGTTATATACATTCTGCTGAAGACACTCTCTCCCTCCAATCATTACATTTATGGTCCTACAAAAAATGGGTAAAAAGGGTAATACCAAACCTTTATTAATCCCTTAAGGGAACTGACCTCACCCCTCACCTCCTGACCTCAACCACTCCTTCACCTAATCCCCAGTTATCCATCTGTCTTCCCTATATCAACACGTAGCTCTCCTCTCCTCCATCAAGCACATTCCAAAGCCTTCTGTCTTTCTACAGAGAAACCTTAACTTCTTACATAAAAGTTAATATCTCAATGTTCAAAGTTTAGCCGATTCCAACAAAGGTATTTCTGTTCTTTATTTTTAATAGATTAGTGAACATTTCTAAAAACCTGTTTTTACTTCGTCATTATGGTACAATAATTTTTTTTAATAAGGCTGTAACGTAACAAAATGTGGAAAAAGTCAAGGCGTCTGAATACTTTCCGAATGCACTGTATGCACTACTCATTATTGTTTGGGGGGGTTGGGGTGAAGCATGGCCTTTAATCAGAAAAGGCCACAAAGTTATTTATCTTTGTGACTGAGAGGAGCCAAACAGTATTGTGTCCACTTGGCCGCCTGAGCCATGGAGCAGACGTATATTTTTGCACCTCCACTTTCTCTACCAAAACTGGATCATAATCAATTTGGTAATTTGTCAATTTTCACTTATTCTTTTAGCTAGTCTGCACATAACAAAATATATATGACCATTTATATATGTTATAATGGAGTGATATGATAACATTTTGAAAACCCGCTGGCCCCGTCTCCCCAACATGAATGGTTTTGACTACTAAAGTTTTGCTTCACTACACGCTCCATTGCTTTGATTTTTGTAACATCAGCAAGAAATCACAAGTGTATATCCAGATAATGAAAAGGCACCTGCGAAAGAAAATTCAAGGAACTTATAGTTACATATAATCTTCAGTGTGCATGATAATGAGCAAAGTCATTGTAATCTATCATTTCACTTCGCCTGTGAGAACCATATGCAAGGCTGACTTGACCGAAGCCCGGCAGCAGCCTACCTACCAATGTATAAAAATGCATATCAGCTATCTTTTAATAGTTATTCATATAACCAGAGCTTCCTCTTATTCTTTCTAATTACTATCTATGGCGTATTCATGGAAGATGACACAACTTTGGAGATAACAATAGACGGCGAAAGTCAAAGATTAAGCTTATGACAAATCCAGCTCCAGAACCAGCCATAGAGCCAGCTGGCTGATCTTTTAAATACGGTATAGTTAATTTAAAAAACAGCAACAACAGAAAACATTAGCTAGCTAGTTCACTGACAGATGCCATTGTCCTATTTGTTGATGTTATCAACTCCACATGGAAGTTCCCACACCCAATTCTTGAATATGTATTAATAGCTTTTGTCATTCTTTGGAGGTGGAACTTAAACGTGCATTTCCTCTCTAAGACGTGCAAGCAAATTACATTGAAGGAAATTACATTGAAATTGTGTCGGCAACTTCCTCTGGAGGGGTACTTTAACTTAACTAATTGTAATGAATGCCTAAACTTTACCGCAGAGTTGTTTTGTTGAATATTGAAGTCAGACTGCGAGATCATTTGGTTAGCTAACAGTGATGCTAATTGGCAGTGCTAACTAAAAAGGCTAAAATGCTGCTTTGTCTAAGGTCTGGATGACTTAAAAATTAAGCTATAGGCTAACTAGCATGATAAATTAAATTGTAATCCGCGAGCTCAGGCTCAGAGTATCACAGGTTAAATCCAACATTTTGACAGTTTAGGCATTCATTCCGAATGTTAAAGATAAGGGTTCAGGTTTGGAATAGGGTTAAAACAGAAAAAATGTAAACAAGTCCCTGGCACTGGGATTGAACCTGCGATACTTGGAGCCAGAGTGGGTGGTTCAAGCCCTCTATCCAAATCCACAAAGCTCTAGCAAGCCAACAGTATTGAAAGCATCTCCCGACATCCTGGGGTCCTAGACAAACGTTGAATACTGAAGTCGATCTGTTGTGACCTGGCTGGGAGAAAAACCTTAGGGCTGTAGGTGAGACATGAGAGTGACTTCCTTCACAGTAAGTACAAGATCACAGATTTACTGCATGTAACAAATCAAAGTTTATTTGTCCCGTACACAGATTAGCAGATGTTACAGCAGGTGCTGCAAAATGCTTGAGTTTCTGGCTCATAACAGTGCAGTAAAAAAATCTATATAATACCAATATGCAAATATTTCAGAAAGTCTAAAACAAGAAAGAAATGCATCCCCTGTATCAGGGTTCTCCAAATGACCTGCATATGGTTTTATTTGGGTCCCCAAGATTTCTCAGCAAAAAAGAATTGTTGGACATAAAAGACTGTAAAAACACCAGGAATTCAACTACAATGGATTTAAATGAAATAAATCTGTTCCCAAGTATTCCCACACATAATAGAGAGACACGTGATTGTATACAAATGTGAGCAAGGTTTGAAATGATTATGTTTTAGTCTGTTTGGGCTTCTTGCAGTCTACAAATTATGTTCCCGCCCTACGACCATCCGCTCAAGAACAAAATTGGCCTGCGGCTGAATCTAGTTGATGATCCCTGCCCTATACAGTAAACATGTATCCAAAATGAAGTTGCTGGGGTCTTTTTGATGGGGAAGGGAGGGTTCACACTGCTTTACAAAAATTACATTGGCCAATACAGAACTCTAAAACTGTAGTATATGCCATTTACGTAGCAGACACGTTTAGGGTTAAGGTTAGAATTAGTGTTAGGGTTAGAATTACATCAAGGGTTAGGTTTAGGAGCTAGGGTTTGTTTTGTTAGGAGTTAGGGATTTATGGATTGGGTTGCAATGCACCATTTATTAATTTGCATTATATCTTCTATGTTCTGATTTAAAGCCTGAGTTTGCATCCAATCTTATGCACACTCTGATGGTTCGATTTAAGTGTGAAAAAGCAGCAAGAGAGAAAAACAGAGAGAGAATAACTTGCCAGATGAAGAATTAAACATGCAGCAGAAATTCCTTTTGCTGGTCTGCTCATCATTATGATTACTGAAACAGCAACAACAAAATAGAACAGTGTCTCTCTCTCTCTCTCTCTCTCTCTCTCTGTGTGTGTGTGTGTGTGTGTGTGTGTGTGTGTGTGTGTGTGTGTGTGTGTGTGTGTGTGTGTGTGTGTGTGTGTGTGTGTGTGTGTGTGTGTGATGAATTGGTGAAACACAATTCACGTGTATGTATGCTAGAGTTATGCAGGGAATCATGTCCCTATACATGTACAGTATGCAAAGAATGTCTTACAAATCACATGAGTGAATACAATTTGTGACCTTGTATTTTTCCTACAGCAAATAGAATTCACAAAATAAAAATACAATTCTGCTCTCTTTCAAACAACTTTTCAATTTTAAACTGAATAACTTGATGGGATTGTTAAATCAATTTAAGACAGCATTAGTTTTACAAGGCAGTATTTACAGTCCAGTCTCAGGCTGAGTTGTAGAGTTGTAGGCCATATTTTGCTGTTGTTCCCCTTTATTGTGTCAATCTATTTGAAAATTAAATATTTCTGTTAAACAAGCTGTGTGTGAGAGTGAGTGATTGCAGGCTTCACACATTGAACCACATACATCACACATAGTTATCATTGGCCTTGGCTTTGCACAGTAATGAGTCACACTCTCAACCACACACACCACAAATTACTGTACACACACTCCCACGCACACATGGCACACACATATACAGTTTACTTCTACTTTGTGCTATACAGTATACAGTAGTATCACTAGCAACTATAAGAGTTTCAGTACCACGGACAGTGATCATACATCAAATCAAATCACACTCTATTGGTCACATACACATGGTTAGCAGATGTTAATGCGAGTCAAGTGAAATGCTTGTGCTTCTAGTTCCGACTATGCAGTAATATCTAACAAGTAATCAAACAAATTCACAACTACCTTATCCACACAAATACACACAAATGTAAAGGGATGATTAAGAATATGTACATACTATAAATATATGGATGAGCGATGGCGTGCGGTAAAGGCAAGATGCAGTAGATGGTGTAGAATACAGTATATACATATGAGATGAGTAATGTAGGATATGTAAACATTTTTAAGTGCCATTATTTAAAGTGACTAGTGATACCTCTATGTAAGCATTATTAAATGGACTAGTGATACCTTTATTAAGTCTGTTTATTTAAGTGGCTAGAGATTTGAGTCTGTATGTTGGCAGCAGCCTCTCTATGTTAGTGATGGCTGTTTAAGTTAGCTTTGTTAAAATCCCCAGCTACAATAAATGCAACCTCAGGATGTATGGTTTCCAGTTTACATAGAGTCCAGTGAAGTTCTTTCAGGGCGACAAGTGATCTGCTTGGGGGGGATATATACGGCTGTGACAATAATCGAAGAGAATTCTCTTGGAAGATAATGCGGTCGGCAATCTGGAAGGCAAATCGTGCCCTAATTTCGTCCACCTCGTTATCTAGAGATTGGAAATTGGCGAGTAATATGCTCGGAAGCGGTGGATGGTGTGCTCGCCTTCTGAGTCTGAACAGTAGGCCGCTCCGTCTGCCTCTCCTGTGGCGACGGCATTGTTTTGGGTCTGCCTCTGGGGTAAGATGTCCAGGGTGGAGGTCCGAACAAAGGATCCTCTTCGGGAAAGACATCTTCCTGGTCGTATGATGGTAAGTTGACATCGCTTTTATATCCTATAGTTCTTCCTGGCTGTATGTTATAACACTTGAGATTTTCTTGGTTAACAATGTAAGAAAAATAAATAACTCCATCGTTTTCTAAGGACCTGAAGCGAGGTGACCATCTCTGTTGGCGCCATCTTGAATGAACCCTAAGTTCACCCATACACTCACTAGCCAAGGTAGCGGCAGGTACTGTAGCCTAGCAGTTAAGAACGTTGGGCCAGTAACCAAAAGGTCGCTGGTTTGAACCCCTGAGGTCTCAAGGTGGAAAAAGCTGTTGTTCTGCCCTTAAGCAAGGCAGTTAACCCCCAAGAACTGTTTCCCTGGTGCTTTGGATGTCGATTAAGACCACCCCAACACCTCTCTGATTCAGAGGATGCATTCAGTTGTGCAACTGACTAGGTTTTCCAATTAAAATACTTGTTCACTCTGACTGACAAATTACTCTGGCCAATGAGTGGAAGGAATCATGCTTTGATGTGAATATACCTACTGTATAGAGACTGTGGGTGATACAGTACCTTCAGAAAATATTCATGCCCCTTGATACATTTTGTTGTGGGATTAAAACGTATTTCATTGTCTCTTTTTTGCCAACAATCTACACAAAATACTCTGTCAAAGTGAAATAATATATTTATTTTATATTAATGGAAAATGAAACACTTATTGATTAGATAAGTATTCAACCCCTTGAGTCACTACGTGTTAGAATCACCTTTGGCAGCAATTACAGCTGTTAGTCTTTCTGGGTAAGAGCTTTGCACACCTGGATTGTACTATATTTGCCCATTATACTTAAAATAAATTGTCAAGCTCTGTCAAATTGGTTGTTGATCACTGCTACACAGCCCTCCTTTAGTTTATCATTACAAGATGAAAAATAAGGCACCGGAGGGGATGGCTTAGGTTTTATGGGCTTCTTACCAACTGTGCTATTTTGTTTGTTTCTTGGCATTGTTTGTAACTCATTTTGTACATATGTTGCTGCTACCGTCTCTTCTGACCGAAAAGAGCTTCTGGACATCAGAACAACGATTACTCACTTTGCACTGGACAAAGATTCTTTCTTTAATGAGTCCGACGCAAAGGACATACTGCTTTGTCAAGAAAAGGCTCAAATCCTCGTCATACCGTGAAGAAAAGACGGAGGAAAAGGGGGAGGAAGGTGGGGAGCCTTGTAAGAATTTGCGGGCGAGTAGGTAAACCACCACTTCCCTCAATATTATTGGCCAACGTGCAATCATTGTAAAACCCGATCTACGATTAAGAATATTCTACCAACAGGACATAAAAAACTCATATTTTATGTTTCATCGAGACGTGGGTGAACAACGACACAGATAATGTAGAGCTGGCTGTTTTCTCCGTGCATCGGCAGGACAGAGCAGCTACGTCTGGTAAGACGAGGGCCGGGGGTATGTGTCTATTTGTCAATAACTGCTGGTGCGCAATGTCTAATATTAAAGAAGTCTTGAGATATTGCTCACCTGAGGTAGAATACCTCATGATAAGATGTAGACCACACCCTCTACCAAGAGAATTCTCATCTATATTATTTGTAGCCGTCTATTTACCACCACAAACCGATGCTGGCACTAAGACCGGACTCAATGAGCATTATAAGGCCATAAGCAAACAAGAAAATGCTTATCCAGAAGTGGGGCTCCTAGTGGCTGGGGAATTTAATGCAGGCAAACTTAAATCCTTTTTACCACATTTCTACCAGCGTGTCACATGTGCAACCAGAGGAAAAATATCAACCTTCACTCCACACACAGAGACACATAAAAAGCTCTCCCTCGCCCTCCATTTGGCAAATCTGACCATAATGATATCCTCCTGATTCCTGCTTACAAACAACAACTAAAACAGGAAGTACCATGGACTCACTCAATACTGAAAAGGTCAGATGACGCAGATTCTACGCTACAGGACTGCTTTGCTAGCAACGACTGGAATATTTTCCGGGATTCATCCAATGGCATTGAGGAGTATTCCAACTCAGTCACAGGCTTCATCAACAAGTGCATTGACGATGTTGTCCCCAGAGTGACCACACGTACATTTCCCAACCAGAAGCCATGGATTACAAGCAACATCCACACCGAGCTAAAGGCCAGAGCTGGAGGCTTTCAAGGAGCTGGACACTAAATCCCGTTATGCCCTCCGACGAACAATCAAACAGGCAAAGCGTCAATACAGGACTATAATTTAATCCTACTACACCGGCTCTGATGGTCGTCAGATGTGGCAGTGCTTGGCAAATTTTACGAACTACGAAGGGAAACCCAGCCGTGTGCTTCCCAGTGATGTGAGCCTACCAGACTAACGAAATACCTTTTATGCTCATTTCGAGGCAAGCAACACTGATGCATGCATGAGAGCACCAGCAGTTCTGGACGACTGTGTGATCACGCTCTCCCTAGCCGATGTGAGCAAGACCTTTAAACAGGTCAACATTCACAAAGCCGCAGGGCCAGACAGATTACCAGGATGTGTACTCAAAGCACGTGCGGACCAACTGGCAAATGTCTTCACTGATATTTTCAAACTCTCTCTGACCAAGTGTTTAATACCTACATGTTTCAAACAGACCACCATAGTCCCTGCCCAAGAAAACAAAAGTAACCAGCCTAAATGATTACCGCACCGTAGCGCTCACATCGGTAGCCATGAAGTGCTTTAAAAGTCTGGTCATGGCTCACAATCAACACTAGCATACTGGGAAGCCTACACCCACTCCAATTTGTGTACCGCCCCGACAGATCCAGAGAGGACGCAATCTCAATCGCACTGCACACTGCCCTTTCCCACCTGGACAAAAGGAACACCAATGTGAGAATGCTGTTCATTTACTACAGCTCAGCGTTTAACACCATAGTGCCCACAAAGCTCATCACAAAACACCTCCCTCTGCAACTGGATCCTGGACTTCCTGACTGGCCGCCCCCTGGTGGTAAGGGTATGCATCAACACATCTGCCACGCTTATCCTCAACACTGGGGTTGATTTGGGGCTGATCCTCAACACTGGGGTGCGTACTTAGTCCTCTCCTGTACTCCCTGTTCACCCAAAACTGCGTATCCAAGCACGATTCCAACTCCATCATTAAGTATGCTAATGACACAACAGTGGTAGGCCTGATCACCGACAATGATCAGACAGCCTATAGGGAGGAGGTCAGAGACCTGGCCATGTGGTGCCAGGACAACAACCTCTCCCTCAACATGGTCAAGACAAAAGTGATGATTGTGGACTACAAGAAAAAGAGGACAGAGCACGCCCACATTCTCATCGATGGGGCTGCAGTGGAGAAGGTTTAGAGCTTCAAGTTCCTTGGTGTCCACACCACCCACAAACTAATATGGTCCATGCACACCAAGACAGTCGTAAAGAGGGCATGACAAAATGTATTCCCCTTCAGGAGACTGAAAAGATTTGGCATGGGTCCACAGATTCTCAAAAGGTTAAACAGCTGCTCCATTGAGAGCATCCTGACTGGTTGCATCACTGCCTGGTATGGCAACTGTTCAGCCTCCAACCGCAAGGCACTACAGAGGGTAGTGAGAACGACCCAGTACATCACTGGGGCCAAGCTTCCTGTCATCCAGGACCACTTTACCAGGCGGTGTCAGAGGAAGGCCCTAAAAATTATCCAAGACTCCAGCCACCCTAGTCATAGACTGTTCTCTCTGCTACCGCACGGAAAGCAGTCCCAGGGCGCCAAGTCTAGATCCAAGAGGCCTCTAAACAGATTCTACCCCCAAGCCATAAGACTCCTGAACATCTAGTCAAATGGTCACCCAGACTATTTGGCCACCCCCTCTCACCCCCTCTTTACACCACTGCTACTCTCTGTTGTCATAAGAGCATAGGCACTTCAATAACTCTACCAACATGTACATACTACCTCAAATAACCTGTGCCCCCGCACATTGACTCTGTATTGGTACCCCCCTGTACAGTGGGGCAAAAAAGTATTTAGTCAGCCACCAATTGTGCAAGTTCTCCAACTTAAAAAGATGAGAGAGGCCTGTAATTTTCATCATAGGTACACTTCAACTATGACAGACGAAATGAGAAAAATAAATCCAGAAAATCACATTGTAGGATTTTTTATTTATTTATTTGCAAATTATGGTGGAAAATAAGTATTTGGTCAATAACAAAAGTTTATCTCAATACTTTGTTATATACCCTTTGTTGGCAATGACAGAGGTCAAACGTTTTCTGTAAGTCTTCACAAGGTTTTCACACACTGTTGCTGGTATTTTGGCCCATTCCTCCATGCAGATCTCCTCTAGAGCAATGATGTTTTGGGGCTGTCGCTGGGCAACACGGACTTTCAACTCCCTCCAAAGATTTTCTATGGGGTTGAGATCTGGAGACTGGCTAGGCCACTCCAGGCCACTCCAGGACCTCCAGGACCTTCTTACGAAGCCACTCCTTCGTTGCCCGGGCGGTGTGTTTGGGATCATTGTCATGCTGAAAGACCCAGCCACATTTCATCTTCAATGCCCTTGCTGATGGAAGGAGGTTTTCACTCAAAATCTCACGATACATGGCCCCATTCATTCTTTCCTTTACACGGATCAGTCGTCCTGGTCCCTTTGCAGAAAAACAGCCCCAAAGCATGATGTTTCCACCCCCATGCTTCACAGTAGGTATGGTGTTCTTTGGATGCAACTCAGCATTCTTTGTCCTCCAAACACGACGAGTTCAGTTTTTACCAAAAAGTTATATTTTGGTTTCATCTGACCATATGACATTCTCCCAATCCTCATCTGGATCATCCAAATGCTCTCTAGCAAACTTCAGACGGGCCTGAACATGTACTGTCTTAAGCAGGGGGACACGTCTGGCACTGCAGGATTTGAGTCCCTGGCGGTGTAGTGTGTTACTGATGGTAGGCTTTGTTACTTTGGTCCCAGCTCTCTGCAGGTCATTCACTAGGTCCCCGTGTGGTTCTGGGATTTTTGCTCACCGTTCTTGTGATCATTTTGACCCCACGGGTGAGATCTTGCGTGGAGCCCCAGATCGAGGAAGATTATCAGTGGTCTTGTATGTCTTCCATTTCCTAATAATTGCTCCCACAGTTGATTTCTTCAAACCAGGCTGCTTACCTATTGCAGATTCAGTCTTCCCAACCTGGTGCAGGTCTACAATTTTGTTTCTGGTGTCCTTTGACAGCTCTTTGGTCTTGGCCATAGTGGAGTTTGGAGTGTGACTGTTTGAGGTTGTGGACAGGTGTCTTTTATACTGATACCAAGTTCAAACAGGTGCCATTAATACAGGTAACGAGTGGAGGACAGAGGAGCCTCTTAAAGAAGAAGTTACAGGTCTGTGAGAGCCAGAAATCTTGCTTGTTTGTATGTGACCAAATACTTATTTTCCACCATAATTTGCAAATAAATTCATAAAAAATCCTACAATGTGATTTTCTGGATTTTTTTCCCTTATTTTGTCTGTCATAGTTGAAGTGTACCTATGATGAAAATTACAGGCCTCTCTCATCTTTTTAAGTGAGAGAACTTGCACAATTGGTGGCTGACTAAATACTTTTTTGCCCCACTGTATATAGTCTCACTATTGTTATTCCCTGCTGCTCTTTAATTACTTGTTACTTTTACCTCTTATTCTTATCTAAAAAAAATAATAACTGCATTGTTGGTTAGGGGCTCATAATAAGCATTTCACTGTAAGGTCTGCACCTGTTGTATTTGGCGCATGTGACTAATACAATTAGATTTTTATTTTATTTGATTCAATTATTTTTGTCTTAAAAATCTCCCTAGTTCTTGCTGATTACAAGCATACCCATAACATGATGCAGCCACCACCATTCTTGAAAATATGAAGAGTGGTACTCAGTAATGTATTGTGATGGATTTGCCCCTGACATAGCACTTTGTAATCAGGACAAAAAGTTCATTTCTTTGCGAAACTTTGTTTTGTATTATTACTTTAGTGCCTTACTGCAAACAGGATTCATGTTTGGAATATTTTTTTCTGTACAGGCTTACTTATTTTCGCTCTGTCATTTATGTTAGTATTGTGGAGTAACTACAATGTTGTTGATCCATCCTCTGTCTGCTCTTTTCAATATTATATCTATCTCTGCTAAGCTACCCAGGAAATGGTTGAAAATAGCCCATATTCATAAATGTAGCATTAGAAATAAGGTTCATGAAATTAATAACTTGCTAACATCAAATAACATTAATATATTTGCCATTTCTGAGACTCACTTAGATAATTAATTTGATGATACATCAGTAGCAATACAAGGATATAACATTTATAGAAGAGGCAGAAATGCTTATGGGGGAGGAGTTGCTGTATATATTCAGAGCCATATCCCTGTAATGCTTAGAGAAGATCTTATGTCAAGTGTTATTGAAGTGTTGTGTATGCAGGTTCACTTGGCACATGTAAAGCCTTTTATTTTGGGGTGTTGCTATAGGCCACCAAGTGCTAACAGTCAGTATCTAAATAATAAATTTGAAATGCTCGATAGTGTATATGATGTAAACAGAGAGGTCTACTTTCTTGGGGACCTGAATATTGACTGGTTTTCATCAAGCTTCTTACTGTAACCAGTGCCTATAATCTGGTTCAGGTAATTAATCAACCTACAAGGGTGTTTACAAACACTACAGGAACAAGATCATCCACATGTATCGATCACATTTTTACTAATGCTGTAGAACTTTGTTCTAAATCTATATCCGTACCCAATGGATGAAGTGATCACAATATAGTGGCTATATCCAAGAAAGTCAAAGTTCCAACAGCTGGGCCTAAAATAATGTTTAAGAGATCAAACAAAATATTTTTCTGTGACTTTTATGTAGATGATGTTAAAAATATGTGTTGGTCTGTTGTGATCAATGAGGAGCATCCAGACGCTGCACTTGATGAATTTATGAAATTGCTTCTTCTAATTATTGATGAACATGCACCTGTTAAGAGACTGACTGTTAGAACTGTTAAGGCTCCATGGATTGATGAGGATTTGAAAAACTGTATGGTTGAAAGAGATGGGGAAAAAAGAGTGGCTAATAAGTCTGGCTGTACATCTGACTGGCTGACTTACTGCAAATTGAGAAATCATGTAACTAAACTCAGCAAAAAGAAGAATAAACTTTATTATGAAGCCAAGATCAATGATGGAAAGGATGGAAAAAACTTTGGAGTACTTTAAAAGAAATTATGGGCAGAAAGACAAATTCAACTCTTTTATCGAATCAGATGGCTTATTCATCACAAAACCATTTGACGTTGCCAATTATTTTAATTATTATTTCATTGGCAAAGTGGGCAAACTTAGGCAGGAAATTCCCATGACAAACAGTGAGAAATGATATTAATGTATAAAAAAAAAAATAATGAAAGGAAAGCAGTGCAAGTTAGAATTTTGTAAAGTTTGTGTGTCGGTACATATAGGTGTCTTATATCGGCTGAAAGCTTAAATTCTAACACGGGCGGTCTTCACTTGATTGACTGTAACTTTGTCAAATAAGCACCAATCGGGGTCAAACGAAGCTAGCTAGATAGCCAATGAGCTGGGCTGTACCCCATATCTGTCGCAAAATGTTTCTGCTAGCCTTGTGCGACATCAAGCCTTTTCCTTTTGTACAAAAATTATAAGAATATGGAGAGTTATGAAGTTATGAAAACTGGTTTTGCAAATGTTTAACTTATAATATGGCTACTAATACTGGAAAAGCTAAATCAAAGTCCAAGAATACAGATTTGATGATATTCTTGCAGAAAAATGTAATGTGAATGTAAATGTCTCCTTCACGATTTGCCCAAATGTACCTGGGTGACTTCATACTAAATGTCATGTAGTTTTCTCATACTTCAAGTTATCCATCTGAAACTTTGCACATGCAGTGTTGCCATCTTGTGGACACCATCGGAATTACAACCAGAGTGATGGCTATATTTGGGACCTTCTGTTGCATTTCAAATATGGTGGTAAAAGAACAATTTTAGTTTTTTCTTTGTATTTTCTTCTACCAGATCTATTGTGTTATATTCTCCTACATTCAATTCACATTTCCACAAAATTTAAAGTTTTTCCTTTCGAATGGTACCAAGAATATGCATATCCTTGCTTCAGGGGGCTATCCCTAAGAAGTTTTAAGTGCTAGACCTCAGCTAAATCTGGTAATGAATGGTGTGGCTGTTGAACAAGTTCAGGAGACTAAATTACTTGGCGTTACCTTAAACTGCAAACTGTAAACTGTCATGGTCAAAACATATAGGTTCAATCGTTGCAAAGATGGGGAGAGGTCTAGCTGTAATAAAGAGATGCTCTACTTTTTTGACACAACACTCCAAAAAGCAAGTTCTGCAGGCTCTAGTTTTGTCTAATCTTGATTATTGTCCAGTTGTGTGGTCCAGTGCTGCAAGGAAAGACCTAGTTAAGCTACAGCTGGCCCAGAATAGAGCGGCACGTTTTGCTCTTAATTGTAATCAGAGGGCTGATATAAATACTATGCATGCTAGTCTCTCTTGGCTGAGAGTTGAGGAGAGACTGACTGCATCACTTCTTCTTTTTATAAGAAACAATGTGTTGAAAATCAATTTTTTTTGCATTCTCAACTTACACAACTTACGCTCTGACACACTCACTTATCCCACCAGACATGCTACCATGGGTCTTTTCATAGTCCCCAAATCCAGAACAAATTCAAGAAAACGTATATTATTATATAGAGCCCTTATTGCATGGAACTTCCTTCCATCTTATATTGCTCAAATAAACAGCAAACCTGGTTTCAAAAAAAAAAAACAGATAAAGCAAGACCTCGAGGCACAACGCCTCTCCCCTATTTGACCTAGATAGTTTGTGTGTATGCATTGATATGTGTGCCTTTTTAAAAATGTATGTAATTCTGTCCTTGAGCTGTTCTTGTCTAATGATGTTCTGTATTATGTCATTCTATATTATGTTTCATGTTTTATGTGGACCCCAGGAAGAGTATCTGCTGCTTTTGCAACAGCTAATGGGATCCTAATAAAATACCAAATACCAATAGGTGCCCTTCTTTGTGAACCATAGGAAAACCTGCCTGGTCTTTGTGTTTGAATCTGTCCTTTAAATTCACTGCTCGACTTAGGGACTTGACAGATATTTGTATGTGTGGGGTACAGAGATTGGGTAGTCATTTAAAAAGCACGTTAAACACTATTATTTCAGTTGAGTCCATGCAACTTATTATGTGACTTGTTAAGCACATTTTTATTCATTAATCTATTTAGGCTTGCCATAAAGGGTTGAATACTTATTGACTTCAACTTTAATTTGTAAACATTTCTAAAATCAAAATTAAATTTTGACATTATGGGGTATTGAGTGTAGATCAGTGACACAAAATCTGAATTTAATCCATTTTAAATTCAAGCTGTAACACAACAAAATGTTGAAAAAGTCAAAGGTAGTGAGTACTTTCTGAAGGCCCTGTAGATGCATGTGCCTGGTGTGAGCCTGCTGGGAGGAGAAGAGAGAAACATAGAGGAAAAGAGAGAAAAACAGACTCGATGCCCCCGGGAGTCCAATGTGTGAAGGAGAGAGGGAGAAGTTGATGATGAGGCTCTTAACGATAATTACTAATTGCTAATTAGTAGGAGCTCCAAGTTAACAGGGACTGCAGGAGGAGGAGTTAGACGTTATGGACAAATCTGAAATTGCAACCCATTCTCTACCCATTCCACTACTTGGCTTGTGAATGGTAGAGATGGCTACCCATCAAACCGGGAACATTCCCAGAACAACTAAAATGTAATATTTTCTTTAAAGGTTCGCAGAATGTTTCATTGGGTTGTGGGAACAGACTGCTGAGAATATTGTGGGGACCTCACAAAACATATGTTCCCAAAACACAAAAGACTGTATAGTTGTGCTGACATTCAGAAAATTTAATATTTTAGTTTGACAATATTACCACAACATTCTAAGCATGCAAATGTGTAGCTCCTTAACCCATAACAGTCTAAGCCCTGTCTAAGCTGGGGGAGGGTCATACCAAGGATAATTTAGCTATTTTAAGACCCCTTGAAATATAAAAAAATGTATAAAACAATTATTTGATGATAAATGTAAATTGGCCTTACTGCTATTAGGCCATACAAACGCATTGAATAACAGATTCATTACACGGAACAATAGATATTCCCCCCAAAAAAACTAAAAGGTGGTTTGTTTTGAGAGATATGAGAAAACTTAACCCCTTGTTTTTATCACTGAACAGTCTCCATATGTACTGTACTTCCATACATTTTTTCAACTGGTACCGGGGGACCTTCTGACGAGTCTTCTGAGGCCTGTGGGTGTCCTAGAGGAAAACAAAGGGGTCATATTGTTTTCCACAGAGGGGTCATGTTAGTGTGTAGCCCAAACTGTTCGGATTATACAGACAGAAGTTGGCAGATCGGCTGTACCGACTTCAGACGAGTCCCAAGATGCTTGTGGGCGTCATAGAGCAAAACAGAGAACGCCATTGTCTTCGTGAGAGCCAAAAAATATATACATATTAAAACATACAATCTACCTGCAGTGAAGCCGCTCAACATTTATATTACATTCAGTCATCTGGCAGACTCCCATCAAGAGGGACCCACAGGAGCAACCAGGGTCAAGTGCCCCGCCCAAGGGCACATCGACAGATCTCCCACCAACTCAAAATGGGGACCCGAACCTGCTATTGGCCACCTGCCCAAGCTCCCAACCGCTAGGCCACCGACCATCCAAGATCCACCACAGTTCCCCGAGAGCTGCCCCTCAACCAACCAAAAACCTCTCCCTACACTCCCTACACCCCCACCCCCAAGCCACCGTCGCCCAAACATCCAACAAAATAAACAAAAGAGAAAAGAGAGCAAAACAGCAACAGAAAATAACAATGCAAAAACAATAGACATCAAGGACAACAAAAATCTAAACAGCAAGTCTGACTGTATGCGTGTGAGTGCATGTGTTGCACTATTTACCAGTGTACACATGTGTGCGTTTGAATACAAGTGTGTGTATGCATGTGTATGTGCGTACAAGCACCTGTGAGGCCTCAACCTCAGGCAACAGGCATTGGATGTAACAGCGTGGCCCCTCAGTGTCATTCAAACATATAAATAGTTTTGTTTTTTTATACTTTGACAGTCATTCTATCCCCCATCCATCAACTCCACTCCCACTTGTCTCCAGTTCCACATCCCAACACTCAGTTTCCCTCAGCCCATCCCGTCTACAGTTGTGGCCAAAAATATTGGTACCCTTCCACTTCTTTCAAATAATGCACAATTTCTTCCAGAAAACTGTGGAAATTAGAAAAATATTTTGGTATCCACGTACAGTACCAGTCAAAAAGTTGGACACACCCACTATTTCAAGGGTTTTTCTATATTTTTACTATTTTCTACATTGTGGAATAATAGTGAAGACTTTTCGACCAACCCCGGCCTGCTAACTCTTAACTCTTAACTTTAAACCCCGTGTCTCCTGCGTGCCGGCGTAGTAACGACTACCTCGCGGCTTCCCTGCCCCATCTATTGCTGTTCACTGGACCCTATGATCACTCGGCTACATAGCTGATGACTATTCATTAATCACGGTACTCCTTTCTGTTTATTTTTTTATTTTTATTTATTTTATTTATCTGTCGGCCCCAGCCGCGTACTCAGGCCCTGTGTGTTGCTAACCAACCCTCTGCCCATTCATCGCCAGTTTTACCTGTTGTTGTCTTAGCTGACTAGCGGTTGCGGTCTTACCTGTTGTTGTCCTAGCTAGCTCTCCCAACCAACACCTGTGTTTGCTTTATGCCTTGCTTTATGTCCATCTCAAGTGTCAATATGCCCTGTTTACTGTTGTTTAGGATAGTTATCATTGTTTTAGTTTGCAGTGGAGCCCCTAGGCCTACTCTACATGCCTCAGATTCCTCCTTTGTCCCACCTCCCACACATGCGGTGACCTCACCCAGTATTACCAGCACCTCCAGAGATGCAACCACTCTTATCATCACTCGGTGCCTAGGCCTACCTCCACTGTACTCTCACTCCGCCATACCCCTGTCTGCACATTGTACCCTGAATCTATTCTACCACACCCAGAAATCTGCTCCTTTTATTCTCTGCTCCCAATGCACTAGACGTCCTGTTCTGATAGCCTTTAGCCGTACCCTCATCCTGCTCCACCTCTGTTCGTCGGGTGATGTGGAGATAAACCCAGGCCCTGTAGCTCCCAGCACCACACCTATTCCCAGGCCCCAGGCACTCTCTTTTGTTGACTTCTGTAACCGTAAAAGCCTTGGTTTCATGCATGTTAACATCAGAAGCCTCCTCCCTAAGTTTGTTTTATTCACTGCTTTAGCACACTCCGCCAACCCTGAATTCCTGGCCGTGTCTGAATCCTGGCTTAGGAAGGCCACCAAAAATTCTGATATTTCCATACCCAACTACAACATTTTCTGCCAAGATAGAACTGCCAAAGGGGGAGGAGTTGCAATCTATTGCAGAGATAGCCTGCATAGTTCTGTCATACTTTCCAGATCTATGCCAAAACAGTTCGAACTTCTAATTCTAAAAATTAATCTCTCCAGAAATAAGTCTCTCACTGTTGCCGCTTGCTATAGACCCCCCTCAGCTCCCAGCTGTGCCCTGGACACCATATGTGAATTGATTGCCCCCCATCTATCTTCAGAGTTCGTTCTGTTTGGTGACCTAAACTGGGATATGCTTAACACCCCGGCAGTCCTACAATCTAAGCTAGATGCCCTCAATCTCACACAAATCATCAAGGAACCCACCAGGTACAATCCTAAATCTGTAAACATGGGCACCCTCATAGACATTATCCTGACCAACTTGCCCTCCAAATACACCTCTGCTGTTTTCAATCAGGATCTCAGCGACCACTGCCTCATTGCCTGCATCCGCTATGGGCCCGCGGTCAAACGACCACCCCTTATCACTGTCAAACGTTCCCTAAAACACTTCTGCGAGCAGGCCTTTCTAATTGACCTGGCACGGGTATCCTGGAAGGATATTGACCTCATCCCGTCAGTCAAGGATGCCTGGTCGTTCTTTAAAAGCAACTTCCTCACCATCTTAAATAAGCATGCCCCTTTCAAAAGATGTAGGACTAAGAACAGATACAGCCCTTGGTTCCCTCCAGACCTGACTGCCCTTGACCAGCACAAGAACATCCTGTGGCGGACTGCTATTGCATCGAATAGTCCCCGCGATATGCAACTGTTCAGGGAAGTTAGTAACCAATACACGCAATCAGTCAGGAAAGCAAAGGCTAGCTTTTTCAAACAGAAATTTGCATCCTGTAGCTCTAACTCCAAAAAAGTTTTGGGACACTGTCAAGTCTATGGAGAACAAGAGCACCTCCTCCCAGCTGCCCACTGCACTGAGGCTAGGTAACACGGTCACCACCGACAAATCCATGATAATCGAACATTTCAACAAGCATTTCTCTACGGCTGGCCATGCTTTCCTCCTGGCTACCCCCGGCCAACAGCTTCGCCCGCCCCGGCTGCTACTTGCCCAAGCCTTCCCAGCTTCTCCTTCACCAAAATCCAGATAGCAGATGTTCTGAAAGAGCTGAAAAATCTGGACCCGTACAAATCAGCTGGACTAGATCATCTGGACCCTCTCTTTTTTAAAACTATCTGCTGCCATTGTTGCAACTCCTATTACCAGTTTGCTCAACCTCTCTTTGGTGTCGTCCGAGATCCCAAAAGATTGGAAAGCTGCCCGCGGTCATCCCTCTCTTCAAAGGGGGTGACACCCTAGACCCAAATTCCTATTGACCTATTTCAATCCTGCCCTGCCTCTCTAAAGTCTTTGAAAGCCTAGTTAATAAACAGATCATTGACCACTTCGAATCCCACCGTACCTTCTCCGCTGTGCAATCCAGTTTCCGAGCTGGTCACGGGTGCACCTCAGCCACGCTCAAGGCACTAAACGATATCATAAAAGCCATTGATAAGAGACATTACTGTGCAGCCGTATTCATTGACCTGGCCAAGGCTTTCGACTCTGTCAATCACCACATCCTTATCGGCAGACTCAACAGCCTTGGTTTCTCTAATGATTGCCTCGCCTGGTTCACCAACTACTTTGCTGACAGAGTCCAGCGTGTTAAATCGGAGGGCCTGTTGTCCGGGCCTCTGGCAGTCTTTATGGGGGTGCCACAGGGTTCAATTCTTGGGCCGACTCTCTTCTCTGTATACATCAATGATGTCGCTCTTGCTGCTGGTGATTCTCTGATCCACCTCTATGCAGACTACACCATTCTGTATACATCTGGCTCTTCTTTGGACACTGTGTTAACTAACCTCCAAACGAGCTTCAATGCCATACAACACTCCATCCGTGGCCTCCAACTGCTCTTAAACGCTAGTAAAACCAAATGCATGCTTTTCAACCGTTCGCTGCCTGCACCCGCCCGCCCGACTAGCATCACTACCCTGGACGGCTCTGACCTAGAATACGTGGACAACTACAAATACCTAGGTGTCTGGCTAGACTGTAAACTCTCCTTCCAGACTCACATTAAACACCTCCAATCCAAAATTAAATCTAGAATCGGCTTTCTATTTCGCAACAAAGCCTCCTTCACTCATGCTGCCAAACTTGCACTAGTAAAACTGACTATCCTACCGATCCTCGACTTCGGCGATGTCATCTACAAAACAGCTTCCAGTACTCTACTCAGCAAACTGGATGCAGTCTATCACAGTGCCATCCGCTTTGTCACCAAAGCCCCTTATACCACCTACCACTGCGACCTGTATGCTCTAGTCGGCTGGCCATCGCTACATACTCGTCGCCAGACCCACTGGCTCCAGGTCATCTACAAGTCCCTGCTAGGTAAAGCCCCGCCTTACCTCAGCTCGCTGGTAACCATAGCAGCACCGACCCGTAGCACTCGCTCCAGCAGGTATATCTCACTGGTCACCCCCAAAGCCAACACCTCCTTTGGCCGCCTTTCCTTCCAGTTCTCTGCTGCCAATGACTGGAACGAACTACAAAAATTGTTGAAACTGGAGACACTTATCTCCCTCACTAGTTTTAAGCACCAGCTGTCAGATCAGCTCACAGATCACTGCACCTGTACATAGCCTAACCAACTACCTCATCCCCTACCATAGTCATTTATTTATCTTGCTCCTTTGCACCCCAGTATTTTTACTTTGCACATTCATCTACTGCACATTTACCATTCCAGTGTTAAATTGCTATACTGTAGTTACTTTGCCACCATGGCCTATGTATGCCTTATGTTCCTTATCCTACCTCATTTGCACACATTGTATATAGATATTTTTCTTTTCCTACTGTATTATTGACTGAGTGTTTGTTTACTCCAATGTGTAACTCTGTGTTGTTGTATGTGTTGAACTGCTTTGCTTTATCTTGGCCAGGTCGCAGTTGTAAATGAGTTGAAGGCATGCTTGACCACGCAGTCATGGATGAACAGGGAGTAGAGGAGAGGGCTGAGAACCTACCCTTGTGGGGCGTTTTGAAGATCAGCGGGTGGAGATGTTGTTTCCTACTCTCACCACCTGGGGGCGGCCCGTCAGGAAGTCCAGGACCCAGTTGCACAAGGCAGGGTTGAGACCTAGGGTCTCGAGCTTAATGACAAGTTTGGAGGGTACTATGGTGTTAAATGCTGAGCTGTAGTCGATGAACAGCATTCTTATGTAGGTATTCCTCTTGTCCAGATGGGTTAGGGCAGTGTGCAGTGTGATTGCGATTGCGTCGTCTGTGGACCTATTGGGACGGTAAGCAAATTGGAGTGGGTCTAGGGTGTCAGGTAGGATGGAGGTGATATGATCCTTGACTAGTCTCTCAAAGTACTTCATGATGACGGAAGTGAGTGCTACGGGGCGATAGTTATTTAGCTCAGTTACCTTTCAGTTACCTTTCTTGGGAATAAAAAACAATGGTGGCCCTCTTGAAGCATGTGGGAACAGCAGACTGGGATAAGGATTGATTGAATATGTCCGTAAACACACCAGCCAGCTTGTCTGCACATGCTCTGAGGACGCGGCCAGGGATGCCATCTGGGCCGGCAGCCTTGCGAGGGTTAACACGTTTAAATGTTTTACTTACGTTGGCTGCGGTGAAGGAGAACCCACAGGTTTTGGTAGCGGGCCGTGTCGGTGGCACTGTATTGTCCTCAAAGCGAGCAAAGAAGTTGTTTAATTTGTCTGGGAGCAAGACATCCTGGTCTGCGACAGGGCTGGTTTTCTTTTTGTAGTTCGTGATTGACTGTAGACCCTTCCACAAACCTCTCGTGTCTGAGCCGTTGAATTGCGACTCTGCTTTGTCTCTATACTGATGCTTAGCTTGTTTGATTACCTTGCGGAGGGAATAGCTACACTGTTTGTATTCAGTCATGTTTCCGGTCGCCTTGCCCTGATTAAAAGCAGTGGTTTGCGCTTTCAGGTTTTGCACGAATGCTGCCAACAATCCACAGTTTCTGGTTGGGGAAGGTTTTAATAGTCGCTGTGGGTACAACATCACCGATGCACTTGCTAATAAACTCGCTCACCGAATCTGCGTATTCATCAATGCTATTGTCCGACGCTATGCGGAACATATCCCTGTCCACGTGATTGAAGCAATCTTGAAGTGTGGGATCAGATTGAACAGACCTGAGCACGGGTGTTTCTTGTTTTAGTTTCTGTCTATAGGCTGGGAGCAACAAAATTGAGTCTTGGTCAGATTTGCCGAAAGGGGGGCCGGGGATGGCTTTGTATGCGTCGCGGAAGTTAGAATAACAATGATCCAGGATTTTTCCAGCCCGGGTCGTACATTCGATATGCTGATAAAATTTAGGGAGCCTTGTTTTCAGATTAGCCTTGTTAAAATCCCCAGATACAATAAATGCAGCCTCAGGATATGTGGTTTCCAGTTTACATAGAGTTTAATTAAGTTATTTCAGGGCCGTCAATGTGTCAGCTTGGGGGTATCTGCGACTGTGATTATATTGAAAGAGAATTTTCTTGGTAGATAATGCGGTCCGCATTTGATTGTAAGGAATTCTAGGTCAGGTGAACAAAAGGACATGAGTTCCTGTATGTTGTTATGATCACACCACGTCTCGTTAATCATAAGGCATACACCCCCGCCCTTCTTCTTACCAGAGAGATATTTGTTTCTGATGGCGCGGTGCGTGAATAAACCAGGTGGCTGTGCCAACTTTGATAACGTATCCCGAGTGAGCCATGTTTCCGTGAAGCAAAGAACGTTACAATCTCTGATGTCTCTCTGGAAGGCAACCCTTGCTCGGATTTCGTCTACCTTGTTGTCAAGAGACTAGACATTGGCGAGTAGTATTCTCGGGAGCGGTGCGCTGTGTGCCCGTCTACGGAGCCTGACCAGAAGATCGCCCTGTCTGCCCCTTCTCCTGCGGTGCCGTTGTTTTGGGTCGCCGGCTGGGATCCGATCCATTGTCCTGGGTGGTGGGCCAAACAGAGGATCCGCTTCAGGAAAGTCGTATTCCTGGTCGTAATGTTGGTAAGTTGACGTTACTCTTATATCCAATAGTTCCTCCTGGCTGTATGTAATAAAACTTAAGATTACCTAGGGTAACAATGTAAGAAATAATACATAGAAAAACAAAATACTGCATAGCTTTCTAAAAACGCGAAGCGAGGCGGCCATCTCTGTCGGTGCCGGATTTTGACTGGTACTGTATGTATATCTATGGTTTGCAGTTGAACAAAACAAAAAAAATCTGAATAATTTACAAAATGTTAGCTTATTCCACAAAGACATCCTAAAATGGCACAGACTATATTATTGGCACCTAGAAGTAGTTTGAAATAATTAACAGCTCCCGAGGTGACGGTTTTGGAGAGCCTGGCGTGCCCAAAGTAAAATGCCTCCCACTCAGGCCCAGAAAATTTAAAATTTTGTCTGTGAGTATAACAGAACGGATATGGCAGGCGAAAACCCGAGGAATTTCTGTCCTGAAAAAAGTGATTTTGACACATTGCCTCATTTGGAACCCCTCCCTTATGAAAATGCCCATATAAGGGAGTATGAATGCAGTACCTATTGCTTCCTCTGGATGTCAACAGTCTCGAGACACTGTTTTGATTCTGTTTAGTTGCTTTAGATGGCAGAAGAAGAAGAATTAGGAAGTGGCCACACAGAAGTAAACAAAAGAGAATGCGCGTTCCCGGCTTGCGCGCTCTGTGGTTTTTTCCTTTCTTATCGCCCAGTTTATATTCCGGTTGAAATATTATACTGAATATACATTAAAGTGTTCCTAAGGATACATTATCAGGGATGTTTGATTGTTCTTGGGCAAGTCTATAGGTATAGGTTGAACGAGTTCTCTTCACGTTTCAATGGACGAGTGGATGCTGTATTTTCTTATCATAACGCGCCAACCAAACAGAGATTTATGGATATAATACATTACTTTTTCTAACAAAAGAACCATGGATTGTCTTCGTTGGACACTTGGGAAGCCCTCAGCAGAAGTTCTTCAAAAGGTAATTGATTTGTTTTCGCTGTGAAATGTGTTTTGTGTGAACCGTAATTGCTTATGAATTTATGGTAATGGGAAAAATATTGGAGGTGCTACCCTCAAACAATCAAATGTGGTGCTTTCGCCGTAAAGCCTTTTTGAAATCTGACAACGCTGTGATATTGCCAAGAAGCAGAGCTTTTGATGACTATGCAACACTTGTATATTGATGAATGTTTAATAATTCAACTTTTGGATTTTGAATTTGGCGCCTTGCATTTCACCGGGTAGTGTCGGGAGTGGGGCGCTAGCTCACCACTGCTCCTTAAGAAGTTCAAGCAGGTGATTCTTTGGAATTGAATCATTCTCCTGTTTTGTGTAACAGTGTGTATCGCAATGAGCATGGAGAAATGAAAGAAAACCAGAGAATTATCTGAGGAGGTCAGCCCCTAGATTTTAGCCTAGCATGGACAATCTCAAGGCTACAAGCCCATCTCCAGAGACCTTGATGTTCCTGTTTCCACCGTACGTAATGTTATCAAGAAGTGTAAGGCCTATGTCGCTGTAGCCAATCTCCCAGGACGTGGCCGCAAGAGAACTTGATGGAATATTGCAGCAAAAGATTGTTTGAATGGTGGAGAAAGCACGTCGATGTCACGACTTCTGCCGAAGTCGGCTCCTCTCCTTGTTCGGCCTTCTAGCCATCGTCGATCTACATTTCATTTTCCATTTGTTTTGTCTGCGTTTTCCACACCTGGTTTCAATTCCCTCAATTACATGTTTTGTATATAACCCTCTGTTCCCCCCCATATCTTGGTGTGGGATTGTTGTTTGTAGTGCATATTTTTTGGACTGGTGCGTTACGGGTTATTGTACCCATTTATTCTTGTGTTGTTTTGAACCGTTGGGTTGTCTATTAAACGACTACGATTATTACCAAGTTTTTGCTCTCCTGCGCCTGACTTCTCTGCCACCAATTACGCAACCCCTACAGAATCCCACACCTTACTATGGAGTCAGCAGGAGCAGGTGCCTCAAGAGTAGGAGTGGAGGAGCGCTTCCGGGAGCATGCGGCGTCGCCATGGACCGCGTTGTCCAGACCATGGACCGTTGGGAGAGACAGGGAGTTCTTCCAGCGCCTCTACCCGTACAACCAGGGTCTCCACCAAACGCCTCTCTTTCACCCGGTCCCAGTGGGATTCGTCTTGCACTTCCCCGGGATTACGACGGGACGGCTGCACGCTGCCAGGGGTTCTTGTTACAATTAGACCTCTACCTGGCAACCGTCCACCCAGCTCCTTCGGGCCGTGAGAGGGTGTCTGCCCTCGTCTCGTGCCTCTCAGGGAAAGCCTTGGAGTGGGCCAACGCCGTTTGGGAGGAAGGAGATGCGGCGCTGGACCACTTCGAGGATTTCACCCGCCGTTTCCGGGCAGTCTTTGACTGCCCATCCGAGGGTAGAGCGGCGGGTGAACGTCTCTTCCATCTGAGGCAGGGGTCGAGGAGCGCCCAGGAGTTCGCCATGGATATTCGGACCCTGGCCGCCGGCGCTGGATGGAACGACAGGGCCCTAATTGACCATTATCGCTGCAGTTTGCGCGAGGACGTCCTTCGGGAGTTAGCCTGCAGGGACACCACACTCACCTTCGACCAGCTGGTGGAACTGTCCATTGGGCTGTATAACCTGCTGGCTACCCGCGGACGTCCAGAGCGGGTTCTGTGGGGTCCATTCCCCAGCACCACCGCTCCGGTACCCATGGAGCTGGGAGGTTCTGTGCATAGGGAGAGTGGAGGAGGTTCCGTCACGTGCACCATCTGTGGCCGCAGAGGTCACACTGCCAGTCGGTGCCGGGTTGGTTCCTCTTAGGATCGAGGCAGCAGGCAGGGTACTCTGGCGTCATCCCAGGTGAGCCGGCACCATTCTCACACTTGTTTTTGTATGTTACTTTTTCTGAGTTTTCCCCACATTCCCAGCATAAGGCGCTCGTCGATTGGGAATAGACAGATTGTTCACCCTTAGTTTAGGGATTCCTATTGTTCCCGTGGCTGTGCCCTTCCCTGTTCATGCCTTAGACAGTCGACCAGGGTTGATCAGGGAGGCCACCGCTCTTCTGGGTATGGTGACGCAGGGGGGTCACAAGGAGAAGATCAGTCTCTTCCTCATTGACTCTCCTGCGTTTCCCGTGGTGCTAGGCCAACCCTGGTTAGCTTGTCATGACCCCACTGTTTCTTGGCAACAGAGGGTTCTCACGGGGTGGTCGCGAGAGTGCTCGGGGAGGTGCTTAGGGGTTTCCGTGGGTGCTACTACGGTGGAAAGTCCAGACCAGGTCTCCACCGTGCGCATTCCCCCTGCGTCTTCTCTGAGACGTCGCACTTCCTAGGAGTCACGTGTATCCCCTGTCACAGGCGGAGACGGCTGCTATGGAAACATATGTCTCCGAATCCCTGTGTCAGGGGTACATTCACCCGCCTCCTCAAGTTTCTTTTTTGTGAAGAAGAAGGAGGGACTTCTGCGCCTGTGTATTGACTATCGAGGTCTAAACCAGATCACGGTGAGGTATAAATACCCGCTACCGCTCAGCGCCACAGCGATTGAGTCAATGCACGAGGCGTGCTTCTTCACCAAACTAGATCTCAGGAGCGCTTACAATCTGGTGCGTATCCGGGAGCGAGATGAGTACCTCGTCATGCCGTATGGGTTGATGAATGCTCCATCAGTCTTCCAAGCCTTTGTAGACAAGATTTTCAGGGACCTGCACGGGCAGGGTGTAGTGGTGTATATTGATGACATTCTGATATACTCCGCTTCATGCGCCGAGCATGTGTCCATGGTGTGCAGGGTGCTTGGTCGATTGTTGGAGCATGACGGTGTATGTCAAGGCTGAGAAATGGCTGTTCTTCCAGCAGTCCGTCTCCTTCCTAGGGTATCGCATTTCCACCTCTGGGGTGGAGATGGAGAGTGAACGCATTTCAGCCGTGCATAATTGGCCGACTCCCACCACGGTAAAGGAGGTGCAGTGGTTTCTAGGGTTTGCCAACTACTACCGGAGGTTTATCCGGGGTTTTGGTCAGGTAGCGGCTCCCATTACCTCACTGCTGAAGGGGTGTGTGGTGCGTTTGCAGTGGTCGGCTGAGGCGGACAGGGCCTTTGGTCACCTGAGTTCTCTGTTTACCTCGGCTCCCCGTGCTGGCCCATCCGGATCCCTCTTTGGTGTTCATAGTGGAGGTGGATGCGTCCGAGGCTGGGATAGGAGCCGTGCTCTCACAGTGCTCGGGTACGCCACCGAAGCTCCGACCCTGTGCTTTCTTCTCGAAGAAGCTCAGCCCGGCGGAGGGAAACTATGACGTGGGGGGACCGGGAGCTGTTGGCTGTTGTCAAGGTTCTGAAGGCGTGGAGACATTGGCTTGAGGGGGCTAAACACCATTTTCTCATCTGGACTGACCACCGCAATCTGGAGTACATCCGGGCAGCGAGGAGACTGAACCCTCGCCAGGCAAGGTGGGCCATGTTTGTCACCCGTTTTTTTTTCACCCTTTCCTACAGACCAGGTTCCCAGAACGTCAAGGCAGACGCACTGTCCCGGCTGTATGACACAGAGGAGCCGTCCATGGATCCTACCCCCATACTCCCGGCCTCCTGCCTAGTGGCGCCTGTAGTATGGGAGCTGGACGCGGACATTGAGCAGGCGTTACATGCAGAGCCCGCTACGCTCCAGTGTCCCGCTGGTCGTCTGAACGTTCCGTCTGCTGTCCGTGACCGGTTGATCTATTGGGCCCACACCTCACCCTCCTCTGGCCATCCTGGGATCGGTCGAATGGTGCGCTGTTTGGTTGGGAAGTATTGGTGGCCTACCTTGGCCAAGGACGTGAGGGTTTATGTTTCCTCCTCCCCGGTATGCGCTCAGTGTAAGGCTCCTAGGCACCTGCCCAGAGGGAAGCTACACCCCTTACCCATTCCACAGTGGCCTTGGTCACACCTGTCGGTGGATTACCTGACCGATCTTCCTCCCTCACAGGGAAACACCACAATCCTGGTCGTTGTGGATCGGTTCTCTAAGTCCTGCCGTCTCCTCCCTCTGCCCGGTCTCCCTACGGCCCTACAGACTGCGGAGGCCTTGTTTACGCACGTCTTCCGGCACTATGAGGTGTCTGAGGATATAGTGTCTGATCGGGGTCCCCAGTTCACTTCGAGGGTCTGGAAGGCGTTCATGGAATGTCTGGGGGTCTCGATCAGCCTTACCTCAGGGTTTCATCCCGAGAGTATTGGGCAGGTGGAGAGAGTAAACCAGGATGTGGGCAGGTTTCTGCGGTCTTATTGCCAGGATCGGCCGGGGGAGTGGGTGGCGTTCGTGCCCTGGGCCGAGATGGCTCAGAACTTGCTCCGCCACTCCTCTACTAACCTCTCCCCCTTCCAGTGTGTATTGGGGTACCAGCCGGTTCTGGCGCAGTGGAGTCAGACCGATGCTCCTGCGGTGGACAACTGGTTCAGGCGCGCGGAGGAGACATGGGACGCTGCCCATGTCCACCTCCAGCGGGACGTGCTGTGCCAGAATGCCAGCGCAGACCGTCACCGCAGTGAGATCCCGGTGTTTGCACCGTGGGACCGGGTCTGGCTCTCGATCCGAAACCTGCCCCTCCGCCTGCCCTGCCGGAAGCTGGGTCCGCGGTTTGTGGGGCCATTTAAAGTCCTGAGGAGAGTGAACAAGGTTTGTTATAGGTTACAGTTTCCCCCCGATTACCGTATTAACCCCTAGTTCCATGTCTCTCCTTGTTCGGGCAGCGTTCAGCGGTCGGCGTCGCCGGTCTTCTAGCCACCGTTGATACACATTTCATTTTCCATTTGTTTTGTCTGTGTTTTCCACACCTGGTTTCAATTCCCTCAATTGCATATTTTGTATATAACCCTCTGTTCCCCCCCATGTCTTTGTGTGGGATTGTTGTATGTAGTGCTTGTGCACGTAATTTTTACTGGTGCGTTACGGGTTATTGTACCCATTTATTCTCGTGTTGTTTTGAACCGTTGGGTTGTCTATTAAACGACTACGATTATTACCCAGTTTTTGCTCTCCTGCGCCTGACTTCTCTGCCACCAGTTTTTATTTAACCTTTATTTAACTAGGCAAGTCAGTTAAGAACAAATTCTTATTTACAATGATGGCCTACCAGGGAGCAGTGGGTTAACTGCCTTGTTTAGGGGCAGAATGACAGATTTTTACCTTGTCAACTCTGGGATTCGATCCAGCAACCTTTCGGTGACTAGCCAAATCTGCCAAAACACAGCTGAGCATACCAAAATCCTTCTGGCAGAATGTGCTGTGGACAGATGAGACCAAATTAGAGGTTTTTGATAAAACACACCATCTCTATGTTTACAAAAAACAAAATGAAGCCTTCAAAGAAAATAACATCTTCCCTACAGTCAAACATGGAGGAAGTTCAGTGCTGTTTTGGGGTTGCTTTGTTGCCTCTGGCACTTGGTGCCTTGAACATGTGCATGGCACCCTGAAATCAGGAGAATACCAAGGCATTTTTGAGTACAATGACGGAACCAGTATCAGAAAGCTGAGTCTCCGTCGACGGTCATGGGTCTTCCAGCAGGACGATGACCCCAAACACACTTCAAAAAGCACCCAGGAATGCTCAAGACAAAACACTGGACTGTTCTGTGGTGTCCTGCAATGAGTCCAGATCTAAATTCCATTGAAAACTTGTGGAGAGATCTGAATACAGCAGTTAGGAGAAGGCACCCTTCAAATCTGGGAGAACTGGAGCAGTTTTCACAAGAGGAGTGGGCCAAACTGCCAGTACAGAGGTGCAGGAAGCTCATTGATGGCTATTGGAAGTGCTTGATATCAGTTATTTTGACCAAAGGCTGTGCTACCAAATATTAAGTCAGTGTGTCAGTTTTGTCAATGCCATTTTTTCTGATTTAAATGGATATATTAACTTCTTAATCAAAAACAAAGGTTCTGTAATATTAACAGTGAAACAAAGAATTGTGGGGACCAAATACCTTGGTTAATTTTTACTTATTTTTAGGGAAAATTGTGTTGGCCACGACTGTATCTTTGCTGGCCACCCTCTTTAGATTTCTATGTGCCATATATCTTTCAACTATGTTGTGATGTTTAACATGCTACTTGAATCTATCTAATCGAAAAGAATCCACAGATTCTTTGAATCTTTGATTCAAAATAAATACTAAGAGTTGTAGCATATTAGTTACCAGTATTTCCCTTGGTTAGTTAACTCTAAGAAGGCTAAAAAGGAAGCATGGAATTCTTGATTGGCCATACAACCATGGCTATATACTGAAAAAAGAATATGCATTAAGTCTCCACTGGTGGCGCAGAGAATAAAATACCTTGATTGGAAACTAAACATTGCACATTCCAACCCCACATGTGCAGATGGTCAAAATATGAAGTGTAAAAAATATAGTTATTTTTGTATGATAATATTCTGTTAAAATGTCCTATGAATGAAATGATGTGCAGATTGTCAACATATGATATGAAGTTTAAAAAATATGGTTTGTTTGTATGATTAAATTATGTTCAAATTTCTATTAAGTCTGGAGAGAAATATAATGGGGATGTGTTTCAATCTGCTTTCTTATGCTTTAAGGAGCTACACATTTTCATGTTGAGAATGTTGTGGTAATATTAGGTCAAACTTAAACGTTCTAAATGTTCTTGAAATGTTCTGAGGTAAAATGCATATTACATGAACATCAGCGCAATATTATGTTAAACCTAAAATAAATATACTATGTATGTCATGACTTGCTTTGAAATTGTGCAACATTGTGCAACATGTGCAGAGATAGTCTGCAGAGTTCTATCATGCTATCCAGGTCTATAACCAAACAGTTTGAGCGTCTACTTTTAGAGATCCATCTCTCCAGAAATGAGTCCCTCACTGTTGCCGCTTGTTACAGACCCCCTCAGTTCCCAGCTGTGCCCTGGACACCATATGTGAATTGATTGTCCCCCCATCTATCGTCAGAGATCGGACTGCTAGTTGACCTAAATCGGGATATGCTTAACAAGCAGGCCTTTCTAATTGACCTGGCCCGGGTATTCTGGAAGGATATTGACCTCATCCCGCATAGGATGCCTGGTTGTTCTTTAAAAGTGCTTTCCTCACCATCTTAAATAAGCATGCCCCTTTAAAAAATAAATAAACTAAGAACAGATAAAGCCCTTGCTTTACTCCAGACTTGACTGCCCTTGACCAGCACAAAACACCCTGTGGTGTACTGCACTAGCTTCGAATAGTCCCAGCGATATGCAACTTTTCAGGATAGTCAGGAACCAATACACACAGTCAGTTAGGAAAGCAAAGGCTAGCTTCTTGAAACAGAAATGTGCATCCTGCAGCACTAATTCCAAAAGGTTTTGGGACACTGTAAAGTCCATGGAGAGTAAGAGTACCTCTTCCCAGCTGCCCACTGCACTGAGACTAGGAAACACTGTCACCACTGACGATAATCGAGAATTTCAATAAGCATTTCTCTACGGCTGGCCATGCTCCACCTGGCTACCCCTACCCCGGCAATCAGCACAGCACCCCCCCGCAGCAACTTGCCCAATCCGAGCTGGTCATGGGTGCACCTCAGCTCGTCATGGGTGCACCTCAGCCACGCTCAAGGTCCTAAACAACATCATAACCACCATCGATAAAAGACAGTACTGTGCAGCCGTCTTCATCGACCTGGCCAAGGCTTTTGACTCTGTCAATCACCGCATTCTTATCGGCGGACTCAACAGCTTTGGTTTCTCAAATAACTGCCTCGCCTGGTTCACCAACTACTTCTCAGATAGAGTTCAGTGTGTCAAATCGGAGGACCTGTTGTCCGGACCTCTGGCAGTCTCTATGGGGTGCCACAGGGTTCAATTCTCGGGCCTACTCTTTTCTCTGTATATATCAATGGTGTCACTCTTGCTGCTGGTGATTCTCTGATCCACCTCTACGCAGACGACATCTCGCCCTTCTTTGGACACTGTGTTAACAAACATCCAAACGAGCTTCAACGCCATACAACACTCCTTCCGTGGCCTCCAACTGCTCTTAAATGCCAGTGAAACAAAATGCATGCTCTTCAACCGATTGCTGCCTGCCCCCGCCCACCCGACTCGCATCACTACTCTGGACGGTTCTGACTTAGAATATGTGGACAACTATAAATACCTAGGTGTCTGGCAAGACTGTAAACTCTCCTTCCAGACACACATTAAGCATCTCCAATCCAAAGTTAAATCTAGAATTGGCTTCCTATTTCGCAACAAAGCCTCCTTCACCAATGCTGCCAAATATACTCTCGTAAAACTGACTATCCTACCGGTCCTTGACTTCGGCGATGTCATTTACAAAATAGCCTCCAACACTCTACTCAGCAAATTGGATGCAGTCTATCACAGTGCCATCCGTTTTGTCACCAAAGCCCTATTTGCTACCCACCACTGCGACCTGTATGCTCTCGTTGGCTGGTCCTCGCTACATATTCGTCGCCAAATCCACTGGCTCCAGGCTATCTATAAGTCTTTGCTAGGTAAAGCTCTGCCATATCTCAGCTTACTGGTCACCATAACAACACCCACCATAGCACGCGCTCGAGCAGGTATATTTCACTGGTCATCCCCAAAGCCAACACCTCATTTGGCCGCCTTTCCTTACAGTTCTCTGCTGCCGATGACTGGAATGAATAAGCTGGAATAAGTTGGAGACTTATATCTCCCTCACTAACTTTAAGAGTCAGCTGTCAGAGCAGCTTACCGATCGCTGCAGCTGTACACAGACCATCTGTAAATAGCCCATCCAACCAACTACCTACTACATCTCCATATTTGTTTTTCTGCTCTTTTGTACACCAGTATTTCTACTTGCACATCCTCATCTGCACATATATCACTTCAGTGTAAATTGCTAAATTGTAATTACTTCACCACTATTGGCCTATTTATTGCCTTACCTCCTTATTTAATTTGCACACACTGTATACAGATGTTTCTATTGTGTTATTGACTGTATGTTTGATTATGCCATGTGTAACTCTGTGTTGTTGTTTTTGTCGCACTGCTTTGTTTGGCCAGGTCGCAGTTGTAAATGAGAACTTGTTCTCAACTGGCTTACCTGGTTAAATAAAGGTGAAATAAATAACCAAAAAATTTAATAATGTAGGCTTACCTACCACAAGAAAAAAATTATGAAATGATAGGACTACATGCATGTAAACGGCACTCCATACTGAGATTTGCTGTCTGTCTCCAACATGAGCATTGATGATTGATCACGCAGAGAGAAGAGCACAGAGAAGCAAGATTTAGACATTGCATATTGTTTTACATTTACATTTGTTATATAAATAATTTATTTATACCGGTTTCTCACAGTTATTTATCTCGGGAAAAGGGAGTGGTTTTGGGTGGTAAATCTCGGTAAATGTTGGTAACCGGGTTCCCACCATTCAAACCTAATACACACGCCTGCACATCCGCATGCATGGGTGCGCGCACACACACACATGCACGAACAGACTGCAGTCCCCCTGGGAGATGAAAGAGTGGAGAATCAGCATGTCACCCAGCTGCTCCCCGAGCCCAGTGACGAGGCCCTCTGTTGGGATTCACGACAGGAGATGCTCCCCTGGGCTGGAGCCCTTCTGGAGCCACCGACCTAGCAGAAGCACGGGATCAATGTCTGTTGGAGAAAATAGATCAGATACATAATAAAGTCAAACTGTTCTCAGAGCTTAGAGGGTTGGGAGGCACTATGAGAGTAAATATACATCTTCAGGAATGTTGTACTATCACTGAAGTAGTGGATAGTTGTTCAATGTTGAACAATCAATGTACAATGAATTTTCAGCAAGTATCCCTCAGCCCTCAACAAATGTTTGTACTTGCCCAAAGGAGGTCTGATATAGCTCCCCATGTCTTATATAGTAGACTACCCAGCAAACCAAAATTGTTTCTCTTAAAGTTCCCAGAACATTTGTTAGGTCTCGGCATATATTTTCACAATACAAATGCTGAGGATCACAGAATGTTTGTTTAAAACATTCGCCTGATGTTGCAAGAACCTTAGGACACATTTTATCATTAAAAGTTCCCAGAATGTTTCATTAGGTTGTGGGAATAGTCTGGTGAGAACATTTTGGGGACATCACAAAAACTGTGAAGTTGTGCGGTTAATTTTAGGGTGTAAAAAACATTAACCTGATGCTGCATTAACAGTCCTCGAACGCATTGTCTTTAGGTTAGGTTGTGGGAACATACTGTCCAGTTGTGCTAACATTCAGATAATGTATGCATCAGGGTGCACAAAATATTCCTTTGATATTGCAAGAATGGTGACACTGTCGATTGCTAGGAAGGAATGAAGCAGCAATAGAGAGAGAAAGAGGAGGTAGGCTAATAACATTAGGAGAATATTATGAAAGGTAGCCTATATATGCGCCAGCCCACTGATTATGCAAACAGGCCCTGTTATATTTCAAAATTAAATTGTAATTCGCTAGCCTATACTTGTAACTTTGTAGGCCGCCTGTACTGCACCAGAATTTCATGTTCTCTCAGCTTTATCATGATTTGAACAAGGTGCGTAATTCCAGTCATATAATACAGTACAATACATCACAGTACAGTAATACAGTTCACACTCTAAAAGATTAGCCTACTGGAGCTTTATTTACCCAAGAGAGCATATAGCTAGCTACTTCTATGGCTTTTATGTTTTTCTGACGTCCGGGCTCTGGCTGGGCCAGTCCTCGAACGCATTGTCTTTAGGTTAGGTTGTGGGAACATACTGTCCAGTTGTGCTGACATTCAGATAATGTATGCATCATGGTGCACAAAATATTCCTTTGATATTGCAAGAATGGTGACACTGTCGATTGCTAGGAAGGAATGAAGCAGCAATAGAGAGAGAAAGAGGAGGTAGGCTAATAACATTAGGAGAATATTATGAAAGGTAGCCTATATATGTGCCAGCCCACTGATTATGCAAACAGGCCCTGTTATATTTCAAAATTAAATTGTAATTCGCTAGCCTATACTTGTAACTTTGTAGGCCGCCTGTACTGCACCAGAATTTCATGTTCTCTCAGCTTTATCATGATTTGAACAAGGTGCGTAATTCCAGTCATATAATACAGTACAATACATCACAGTACAGTAATACAGTTCACACTCTAAAAGATTAGCCTACTGGAGCTTTATTTACCCAAGAGAGCATATAGCTAGCTACTTCTATGGCTTTTATGTTTTTCTGATGTCCGGGCTCTGGCTGGGCCACTCAAGGACATTGTCCCGACGCCACTCCTATGTAGTCTTTGTTGACTTCAAAAGTAATCTGAAGACTGTTATTTATGTAATTAACATTGGTACATTCAAAAGCTACTCTCGCCATCTTGAGTATCCAAGACAGCGTAGCAGTTCAGACGTCTTTGTCTTCTCATGTCCCGTGTATATATATAGTTTTTTCCTTCGTATATATTTTTTTTAAACTGAATTTCAACATACTCTCTTATAACCCGCCTCACCAAATGTGGTATTGATGTGCTAATTTCTATACTTTAGAACCGGAACTCCCAACAGAAGCTAGCCAGATAACTAGCTACTAGCTAGTAGTCAGTTAGCCACTGCTAGCGGTCATCAGCTAACCTTAGCCCGGTCAACTCCTGCCAGTCTGCATAGCGCGATTCAACCCAGAGCATACCGGACTGCTTTTTCTCCACATCTCCGTATTCCTACCGCAAGCTCTGAACCACTTTCACCTGGATCATCGCAGCTAGCTAGCTGCTATCCGAGTGGCTACCCCTGGCTAACGTCTCTGTCCCGAAGCAAGCACCAGTTAGCCTGGAATCTAGCCTTGTGCTAGGGTCATCTCCCGGCTAGCTGAAGAGTTCCATGAGCCAATTTCTTGGGCCACAATACCTATTTTTCCAATTGGCCTGGACCCTTTTACTGCCTACACGGAGCCCTGCCGATCCATCACGACTGTAACCATCCGATGGGGCTACAACAGACTTTTCCTTCGCGACGTCCCCCTAAGGCCCTTCTGCTAGCCTGCTAGCCCTGGCCCGCTAGCTGTCTGAATCACTGTGTCTCCAGCTCACCTCACCTAGTCCATTGTCCACTGTTTTGGTTAGTGATCATTGTTTTATTTCACTGTAGAGCCTCCAGCCCTGCTCAATATGCCTTAGCTAGCCCTTTTGTTTCATCTCCAACACATGCGGTGACCTCACCTGGTTTAAATGATGTCTCTAGAGACTTAACCTCTCCCATCGTTACTCAATGCCTAGGTTTACCTCCACTGTATTCACATCATATCATACCCTTGTCTGTATGTACATTATGCCTTGAATCTATACAAATACCTAGGTGTCTGGCCAGACTGTAAACTCTCCTTCCAGACTCATATTAAACATCTCCAATCCAAAATGAAATCTAGAAGCCTCCTTCACTCACGTCGCCAAACAAACCCTCGTAAAACTGACTATCCTACCGATCCTCGACTTCGGCAATGTCATTTACAAAATAGCTTCCAAATACTCTACTCGGCAAACTGGATGCAGTCTATCACAGTGCCATCCATTTTGTCACCAAAGCCCCCTTATACCACCCACCACTGCGACCTGTATGCTCTAGTCGGCTGGCGCTTCATATTTGTCGCCAGACCCACTGGCTCCAGGTCTTCTATAAGTCTATGCTAGGTAAAGCTCCCCCTTATCTCAGCTCACTGGTCACGATAACAACAGCCACCCGTAGCATGCGTTCCAGCAGGTATATCTCACTGGTCATCCCCAAAGCCAACACCTCCTTTGGCCGCCTTTCCTTCCAGTTCTCTGCTGCCAATGACTGGAACGAATTGCAAAAATCGCTGAAACTGGAGACTTATATTTCCCTTACTAACTTTAAACATCAGGTATCTGAGCAGCTAACCGATCGCTGCAGCTGTACATAGTCCATCTGTAAATAACCCACCCAATCTACCTACCTCATCCCCTTATCATTTTTATTTACTTTTCTGCTCTTTTGCACACCAGTATTTCTACTTGCACATCGTCATCTGCTCATCTATCACTCCTGTGTTAATCTGCTAAACTGTAATTACTTCGCTACTATGGCCTGTTTATTGCCTTACCTCCTCATGCCATTTGCACAAACTGTATATAGACTTTCTTTTTTTTTTCTATTGTGTTATTGACTGTATGCTTGTTTATTCCATGTGTAACTCTGTGTTGTTGTGTGGCAATGTGTGGCAATGCTTTGCTTTATCTTGGCCAGGTCGCAGTTGTAAATGAGAACTTGTTCTCAAATAGCTTACCTGGTTAAATAAAGGTGAAATAAAAATAAATAAAAAACCTACAGTAACTATATACTTTACACACAAATAGCCGGCCACTTTGAATAAGAAATCATGAATGTATTTATGTGAAATGCCTGGGTTTGCCAGGGATCTCTCTGTGTACAGGGCAGCCTTGGACAGTGGGATGGGCCATTTCTTGGCACCGGTATCCGGTGACCTGTCATGTAGTCCTGAATAGAACTACAGAGTGGACTTTCCTTCCATTCACTCTTGAAGAGGCTTCTTTGAAGATAGGCTTGCCACCCATATCAATGGTTTGACCAGAGTAAGAGGATGGTCCTTAGCTTACGAAGAAACTTTACTTAGGACAGCTACCAGTGATTGTCCGGGAGGGGAGTTTATCGTCTCCACCTCATGTTGAGATTCAAACCACTTTAAACATTCAAATGCACGTTTTTCTGGTCTGATGTGTTTTTTCTTAACCCATCATTTATACAGTTTGCTCAAAAGGGGCGGTTCTGGCAGGCTGGCATACTCCTTGACCTCACTCCGGGCAGTAACTATTCACTGTGCAAAGTTTATGGAAAACAATTATCTCTTATAGCTTCTCAAATCACATCCCTCACTTAACAAAAGCATTTTCAGAATTGTTCATATTACATGCACAACGCATAGTTTGGAATCTTCTTATATGTAGTGGGTATACTTTCCAAGTTACAGTATTTCCTTTATACATTTTTAATTACAGTGAGGGGAAAAAGTATTTGATCCCCTGCTGATTTTGTACGTTTGCCCACTGACAAAGAAATGATCAGTCTATAATTTTAATGGTAGGTTTATTTGAACAGTGAGAAACAGAACAACAACAAAAAAATCCAGAAAAGCGCATGTGAAAAATGTTATCAATTGGTTTTTCATTTTAATGAGGGGAATAGGTATTTGACCCCCTCTCAATCAGAAAGATTTCTGGCTCCCATGTGTCTTTTATACAGGTAACGAGCTGAGATAAGGAGCACACTCTTAAAGGGAGTGCTCCTAATCTCAGTTTGTTACCTGTATAAAAGACACCTGTCCACAGAAGCAATCAATCAATCAGATTCCAAACTCTCCACCATGGCCAAGACCAAAGAGCTCTCCAAGGATGTCAGGGACAAGATTGTAGACCTACACAAGGCTGGAATGGGCTACAAGACCATCACCAAGCAGCTTGGTGAGAAGGTGACAACAGTTGGTGCGATTATTCGCAAATGGAAGAAACACAAAAGAACTGTCAATCTCCCTCGGCCTGGGGCTCCATGCAAGATCTCACCTCGTGGAGTTGCAATGATCATGAGAACAGTGAGGAATCAGCCCAGAACTACACGGGAGGATCTTGTCAATGATCTCAAGGCAGCTGGGTCCATAGTCACCAAGAAAACAATTGGTAACACACTACGCCCTGAAGGACTGAAATCCTGCAGCGCCAGAAGGTCCCCTGCTCAAGAAAGCACATATACATGCCCGTCTGAAGTTTGCAAATGAACATCTGAATGATTCAGAGGACCACTGGGGGAAAGTGTTGTGGTCAGATGAGACCAAAATGGAGCTCTTTGGCATCAACTCAACTCACCGTGTTTGGAGGAGGCGGAATGCTGCCTATGACCCCAAGAACACCATCCCCACTGTCAAACATGGAGGTGGAAACATTATGCTTTGGGGGTGTTTTTCTGCTAAGGGGACAGGACAACTTCACCGCATCAAAGGAATGATGGACAGGGCAATGTACCGTCAAATCTTGGGTGAGAACCTCCTTCCCTCAGCCAGGGCATTGAAAATGGGTCGTGGATGGGTATTCCAGCATGACAATGACCCTAAACACACGGCCAAGGCAACAAAGGAGTGGCTCAAAAAGAAGCACATTAAGGTCCTGGAGTGGTCTAGCCAGTCTCCAGACCTTAATCCCATAGAAAATCTGTGGAGGGAGCTGAAGGTTCGAGTTGCCAAATGTCAGCCTCGAAACCATAATAACTTGGAGAAGATCTGCAAAGAGGAGTGGGACAAAATCCCTCCTGAGATGTATGCAAACCTGGTGGCCAACTACAAGACACGTCTGACCTCTGTGATTGCCAACAAGGGTTTTGCCACCAAGTACTAAGTCATATTTTGCAGAGGGGTCAAATACTTATTTCCCTCATTAAAATGCAATTTTTCACATGCGTTTTTCTGGATTTTTTTGTTGTTATTCTGTCTCTCACTGTTCAAATAAACCTACCAATAGAATTTTAGACTGATACTTTCTTTGTCAGTGGGCAAACGTACAAAATCAGCAGGGGATCAAATACTTTTTTTGCCAAATGGCATTAGTGTTCTAAAGATCGCCACTGACCATTCCCCACGTTCTAGGTTAGAAATTATTGTTCCAGTTTTCGCTTTGAACAAGTTAGAGTTTCAGCAGCAAGAAGTCTGTTGAAACAAAGTACATTCCTTTGGTGAATCTTAAGAGGGCAGACCTGAAAGTTCTCCCTTGATTTACAACAGGGAGAACCCCCACTAATTATTCCTCCCCCCTCTAGGGTGAGAGTGGGTCTGATTTAAGTTATTCATTGCAAACCTGATCTGACCTAAATGGATTCTCGTGGACAGTCATGACAGTGCTTAGGGTCTTTGTCCTGTTGGACGGTGAACCTTCTCCCCAGTCTGAGGTCCTGAGCACTCTGGAGAAGGTTTCCATCAGGGATCTCTCTGTGCTCTCTGTCTTTCCCCCAGCCTGACTAGTCTCCCAGTCGCTGCCACTGAAAAACATCCCCACAGCATGAAACTGGCACCACCATGCTTCACCTCCAGACGTGACGCTCAGCATTCAGACCAAAGAGTTCAGTCTTGGTTTTATCAGATCAGAGCATCTTGTTTCTCTTGTTCTGAGAGTCCTTTAGGTGCCTTTTGGCAAACTCCAAACGGGCTGTTTTACTGAGGAGTGGCTTCCATCAGGCCACTCTACCATAAAGGCCTGATTGATGGATTGGTGCAGAGGTGGTTGTCCTTCTTCCATCTCCACAGAGGAACTCTGGAGCTCTGTCAAAGTGACCATCAGGTTCTTGGTCACCTCCCTGACCAAGGCCCTTCTCCCCCGATTGCTCAGTTTGGCCAGGCGGCCAGCTCTAGGAAGAGTCTTGGTTGTTCCAAACTCCTTCCATTTAAGAATGATGGAGGCCACTGTGTTCTTGGGGACCTTCATTGCTGCAGACATTTTTTGTACCCTTCCCCAGATCTGTGCCTCGACACAATCCTGTCTCTGAGCTCTACGGACAATTCTTTCGACCTCATGGCTTGGTTTTTGCTCTGACATGCACTGTCAACTGTGGGACCTTATATAGACAGGTGTGTGCCTTTCCAAATCATGTCCAATCACTTGAATTTACCACAGGTGGACTCCATTTAAGCTGTAGAAACATCTCAAGGATGATCAATGGAAACAGGATGCACCTGAGCTCAATTTCGAGTGTCATAGCAACGTGTCTGAATAGGTAGTTCTGTTTTTTATTTTCAATACATTTGCAAATATTTCTAAAACCTGTTTTTGCTTTGTCATTATGGTGTATTTTTTATTCTAATCCATTTTAGAATAAGATTGTAATGTAACAAAACGTGGAAAAAGTCAAGGGGTCCGAATACTTTCCAAATGCACTATATGTATTGGATAACAGAACAATCATTTGGGCTTTTTTGGGGCTTGGGATTATTAAATGTATTTAATGTATGGCTCATCAGGCTCAGGTAGCATCAGGCTTGAATTTTCGATCAAAGCTCTAATCAAATCCAGATATCGGCCTATTTATATGCTTTATATGCTTTTGAATAACACTTCTGGTTTTGGCGGGAAATACCGGGTTGCCTGGGAGAAAAGGGATTTATTCTCCAGGATGGAGCATTTGTAAAATACCGGGAACATATTCAACCCTAGTGTGTATGTCATCTCCTAGGTGTGAATAAGGGCCTGGCTGGCATGTGTGTTTAAATGGGTAGCTTGACCTTGTGACTGGAGACTGTGAACACAGTATGTGGCTCTTAGTGTGTATTTGTGTTGACATAATGTGTGTGTATCTATTGTGTGCACATTCATTTTATAGCACACAAGTGGCCAATGGCTAACCCAGTATCTGGTGACTGTAAATCTCCTTTACCTGTATGTGACTGCTGCATGAGGGTGAAGTGATGCATTAGGTGCCATTCCGACCACGCACCTAAGTGTGAGGGCAGTAAGGAAACCACCCAGGATGTAGTAGCTCTCTCTCTAGCTGAAAGGCATCTAGTCTCGTGCGCTCCACTGAGTCCCCTGTTCTTAATGTAAACTCTGCATTCCAAAGGCATTGTGTGGGTCTCTCCCTCAAGCACACAGCCCCAGATCCCAGGCCTGCTCTGATCTTATCCACAGTGAAGTGATGCCTTTGTGTAATTACGTAATGCAGCTCTTGTCTCTGTGGTCTGCACAGCTAGAGCACAGCAGGGGGATGCCCTTCAGATACTGAAACTATGAGATACTGTACTGACTGATTCACATTTCAGAGTATTTTCCTACTGGATTCACTCTTCTGGTAAGGTACTGATATCTCACTGTACTACAACCTCAACTGCTGCAGGGGCCATCCCTTAAGGGGTAATATGACACTACCTCACAGAGTTCTTTCCTAATGGCTACACTCTTCTGATCACACACACACAAGATAACAGCTCACTTAATAGCTGCCACACCGGATTGAAATTAATAATTTTTACATTTTAGTCATTAAGCAGACGTTCTTATCAAGAGCGACTTACAGGAGCAATTAGGGTTAAGTGCCTTGCTCAAGGGCACATCAACCGATATTTCACCTAGTCGGCTCGGGGATTCAAACCAGCAACCTCCCTGTTACTGGCCCAAAACTCTTAAGCTCTTAAGCTGCCACCCTAGATCTAGTCATGAATATCTTTATGACACCAGCTTTGATGATCAGTGCAGGACTCAGTGTGTTTGCAAAGACAGTGCAGTATAAAGATAGGCAGAAACTGACAAGTTTTCATTTTCATCAGGAAACAACTTTATATTGAAAGAGTGCCTTTGATTTGATGGCCCACACATGCGCAGTTCGGCACACGACAAACATTAGACCTGATGAAATGTTTCAGCGCATAAGCTTAGACAGCTAACGTCGCCATGACATCGCCGTCAAGCGTGATCAGGGATTTCTATTTCTAATAAATGGTTAAATGTTCAAGTGGTGTTTCCTTTCTGAAATTAGGTTTAGCAGAGAGAGGGAGGAGACGTGGCAGATTGAGAGTAGAGGAAGGGGCAAAGAGAGTTGGGGGGATGTGGGATGGATAAGGGGGAGAAGGAGACGAAGGGGGGAGAGAAGGAGGACAGAGAGAGATTGGTAGGTGATTAGTATGCTGGTGTAGTACCACTTTTCTCTGCATTTCTCTCAATTGAGGGCAGGAAGAGATGTGGTATGACACGCAAGAAGCTGCTAACAGAGCCACAAACAACATGCATGCAAGTGCACACACACACATTAGCTCCACCATCCCCTCATACATCATTGCCACAGAAATCGGGACACATGTAATACATTACATTATATCATGTTTTAATCATAGAACTTCAATGTCAAGTAATCTGTCAAATATACACCATATTTCTCAGACTATTAAATCAACTGTTGATAATTGCTGCAAATAATTACGTTACATTAAATCAACCAAGTGAAATGGTAGACCTACAGTATAAAACTCAACTTCCCTTTATTGGCATGTTGAATTTTATAAGGGAGAAGAAAAGGAAATGAGAGGGATATAGGAGGATACTGTAGGAAAGTGGGAAGAGAAGGCATGAGAATAAGGATCATCTAATTAAATGGAACCATCTTCCCACAAATCTTACAGGTAGAATAAACCTCTTCAGAAATGGAATGGCTCAAAAACGTTATATATTTATTCTTGGTAATACCAATTACCCCACCGAAGACATTTGTTTAAACAAGTATATTTGGTCATGAAATACGTTAATATGGGCAAATAAAACTCATAGAATAAAAAGGAACATTTTACATCTTCCTAATTCTGAAGGTGGTTTAAATGGTTTTAACCTTTCAGACTTGGAATTGTATAAACTCGCCACCAAGGCTTTTACTTGCAACATATAGTTAAATTCACTAAAGAGGAACAATGAGTACATATTGAAGATGCACATGCTCATCCTCAGAATATTTTTATGAATCTATTTTCAAAAGAACATTAACAACTTCATAACACTATTTAATTGTATCTTAAGGAAATATTCTTATTTACAATGACGGCCTACCAGAGAACAGTGGGTGTACTGCCTTGTTCAAGGACAGATGTTTTACTTTTTTACCTCAGGGATTCAATCCAGCAACCTTTCGGTTGCTGGCCCAACGCTCTAACCACTAGGCTACCTGCCGCACCACTATAACAACATGGAAGAAAAACGTATTCTAAAAGAACCAATATCACTCCCTAAAAAAACAACCTTGGAGAGATTTTCAGAATTCACATATACATTGGTTCACATGGAAAACTAAAGGCATAAAAACCCGAATTGACTTGGCAATAGGAAATATATAACATTTATTAAAAAGCAACTTTGGACTGACAAATGTCGATATTTAAAAAAACTGAAAAATTTCATATCACAAAATGAAGGACTCTTCTTTGAGTCAGAAAAGGATATTCATATGATAGGTAAGATTTAGAAAACTTGCAGAGAGCATATCCAACTGACAATCTCTTAGAAAAAATATTAACTATTTGGATCCAAGACTTAAAAATAACTGATATTGGCACAAGATGGAGTGAATGTTGAAACATAACTATCAAAATTACAGTTAAAGAAAATGCATGCTTAATCCAGTATACACTAATGTATAGAATTTATTACACAAGACAAAATTCACAAATTCTACAGCACAAAGGCAGAGTCATGTCTTAAGGTTAAAACGAACAATGACTCAATAATACATGCCTTCTGGGAATGCTGTAAGGTCCAAAAGTTTGCTGTCAGAAGTATTTCAATGTAAATTTACTTTTAATCTGTCTGTCTGCATATTTCAAGAGATTGCATATGAGGGTGCAGTTTGATACCCGATGGGTTGGATGATACTTTCACACCAATCATCTTGGGAAAAACGTATACTTCAAAACTGGAAATCAACCAAACCTCCATCGTTAACACAATGGAAAGGTCAGATGCTTTATTATCTAAATGTTGAAAGTGTGTGGGCATTGGAGAGAAACAAAATGGTGCAGTTTGAGGCCATGTGGAAGAGAGTGATGCAGGCGCTGGAGATGGGGGTGTGAGCAGGTGGGTCTGGGCAGGTGTGACGTTGTTGATGTTTGTGTGGGCTGTATGATGTCGTTTGTATGTTTATGTTTTGTTTTGTTTGAAAAAAAGATGTTACAAAAATAAGATTTCTGAAATGCCAGATCTAGTTCATGTGCAGAATGCTTAACATTTCTATTCTATTCTTGCTCAGCATTCTTCTCCAAATGATTATAGATTGTGTGGTTGTGTGTGTGTTGGATTGCACTGACATAGACAGATGGATTGTATTTTAAAACATCAAGGCTGTTCAGTTACTGTTCAGCTTTCCAATACAATCTGTTACAGGTCAAAAAGCGTGTACATTCATTCTAAGTTACACTCTCATACACATACACTGACATACAGACACACACAGACACACACGTTAGTTTTACTATCCTTGTGGGAACCAAACAATTGATTCCCATAAAAAATCCTATTTTCCCTAACCCTAAACCTAAACCTAACCTTAACCCTAACCTTAACCCCAAACCCCTAAACCTAACTCCTAACCCTAACCCCTAAACCAAATTCTAACCATAACCCTAATTGTAACCCTAACCACTAAACTTAACCCCTAGCCTAAAATAGCCTTTTCACTTGTGTGGACCGGTGAAATTTCCCCCTTGAATTTTCCTTGTTTTACTATCCATGTGAGGACTTCTGGTCCCCACATGGATAGTGAAGGGATATAGCCGAATAGTATGATCAGCTAGTATGTCACCCTTGTAGAATGTTATCTCTGTAGAATATGGTCATGTATAGTCTTGTATAATCTACACCATTCATGCTTTAATGTCCTGTACATGAATGTCTTTAATGTCCTGTACATGCAAGTCCCTTGGACGTACACCAGGCAATCCTATAGATCCAAAGAGGCCCTGTACACTGCAGTATGTGTTATACAAGCATTACGTTGCAAGTTGTGTCTGTAGACACCGTGTTCTTCAACAGCACTTAGTCTTAAGCTAAGTGAACAATCCCTCTCTTGGGATGTAAGTGCACTTTATATGAACTTGGTTGTTAGCTGGGGGAACATCAGTGATAGAATGTCCCCTCTTCCTAAGACAAGGACAAGATTGTCAATGTATACATTGTAGACATTGGAGCCTATTGTGATTTATGCTTGGGTTCATGCATCAACCCACACAATGAAGAAGGGATAGCCTGTTCTATAAATACTATGTTCAGATGAAGGCTTAGTGAATTGTACACTGTAAATGCTATTTTCCACAACCGGTTGTTATTAAATATTCTAACTTGATTCAAGTGTTTTTGTCATTTTGTTCTCAATTATATTCATACCATCCATTTGAGAGAACAGTTCACTAGTAAAAACCAACACACACACACAATCTCTCTTTTTTCTTTCTTTCTATCTATCTGAGCTGTTGTATTCCTATACAGTGCCTTCAGAAAGTATTTGCACCCCTTGACTTTTTCCACATTTTGTTGTGTTACAGCCTGAAATTAAGATTTTGTGTCAATGGTCTACACACAATATCCCATAATGTTAAAGTGGAATTAATTTACAAATTAATTAGAAAGCTGAAATGTCTTGACTCATTAAGTATTCATAACATGATGCAGCCACCACCATGCTTGAACATATGAAGAGTGGTACTCATTGTTGTGTTGGATTTGCCACAAACACTTTGTATTTATGACTTAAAGTTAATATCTTTGGCACATTTTTCTTGCAGTATTGTGGAGTAACTACACATTTGTTGAGCCATCCTCAGTGTTCACCTATCATAGCCATTAAACGTTGTAACTGTCTTAAAATCACCATTGGCCTCATGGTGAAATCCCTGAGTGTTTTCCTTCCACCCCACCAACTGAGTTAGGAAGGACGATTGTATCTTTGTACACGACTGGGTGTATTGATAAACCATCCACATCTTAATGAATAACTTCACCACGCTCATATTCACAGTCTTTTTTTTACCCATCTACCAATAGGTGTCCTTCTTTGTGAGGCATTGGAAAACCTCCTTGGTCTTTGTGGTTGAATCTGTGTTGAAATTCACTACTTGAATGAGGGACCCTACAGATAATTGTATGTGTTGGGTATAGCGATGGGTTAGTCCTAAAATAATTATGTTAACCACTATTATTGCACACAGAGTGAGTCCATGCAAATTATTATGTGACTTGTTAAGCTAATTTTACTTGTGAACTTCTTTAGGCTTGCTATAACAAAGGGATTGAATACTTATTGACTCACCACTGAGCACCACGTAATTTCAACCTGGATAATTGGCTAATATTTGGTTGAGACGTTGATCATTGAGATTACAACCTATATTCACCCACTCAAAAAGATAGACAGAAGTTACTTGAACTTCCAATGTGTTATCTCTGTGCCTTCAACCATCTAAAAGCATGATTTATTTCATGATTTTTGGTTTAGTTGTCACCCAAAAGAATCACTGCGCTTCAGTTATTTAAAAGCACAGCAAAGTTGAAATGGGAACACAATGTGAGATATTTTGTTTATGTATAAAACAGATTATTGTGTTATCACTGTGCTTCATCTAAGAGCAAAACCAAATGACCTGGTTTGCGGTTGAGAACACGTTAAAAGTACTGTACCAGTCAAAAGTTTGGACACTCCTATTCATTCAGGGATTTTACATTGTAGAATAATAGTGAAGACATCAAAACTATGAAATAACACATATGGAATCATGTAGTAACCAAAAATGTGTTATACAAATCTTAATATATTTTATATTTGAGATTCTTTAAATTAGCCACCCTTTGCCCTGATGACAGCTTTGCACACTCTTGGCATTCTCTCAACCAGCTTAATCTGCAATGCTTTCCCAACAGTCTTGAAGGAGTTCCCATATATGCAGAGCACTTGTTGGCTGCTTTTACAACACTCTGCAGTCCAACTCTTCCCAAACCATCTCAATTGGGTTGAGGTCAGGTGATTGTGGAGACCAGGTCATCTGATGCAGCACTCCATCACTCTCCTTCTTGGTCAAATAGCCCTTACACAGCCTAAGGTTATTGTCCTGTTAAAGATCTAATCATAGTCCCGCAACGCGCAAACCAGATGGATGGAAACCAGACGGATGGAGTATCGCTGCAGAATGTTGTGGTAGCCATGCTGGTTAAGTGTGCCTTGAATTCTAAATAAATCACGAACAGTGTCACCAGGAAAGCACCCCCACACCATCACACCTCCTCCTCCGTGCTTCAAGGTGGGAACCACATGCAGAGATCGTCCGTTCACCTACTCTGCGTCTCACAAAAAAATCTCAAATGTGGACTCATCAGACCAAAAGACAGATTTCTAACAGTCTAATGTTCATTGCTTGTATTACTTGGCCCAATCAAGTCTCTTCTTCTTATTGGTGTCCTTTAGTAGTGGTTTTCTTTGCAGCAATTCAACCGTAAAGGCCTGATTCACGCAGTCTCCTCTGTACAGTTGATGTTGAGATGTGTCTGTTACTTGAACTCTGTGAAGCATTTATTTGGATTGCAATTTCTGAGGCTGGTAACTCCAATGAACTTATCCTCTGCAGCAGAGGTAACTCTGTATGTTCCTTTCCTGTGGCGGTCCTCATGAGAGCCAGTTTAATCAAAGCTCTCAATGATTTTTGCAATTTGCACTTGAAGAAACTTTTCTTGAAATGTTCCAGATTGACTGACCTTCATGTCTTAAAGTAATGATGGACTGTCGTTTGTCTTTACTTATTTGAGCTGTTTTTGCCATAATATGTACTTGATCTTTCACCAAATAGGGCTATCTTCTGTATACCACACCTACCTTGTCACAACACAACTGATTGTCTCAAACGCATTAAGAAGGAAAGAAGTTCCACAAATTAACTTTGAACAAGGCACACCTGTTAATTGAAATGCATTCCAGGTGACTACCTCATGAAGCTGGTTGAGAGAATGCCAAGAGTGTGCAAAGCTGTCATCAAGGCAAAGGGTGGCTACTTTGAAGAATCTCAAATGTAAAATATAGTTTAATTTGCTTTACACTTTTTTGGTTAGTACATTGAATGTTACACTAGTTTGTAAGATAGTCCTAACTTTAGGCTATTTACTGTATTACAAAAGTAATATCAAATAACAGTAAGTTTAGTTGATAACTCCATATATCAACATTTGGTTGATAACCAAATATCAACATTTTAAATATATTTTTTCTACTGCTTGGATAGTTCCTTCTGAGCCACTGGCTTAATCCCATTCTTTAATTTGCATTTTTTGGTTGAGTTTGAGATGTGAATCAAACATATCATTTGTTAAGTTAGGCTATTTATTGGGGAGGTGGAATCTACTGGGCTAACATATGGAACTGTTTTAAGATGGTCTTACAAGGATCATTTAGCTATATTTAATTAATTAAATAAAGGTAAATACATTTGTAGGATTGTAGGACCCTTTAGGTATCAAAAAAATTTATGCACAAATTATTTGAGGAAACATTGAATTTGGCCTTACAGCTCATAGAAATGCATTGAATAACATAATTATACATGGAAAACAGATGGTCAAACAAAAAATCAAAAGGACGTTTTTTTTTTTAATTGTCTGTCCTATATCTGAGAGATATAAGACATCAGGCACTAAAATTCTTCCATAAACACTGAGTATACAAAACATTAAGAACACCTGCTCTTTCCATGGCATAGACTGACCAGGTGAACCGAGGAGAAAGCTATGATCCCTTATTGATGTCACCTTGTTAAGGATCCTGTGTGTAGCTGGTGATGAGGAGTCAGGCGCAGGACAGCAGATATGAGGGATAAACGTATTTACTCCAAAAATCACAAATACAAATCACATATACCGAGCCCACATTAACAGACCGTATGAACATACAAACAAACATGGGGGAACAGAGAGTTAAATAATGAACAAGTAATTGTGGGATTAAAACCAGGTGTGTAAAACAAGACAAAAACAATGGAACATGACAAGTGGATTGGCAATGGCTAGAAAACCGGTGACGTCGACCACCGAACGCCGCCCGAGCAAGGAGAGGGACCGACTTCGGCGGGATACACCTGTTAAATCCACTTTTTAAATGGGCAAGACAAAATATTGAATTAAGTGCCTTTGGACTGGATATGGCAGTAGGTGCCAGGTGTACAGGTTTGTGTCAAGAACTGCAATACTGCTGGGTTTTTCACGCTCAACATTTTACCGTGTGTATCAAGAATGGTCCACCACCCAAAGGACATCCAGCCAACTTGACACAACTGTGGGAAGCATTATAGTCAACATGGGCCAGCATCCCTGTGGAACGCTTTACACTTAGTAGAGTCCATACCCCAACGAATTGAGGGCAGAAGTGGGTCCAACTCAATATTAGGAAGGTGTTCCTAATGTTTGATTTACTGGGCTACCTTCAGAAGAGCAAAACCACAGACATGTTCGTGAGAGTCTCATCTTTCCAAAAAGGCCAAACCGTTCAGACACAACAGACATTTTAGTGAGAAGACTGATTTTCGAGATTTCTCATGGTCTGACAAACACCGGTGTAGCTCTGCCACCTTTCACCGCAGATCTGGAAGGCCGATATCGGCGGATACAGTGAGTTGAGATATCTGTAGCTTTTACAGACACATTTTTTATGGGGATTTTTTTATTATGCTAACTAGAATTGACTCAAGGGTTTTAAAGGTATACAGAAAAGCCAGCTACTTCCCCAGATGGGAGACCAAAGGGTAGCAATTCTCTAGGAGGAGCTGCTGCCCAGCCTATGTTTTTTTTGCGGATAGTGGATATAATATCAAAGATCTGATCGTTGTTTTAAAGGTACAAATACAACATAATTTATATAGTGTTTGTCAATGTTGAAATGTGGTACCATGATGACAATCCTGTGTCTGAAATTTCACCCTCAAAACAACAGTTTACGTTGTTAAATTAAGTTGAAAAAACGTTGCTTCAACCAGTTTATGCCCAGTGGGTCAATACATTTTAGCTTTTCATTTCTTTCTTTTTATTTATTATTCTGAAAACATAATTCCACTTTGACATTATGGGGTATTGTGTGTAGATCAGTGACACAAAATCTCAATTCAATTAATTTTAAATTCAGGTTGTAACAACAAAATGCAAAGAAAGTCAAGACTTTCTGAAGGCACTCTACTGTATCAATTACCATAGGGGAGATGCAAGAGCACTGAGGAGAGTTCAAATCAGTTAATCAGATATTTGTCCATTTGTGTGTGTGTGTGTGTGTGTGTGTGTGTGTGTGTGTGTGTGTGTGTGTGTGTGTGTGTGTGTGTGTGTGTGTGTGTGTGTGTGTGTGTGTGTGTGTGTTTCTGCATATATTGGGCGAGATGGTGTGCTGATATGATTAATGAGCAGGCTCGAAAGCCCCATCACCCCAATCACAGACACACACACAATAATCTGCGTGTTGATAAATGTGTGTGTGCGTGCGTATTGATGTCTTAGGCCAGTAGCTAATAATTACTGATTGTGTTAATATGATAACAAGCACACTGGCTTGTTGGCGAGAGAACCATCCCTGGACACTCATATTCTAACAGGGAGCCAAACACAGACACATTCGCACACGCACACGCACGTGTACACACATTGTCTGTGGACATTTGTTTTCTCACTGGGAGCCAAATAATAATACGTGTGCCATTATATACTGTGACACTGATGCTATTAGTTCCATTAATTCAGCGAGACACCAGAACCTTGGCAACAGTGACTGTGTATCAGGTACCATGGGGTGGGGACCATAAGTCCCCACAAGAGTAGAAAACAAACAAAATTGTGACCAACTGGGGACATTTTGTTTGTCCCCACAAGGTCAAATGCTATTTCTAGGGGGTTTAGGGTTAAGGTTAGCATTAGTGTTAGGCTTAGAATTAGGTTCATGGTTAGGAGCTAAGGTTAGTTTTAAGGTTAGGAGCCAGGGTTAGTTTTAGGGTTCGGAGCTAGGGTTATGGTTATGGTTCTCGGGTTAATGTTAAGGTAAGGTTAGGGTTAGGGTATAGGTTAGGTTTAGGGAAAATGGGATTTTGAATGGCACTGAATTGTGTGTCCCCACAAGGTTAGTTGTACAAGAGTGTGTGTGTGTGTGTGTGTGTGTGTGTGTGTGTGTGTGTGTGTGTGTGTGTGTGTGTGTGTGTGTGTGTGTGTGTGTGTGTGTGTGTGTGTGTGTGTGTGTGTGTGCACGCATGTACTTGTGTGTTGGCCCAGGCAGTCAGGGGAGTAGCAAGCAAACAGAGCATGAAGGCAAGGATTCGAGCAGGGAGAGGATAACATGACTGTCAGACAGGATGTGCTTAGTTACACATTCTGTTCAACACACACACACAGGATGTGGCTAGTTACTCACCTTATTCAGCACACACACCAGATCGAACAGAAACCCTGGAGAGAGGGCCCCACACACAGATCATTGTGTCTGTGTGTGTGTGTGTGTGTGTGTGTGTGTGTGTGTGTGTGTGTGTGTGTGTGTGTGTGTGTGTGTGTGTGTGTGTGTGTGTGTGTGTGTGTGTGTGTGTGTGTGTGTGTGTCAGATATGTATTACCCTCTTCCTTCACCCCACAGGACTCTGGGACGCATCCAAGATGCTGGCAGCAGTGAATGTAGTTATAGCACATACACATACACACACCCACACGTGCAGTACACACAGCCACACATACAGTACACACCCACACATACAGTACACACACCCACACATGCAGTACACAGCCACACATACAGTACACACACTCACACATACAGTACACACACCCATACATACAGTACACTCACACACTCACACATACAGTACACACACCCATACATACAGTACACTCACACACACATACAGTACACTCACTCACCCACACATACAGGCACTCACTCACCCACACATACAGTACACACACCCACACATACAGTACACACACTCACACATACAGTACACACACCCATACATACAGTACACTCGCACACCCACACATACAGCACACCCACCCATACATACAGTACACACAGCCACACATACAGTACACACCCACACATACAGTACACTCACTCACCCACACATACAGTACACACACCCACACATACAGTACACACACCCACACATACAGTACACTCACTCACTCACCCACACATACAGTACACACACCCACACATACAGTACACTCACTCACTCACTCACACATACAGTAGACACACCCACACATACAGTACACTCACTCACCCACACATACAGTACACTCACTCACTCACTCACTCACTCACTCACTCACTCACACATACAGTAGACATACCCACACATACAGTACACTCACTCACCCACACATACAGTACACACACCCACACATACAGTACACTCACTCACTCACTCAGTCACTCACTCACACATACAGTAGACACACCCACACATACAGTACACTCACTCACCCACACATACAGTACACACACCCACACATACAGTACACACACATACATACAGTACACACACCCACATATACAGTACACACACCCACAAATCAAATCAAAATCAAATGAAATGCAGACCTTACGGTGAAATGCTTACTTACAAGCCCTTAACCAACAATGCCATTTTAAGAAAAATAAGAGTTAAGAAAATATAAAAATCAAAGAGCAACAATAAAATAACAATATCGAGGCTGTATACAGGTTGGTACCGCTACCGAGGCAAAGTGCGGGAGTACAGGTTATTTGAGGTAATTTAGGTAATATGTACATGTAGGTAGGGGTAAAGTCACGATGCATAGATAATAGAGTGGGTAGAATCAGCGTAACAGCACACAAACCCACACATAGAGTACACACACCCACACATACAGTACACACACCCACACAAACAGTACACACCCACACATACAGTACAAACACACAGAGAGAGACAGAAAATATTATATTTGACCAAAAAATATATATAATAATCCTCTTGTCACACAAAAAAACATACACACACAAGTTATCCTGCTTTCCAACAAGTTAAGAGCGATTCAGCACAGTACAGCTTCCCCACCAAGCAGGCAAAAATGGTGGAGAGATAAATGTAATTTCCTGCAATTCTACATATTTTGCCATGGGGCATACAGTTACAGTCATACGTTTGGACACACCTACTCATTCAAGGGATTGTCTTTATTTGTAAAATGTTCTATATTGTAGAATAATAGTGAAGACATCAAAACAATGAAATAACACATATGGAATCATGGTTGCAACCAAAAATCTCCAATGTGGACTAATGTCCATTGCTCGTGTTTCTTGGCCCAAGCAAGTCTCTTCTTCTTATCGGTGTCCTTTACTAGTGGTTTCTTTGCAGCAAATCGTCCATGAAGGCCTGATTCATGCAGTCTCCTCTGAACAGTTGATGTTGAGATGTCTGTTACTTGAACTCTGTGAGGTGCAATCTGAGGTGCAGTTAATTTATGAGGCATTTATGAAGCTGATTTATGAGGCTGGTAACTCTAATGAACTTATCCTCTGCAGCAGAGGTAACTCCGCATCTTCCTTTTCTGTGGCGGTCCTCATGAGAGCCAGTTTCATCATAGTACTTGATGGTTTTTATAACTGCACTTGAAGAAACTTTCAAAGTACTCCAGGTGACTACCTCATGAAGCTGGTTGAGAGAATACCAAGAGTGTGCAAAGCTGTCATCAATTTTGATTTGACATAATTCAATATGTGTTATTTCACAGTTTTGATGTCTTCACTATTATTCTACAATGTAGAAAATAGTAAAAAATAAAGACAAACCCTTGATTGAGTAGGTGTGTCCAATCTTTTAACTAGTACAGTAGATCAAATGTTTTAAAGCAAGTTTCTCCAGTGGGGCAGAGACATTTTGACATGTTTAAAGCTACTTTCCTGCAATTCTGCACATTTTGCCATGACTTATACCATGTTAATCATATCTGAGTGAGAGTGACCAACAAAATCAATGGGGTCCCCCTGGAGTTCTGGGCCCCTGGAGGTCAGGGCCCCTGGGCACGTGCCCTGCGTGCCCGGTAGGTATTCAGCCATGATTTCTATAAGTTTAGATAACTGTCTAGATCAACGTACCATTCTAAGAATTGTTAGATGACATGTCTAATTGAGTGACCGTCAGTGACTGACAAAACAAGAGAAAAACTGCTGATGTGCAACCAAACTTGTGACTTGTGTATTCTACTATTCTAACTCTCAACAGTAAGTTGAGACCCCGACTGAGTCTTCCCGCCTAGGGGCCCTAAGCAATCGCTTATGTAGCTTATGCCTGGAGCCGTCCCTGTCTCTAACCTCCATTCTATTTGGATGAATGTCTTCTCTGTCATGTCCACACAGCCATTAAAGCCAACTAAAACAGAATCAACCTACTAGTGAAGGTCAAACAACAACTTAGGATATCCGTAAACAGTGCAGGTTGATATTAGCATTATACACCTGTTTAGACCATATGAGGCCATTTCCCTGTAAAGGGATTTAAAAGCTTGGCTGTTTGCCCAGTTTACCTCTTAACAACAGATGTATGAACCATCTTTCTCTTGACCTTTTCTCATCTCCCAAGAGGGTTATCCACTACCTTGCATCAGCAGATGTTTCTCATTCAGTGTGTGTGTGTGCGTGTGTGCATGCGCTTGAGTGCTTGTACTTACTCTCAGAATCACCCGAAATAATAATGTACCTACCTTGGCATCTGAAGGAGAGCCGTGTGTGCATGTGAGTTAGGTTTCAGGGGACTTACATCAGAGAAATGTTAACTCCACACTAGCTCTAATATGTGGAGCTGGCAACAGAAGCCCCAGAGTTTGTTAAATTATAACAGACAACTCCTGCACACACATTTGCCTCTGCCGTGTCTACAAAAGGTTGCAGACCGAACATCAATAATAAACACCACCTGGAAAGGTGACTGTGTGTTCAGGACTTATATTTAATAGAGAACCAGTGAGTCCAGCAATGAACTCCTGAACTCTCCCTGTTCTCTACACAGGATCAGTATAAGGGTCTCAGACAGTAGCCCTGTCTCTCTGGTGGCCAGAACCAGCCTCCATCTTGCCTTTGCAGAGTGAGAGAATAACTATTGCCCATTGTACCATTGAAATACACTCTTACTCGTAGGCCTAAATAATCGATATCCATGTTCCTGCAACAACCGTGAAATATTGACTAATTATAATTTGAACAAAAGGACCAAATAGGGTGTCAAGAGACACGCCTGGCCAAAGAAGCAGAACAAAGCAAAGAGGGAAGAAGGAGGATGAAGAACGGAGGGTGAGCTCCTAATTGCCAAGGCAATTACCTCAGCCTTGTTCAACAGGGCAAAACATTGTGAAACATTCGTCTAGAAATATATAATGTTCTATATTGTAGAAAAGACATGCCTCCCTGACAAGTAGAGTAAATTATTGAGTTACAGATGTTGGATCTTAATTTGATCACCCTGTTGTGTGAGAATTTTCCTGCAATGCAAACCTGTAGTGTATTCAAGGTTTAAAACAGCTTCTAAAGTTTGTAATTTCCACTTTAACGTTTTAGACTTGATTTAACCTAATGAAAAATATATCAACCCCTACAAAAATGTTCATTAAATATTATCCACATAATAATTCACATTTCCTGTTGCTGCAGGATTATTTTCTTGCTGTGAGAAAATTGTCAAATTAAGATCTCATATCTGTAGCTCTATTCATGACATTTCTATCTGCAACATTCATAAACACATGATGACTAGAGCACTACCAAGAGAGGGGGTATAAGAGCAAAACAGAGAGGGGGTAATAGAGTACAGTACCGTAAGCTGGCTACTGAAGAGAGGATTAACCAGTGAGAGTATACTGTAGCATGTGTGAGAATCATCCTACTGAGGACTATGCAGAGTGAGTGAGAGAGAGAGAGAGAGAGAGAGTTTATCCATTTCACTTGCTTTGGCAATGTAGACATATGTTTTCCATGCCAATAAAGCCCCTTGAATTGAATTGAAAGAGAGAGAGAACGTCAACGCCGGTAGAGCTTTAATATTACATGTGTCCTAGTTTCAAATGCTCCCTCGGGACAGCACAGAGACAGAGGGTGAAGAGCATTTTTATGGAAAGATTACATTTATTCAGTGGATTGTACCATTATATTTTGCCATGTCTAATTCATGAGGATCTCCTTTACATCATTGGATCAATTCCAACAAACTTCAATGGGAATAACATTTAGGGCAACCCTAAACCTAGCCCTAGCTTCATGCCCAAATCCCATGAAGCTAGTGTTAGGGTTTGGGTTGAGGCTAGAGTTATGGTTGAACCAAGATGTGGACCGGGATGTGGACAGTACCCTGACCTTTGCTTCATGGTTTGTGGACATGTAACTGGGATTAGGGTTTGGGTTGAGGCTAGGGTTAAACCAGGATGTGGACATGAAGCTTGGGTTAAGGTCAGGGTTTGGGTTGAACCGGGATGTGGATTTGAAGCTAGAGTTGAACCGGGATGTGGACATTTAGCTATGTATTTTCTTCTTAAGTTTGAAATATGTTTGTCTTCTGTGAGACTAAAAGTTGGATTGTTTTGTTTCATTTAAATGTTTAAGTAAAACATTTTTTTGATTAAAATACAATAAAGTAATGAGAAAACCCTTCAAAAAATGTCCACTAATGTCACAAGTGTAGAGAGGAGTAGGCAGGAGGCATTCGCAGGTTTAGAACTACTGAAATTATTAATTAAAGCACCATATAAAAAGTGTGACGAAACCAAAAGTGCAAAATAATAAAGTACTCAGGAAATAGTAGGAGAGATTCCTCTCAGGAAAAGAAGCAACATTTACAATGACCGACAAAGACAAACGACAGAGGGAGTATATATACATTGATTAAGTGGGGATTGGAACCAGGTGTGTGTATTGATGATGAGACAAGTTTTAGCAAAACATTTTATTTTTAATTTACAATCTGTAGAATCTATGAGAATAGAAATGTTCAGTACTTTTGTGAAGCATCACAGCACAGTTTAAAAATGTATGGCAAATAGAAATCCAAAATGGATGGTGTTAAGAGATAGATGGGAGGGGTTGAATGGAGCTGAAGGGTGGGACTAATAACAAGATAACCAATGTAAAACATACGGGGTCTGTAAAATGTATATAGGTTCAGAAATGTTGTGAAATAGCACAGTTACAAATAGAAATCAAACTGGATGGACATCAGAAACAGAGGAAGGACTAAAAACAAACAAATATAACTATTGTAAAAAAAGATTGTGTCTGTAAAAAGTGTATAAGATGTATAAACTGAAGGTAGAAGCCTAAGTGTTATTGTTTATTAGTTTACTCCAATTGGGGGAAGGGTGGTAGGGTTTGAGGGGAATAATAAAGGTAAATTTGAAAAAAAGTATGTATGTCCATATAGGTAGGTGTGTGTATATATATGTGTAAATGTACACATGTGTGTATGTATATGGATATATATATTTACCCACAAAAAATATATATGGGGGATTAGAAATGATGCAGACAATTTCATTGATGGAAGCAACAATCTTTCCGCAATATTAAGCTGATCCTCCCCTTAAAAAAATATAATAATAATAATAATAATAATAATAATAATAATAAAAAATAAATAAAAAAAATACATTTACAATGACCGACAAAGACAAATGACAGAGGGAGTATATATACATTGATTGAGTGGGGATTGGAACCAGGTGTGTGTATTGATGACGAGACAAGTCCGGGGTTGATGAGTGAAGGGTGTTAACCAGCAGCAGGTCAAATGAAATCAAATTTTATTTGTCACATACACATGGTTAGCAGATGTTAATGCGAGTGTAGCGAAATGCTTGTGCTTCTAGTTCCGACCATGCAGTAGTATCTAACAAGTAATCTAACAATTTCCCAACAACTACCTTATACACACAAGTGTAAAGGAATGAATACGAGTATGTACATATAAATATATGGATGAGCGATGGCTGACCGGCATAGGCAAGATGCAGTAGATGGTATAGAGTACAGTATATACATGTGAGATGAGTAATGTAGGATATGTCAATATTATATAAATGGCATCGTTTAAAGTGGCTAGTGATACATTTATTACATCCACTTTTTAATTATTAAAGTGGCTAGAGGTTTGAGTCGATGGCCGAACGGCATAGGCAAGATGCAGTAGATGGTATAGAGTACAGTATATACATTTGAAATGTCGGATATGTAAACATTATATACAAAATTGTTTAAAGTGGCTAGTGATACATTTGTTACATCCAATTTTCTATTATTTAAAGTGGCTGGAGATTTAAGTCAGTATGTTGGCAGCAGCCACTCAATGTTAGTGGTGGCTGTTTAACAGTCTGATGGCCTTGAGATAGAAGCTGTTTTTCAGTCTCTCGGTCCCAGCTTTGATGCACCTGTACTGACCTCGCCTTCTGGATGATAGCGGGGTGAACAGGCAGTGGCTCGGGTGGTTGTTGTCCTTGATGATCTTTTTGGCCTTCCTGTGACATGGGGTGGTGTTGTGCCTTCTTCACCACGCTGTCTGTATGGGTGGACCATTCAGTTTGTCCGTGATGTGTACACCGAGGAACTTAAAACTTTCCACCTCTCCACTACTGTCCCGTCAATGTGGATAGGGGGGTGCTCCCTCTGCTGTTTCCTGAAGTCCACGATCATCTCCTTAGATTTGTTGACGTTGAGTGAGAGGTTTTTTTTCTGACACCACACTCCGAGGGCCCTCACCTCCTCCCTGTTTGCCGTCTCGTCGTTGTTGGTAATCAAGCCTACCACTGTAGTGTCGTCAGCAAACTTGATGAATGAGTTGGAGGCGTGCTTGGCCACGCAGTCATGGGTGAACAGGGAGTACAGGAGAGGGCTGAGAACACACCCTTTTGGGGCCCCAGTATTGAGGATCAGCGGGGTGGAGATGTTGTTTCCTACCCTCACCACCTGGGGCCGTGTCGTCGGCCGAAGTCCAGGACCCAGTTGCACAGGGCTGGGTCGAGACCTAGGGTCTCGAGCTTAATGACAAGTTTGGAGGGTACTATGGTGTTAAATGCTGAGCTGTAGTCGATGAACAGCATTCTTACATAGGTATTCCTCTTGTCCAGATGGGTTAGGGCAGTGTGAAGTGTGAAGTGTGATTGCGATTGCGTCGTCTGTGGACCTATTGAGACGGTAAGGAAATTGGAGTGGGTCTAGGGGTGTCTGGTAGGATGGAGGTGATATGATCCTTGACTAGTGTCTCAAAGCACTTCATGATGACGGAAGTGAGTGCTACGGGGCGATAGTCATTTATCTCAGTTACCTTAGCTTTCTTGGGAACAGGAACAATGGTGGCCCTCTTGAAGCATGTGGGAACAGCAGACTGGGATAAGGTTTGATTAAATATGTCCGTAAACACACCAGCCAGCTGGTCTGCGCATGCTCTGAGGACACGGCCAGAGATGCCATCTGGGCCGGCAGCCTTGCGAGGGTTAACACGCGATTGCTGGGGCGCTAGCGCCCCAATCCCGACACTAGCAGGTGAAATGTAAGGCGCCAAATTCAAAATCCAAAAGTTGAATTATTAAACATCCACCAATATACAAGTGTTCCATACTCATCAAAAGCTCTGTTTCTTGGCAATATCACAGCGTTGTCAGATTTCAAAAAGGCTTTACGGCGAAAGCAGCACATTTGATTGTTTGAGGGTAGCACCTCACATATTTTTCCCATAGCCATGAATCGATTAGCCATCACGGCACACACATAACACATTTCACAGCGAAAACAAATCAATTACCTGTTGAAGAACTTCTGCTGAGGTCATCCTAAGTGTCCAACGAAGACAATCCATGGTTCTTTTGTTAGAAAAAGTAATGTATTTTATCCATAAATCTCCATTTGGTTTGCGCCGCGTTATAATCAGAAACGACAGCCTCCACACCTCCATTGAAATGTGACGCTAACTCGTTCATCTTATACCTATAAACTTGTCCAAGAACAATCAAACATAGTTTTAAATGTATCCTTAGGAACACTTTTACGTATATTTACTATTATAAATCAACCGGAATATAAACTGATCGATAAAGACGGTAAAAAAGACACTGCGCGCCTTGTCGGGAACGCGCACTGGGTGCTGTTGACATAAAAAGTACACTTCCTGGTTTGCTCTTATTCTCTGGTCTAAAGCATCCAAATTGAAAATTTACACTGTCTCGAGACTGTTGACATCTAAAGGAAGCGATGGGTACTGCATTCATATGCCCTTATATGGTCATTTTCATGAGGGAGGGGTTCCAAATGAGCAATGTGTCAAAATCACTTTTTCCAGGACAGAAATTCCTCGGGGTTTCGCCTGCCATATGCGTTCTGTTTCACTCACAGACAGATGGTTAACACTTTTGGAAAATTCAGAGTGTTTCCTATCCAATGGTACTAAATATGTGCATATCCTATTTTCTGGGCCTGAATGGGAGGCATTTTACTTTGGGCACGCCAGGCTCTCCAAAACCGACCCCTCAGCTGCCACTCCCTAACAAGTTAAATGTTTTACTCACGTTGGCTGCGGTGAAGGTGAGGGTGAGCCTGCAGGTTTTGGTAGCAGGACGTGTCGGTGGCACTGTATTGTCCTCAAAGCAAGCAAAGAAGTTGTTTAGTTTGTCTGGGAGCAAGACATCGTGGTCCGCGACGGGGCTGGTTTTCTTTTTGTAGTCCGTGATTGACTGTAGACCCTGCCACATACCTCTCGTGTCTGAGCCATTGAATTGTGACTCTACTTTGTCTCTATATTGACGCTTAGCTTGTTTGATTGCCTTGCGGAGGGAATAGCTACACTGTTTGTATTCAGTCATGTTTCCGGTGGCCTTAACCTGGTTAAAAGCAGTGGTTCGCGCTTTCAGTTTTGCATGAATTCTGCCATCAATCCACGGTTTCTGGTTGGGGAAGGTTTTAATAGTTGCTATGGGTACAGAATCACTGATGCACTTGCTAATAAACTCTCTCACCAAATCAGCGTATACATCAATGTTGTTGTCTGATGCTGTCCGGAACATATCCCAGTCCACGTGATCGAAGCAATCTTGAAGCGTGGAATCAGATTGGTTGGACCAGCGTTGAACAGACCTGAGAACGGCCGTTTCTTGTTTTAGTTTCTGTCTGTAGGCTGGGAGCAACAAAATGGAGTCATGGTCAGACTTGCCGAAAGGAGGGCGGAGAATGGCCTTGTATGCATCACGGAAGTTAGAATAACAATGATCCAGGATTTTACCAGCCCGGGTCGCACATTCGATATGCTGATAAAATTTAGGTAGCCTTGTTTTCAGATTAGCCTTGTTAAAATCCCCAGCCAGTTTCGGCAGCAGCTAGAAGGCCGGCGACGCCGAACGCCTGAGCTGAACAGGATGGTGGCCAAAGCGAAGGCTGGTGTGTCAACTAAATGTTGTAAACAAATGTTGTGTGTGATCTTCCTAGAGATTGTACCCCCCTGAGAACAGCAGTAAATATATAGTTGCAAAACCTATCAGTATACTGTTGACATGATTCTTCTACCGTCTATTTTACTATAGTTTAACAGGAAAATAGGTGATTAACAGAAATTCGTTATGGTAATCGTCAAAATTAAGTGTCTATATGGATATTTAACAGCAGTAATGAAAGACTGGTATGCTAACCACTCTGTCTTGTATTATGGATTAATATGCCACTAATAGATGAATAATGAGAACCCCATGCTTATTATTCTACCCACACTGCACAGCCCTGTAGATTTCTGCATGTAATACAATGTGTTTCCATCATAGCATGCGTGGACATAATGGTATAGTGATACTCTCTAGATATTCCTCTTTCTTTTTATTTCCCAGTCCCAACCTGGCCAGCAGCCAAAGGCTTCTCAGCATTAAATTAGAAAACTAGATATAGCCTGGGCTTGTCTGGCTTTCTCTATCACAGCACAATTACAATATTTATAAGAAAAGCCCTGTGGTTGGAAACCTCTGTTTTATTCTCTAGCTGTTTCTCTCCCTTCTTGTAGAGTAGACTTTTTTAATGAAACACGGCCAAGGAAATCACTCAGGCATTTGTCAGAGTAATTGTACTAGACGTTTAAAACTGCTGACAGGCAGAGAATAAAACACTGAACAGGGGATTGTGTGTATTTGTTTGTGTGTGTGTGTGTGTGTGTGTGTGTGTGTGTGTGTGTGTGTGTGTGTGTGTGTGTGTGTGTGTGTGTGTGTGTGTGTGTGTGTGTGTGTGTGTGTGTGTGTGTGTGTGTGTGTGTGTGTGTGTGTGTGCGTGCGTGCGTGCGTGTGTGTGTTTTTCCTTATTTCCATTTAAGGAGTAGAATACATGATAACTTAATTGGGTGTGAATAAAGTGTGCATTACTCTGACCTTAGTAGAAGAAGAAGAAGAAGAAGAAGAAGAAGAAGAAGAAGAAGAAGAAGAAGAAGAAGAAGAAGAAGAAGAAGAAGAAGAAGAAGAAGAAGAAGAAGAAGAAGAAGAAGAAGAAGAAGAAGAAGAAGAAGAAGAAGAACATTGGAAAGAGAACCAGCTGGGAAGCTACAGCTGTGGGACTCATCTAATGGCTAATGTAAAAGTGTCTTCTATGAAAGACCTAATAGATGATCTCTGATCTCTCTCTGATGCTTATCACTACAGACTCTTTAACACTTATGACTGCTCTAACATGCAGATATAATGATCTTTCTAGGACAAGTATATAAGAGTGTCCAAATGACATGCATTGTCCACTACTACATGTTCTTATGAAGACTTTATGAATGCTCTATGAAGCTTTTATAAGATTGTTTGTCTAAAGTGGAACCCAGAACTCTCTCTGCAGTGTGGAGGACAGACAGACTAGCGGACAGACAGACGTCCATCTGTACAGTACACTGTGAAGTGGGCCAGCAGAGCTCGCAGCCTCCAACATCAAAGTGTTTGCTTCTTACATCATCAAACCAATCGCTGTCAGTTAAGGTTTTTCTCCCCACTGAACAGCATGCATTTTTTCTCTCATTCCTTATTTCCCTGTTGTTGTATAAAGTAGAGGTTATGTGGGATTCTCAGTGTGCTAGTTTAAGCAGTGGATTCAGTTTGTGTGTAGACTACAAAATCAGTTACAGATGTAGGATCTAAATTTGAGCCAGTTTGCTACAGTTTGCTACAAGTATCTTGAAGTAACAGGAAATGTGAATTATTATATGGATTATTATTAATGGAAATGTTTTTTAGGCAGTGATACATTTCTCCTTAAGGCAATCTAGTCTGACATTCTAAGGTGGAAATAACCAACTTTAGATGCCTTTTCAAACCTTGAATAAACTTCAAGTTTGCATTTCCTGCTGTGCATGAAAATACTCAGCAACAAAATAAATAAAATGTGCCTATCACAAAGCAAGGTGAAGGATTACCTATACCTATTCCATCCGAACCAGTTCTACAGGAGAGCCTTGGGGGTAAGAGGTAGGGGATAGAAGATGGGAGCTTGGGGGTTGATTTGGGATTCAGTTACAGACATGAGAGCAGAGAAATATTTTCAGTCCGCTGTCCACTAGCTTATTGGTCCTGACTCATATTTGCATGAGAAAATAACCTGTCTCACAACACATTAGTCAGACTAGGACAGAACACACTCTCACTGATGGTGGTGCTGTATGAAGAAAATAACTGAATATAAATCAGGATATTGTCCCATCAGAACATTTTCTCTGTCTGAGGGGAATGGAATGTCTGGTTCGGTTGCACTGCAGACTTCCCCTTCAGAATTGATGCATTTTATAACAAAGTGGAATTCAGTCTGGGACAATAACCTGTGTTCTGCTGTGTATCTATCCCCCCAGTGTTTTACAGTTGTCTATGCAGTAATGGGCTTTGACTTTGTGTAAATGGATGTGTCGCATTGAATAAGTCCCCTGTAATAAGGGTTCAGTACACTGTAGTTTCTATGGTGATTCCTCCAGTCCACAGTGCTTATTTCAGTGCCTATGTACCTACATGCCTGTGTATATGTGTGCGTGAGTGTGTGTGTGTGCATGTAAAACTACTCTACTCACAAGTCCTTGAAACAGCGGAATGTGTTGAACGGAGAGTTTCTGATGAACCATGCTGGTGTAGTGAGTAACCTTGCCTGAGACCTGAAGACACAAGGAATTGCCTAGGTTTTAGCTCAGTGGCATAACACAGTCTTGTGAATCAAGTCGGCCATCCACAAACCAACACGTTGTAAGGATCCACCTCCTGCAGCTTGGGTCCACCATCTGTTGGTCCTCCAGCTGGGACTCCTGTAGATCAGCTCACACACAGAGCACAGTGCCGTGTGAGTCTCTCCCTATCCAAGTCTGCTGTCCCCACATGCTTCAGGATGGCCACCATTGTTCCTGTACCCAAGAATACAAAGTAATTGAACTAAATGACTATCGCCCCGTAGCACCCACTTCTGTCATCATGAAGTGCTTTGAGAGGCTAGTCAAGGATCATATCACCTCCACCTTACCGGTCACCCTAGACCCACTTCAATTTGCTTACCGCCCCAATAGTCCACAGACGATGCAATCGCCATAACACTGCACACTGCCCTAACCCATCTGGACAAGAGGAATACATACAGTATGTAAGAATGCTGTTCACTGACTATAGCTCAGCATTCAACACCATAGTACCCTCCAAGCTCATCATTAAGCTTGAGGCCCTGGGTCTCAACCCCGCCCTGTGCAATTGGGTCCTGGACTTCCCTGACTGACCGCCCCCCCAGGTGGTGACGGTAGGGAACAACATCTCCACTTCGCTGATCTTCAACACTGGGGCCCCACAAGGGTGTGCTCAGTCCCCTCCTGTACTCCCTGTTCCTCCATGACTGTGTGGAAATGCACGCCTCCAACTCAATCATCAAGTTTGCAGACGACACAACAGTAGTAGGCTTGATTACTTACAACAACGAGACAGCTTACAGGAAAAAGGTGAGAGCACTCAGGGTGTGGTGTCAGCAAAACAACCACTCACTCAACTGATTGTGGACTTCCGGGAAAACAGCAGCGGGAGCACCCCCCCATCCACATCGACGGGACAGCAGTTGAGCAGGTGGAAAGCTTTAAGTTCCTTGGCGTACACATCACGTACAAACTGAAATGGTCCACCCACACAGACAGTGTGGTGAAGAAGGCATAACAGCGCCTCTTCAACCTCAGGAGGCTGAAGAAATGTGGCTTGTCACCTAAAACCCTGACAAACTTTTACAGATGCACAATTGAGAGCATCCTGTCGGGCTGTATCACCGCCTGGTACGGCAACTGCACCGCCCACAACTGCAAGGCTCTCCAGAGGGTGGTGCAGGCGGCACAACGCATCACCGGGGTAAAACTACCTGCCCTCCAGGGCACCTACAGCACCCAATGTCACAGGAAGGCCAAAAAGATCATGAAGGACAACAACCACCCAAGCCTCTGCATGTTCACCCCACTGCCATCCAGAAGGCGAGGTCAGTACAGGTGCATCAAAACTGGGACCGAGAGACTGAAAAACAGCTTCTATCTCCAGGCCATCAGACTGTTAAACAGCCATCACTAACACAGAGAGGCTGCTGCCTACATACAGACCTGAAATCTTTGGCCACTTTAATAAATGGATCACTAGTCACTTTAATAATGCCACTTTAATAATGTTTACATATCTTGCATTACTCATCTCATGTGTATTTTATATAATCTATTGCATCTTGCCTATGCCACTGTGTCATTGCTCATCCATATGTTTATATGTATATATTCTTATTCCAATTCTTTACTTAGATTTGTGTGTATTAGGTATCTGTTGTGGAATTTTTAGATTGCATGTTAGATATTGCTGCTGTCATGAGTATCTTCTCTCGGGACAGACCAAGCGATGTAACCGGAATACATATTTATTGAAAGACGGGACGGAACAAAACAATAAACGAAGAACAAGACGTGAACCCTAACGCTAAACTGAACACAGAAATCTAAACCTAAACACGAAAGGAGAAACCTAACTAGACACGAAAGACAAGAACCCGACTGAACATGATAAGCATGACATAAACAATAACCCACGAAACTAAAGTGCAACTCCCAAACATATATATATGGTTCCCAATTAGAGACAACGAGACTCAGCTGCCTCTAATTGGGAACCATTATCCCAACATAGAAATAGACACCCTAGAACACACAAACCCTACACCAAAACAAAACCAACACGCTCCAGCCTGTCATCTCAGGCCTGGGCGTTACAGCTGCACTGTCAGAACTAGAAGCAAAAGCATTTCGCTACACTCGCAGTAACATCTGTTAACCATGTGTATGTGTCCAACAACATTTGATTTGATTTGAGAAGGTAATGGCAGTGTGTGTGTGAGGAGTCATGTCTCTGTAGTGAGCTGTAGGACAAGTGTTTATACACACACCATTGACCTCTACACCAGCCCATATGACCCTACTTACACTGCTGTTAAACTTACCCCTATACAACACTACAAGCCCTCGTCGTCTTGATAACACCCAAGCCATTATTCATGAGTTGGGAATGTGAGTGAGCAGATAGAGTGACAGGTTTGGGATCAGTGGAGGGTTTCTAGGGATTAAAGGATTGTGGGAGGGGAAGGGAGCGGGGCAGAGGGGTTAGGGTTATTTGCAAAAGGTTCATTCTAGACATATACTTCATTGCGACAAAATGGGACCTCAATATGCAAATGGTAGACACAGATGTCCATTTATAATGCATCAGTATGGTGCACCAGCAGTGACATTATTCTAGTCATGTTCAAACATTTAGGGTTTCCTCCCATTTCCATGTATTACCGTACTGCATATTTACAGCATCAAAATGAGCCTCTCGTATTTATCATGTTAATGTCAGCTGTCAGCACTGCATGTGTTCTTGATTACCTGCCCAGTGTGTGGGTGTGTCTGTGTGTCTGTGTGTGTGTGTGTGTGTGTGTGTGTGTGTGTGTGTGTGTGTGTGTGTGTGTGTGTGTGTGTGTGTGTGTGTGTGTGTGTGTGTGTGTGTGCGCACACAATGTGTATTCAGTATGCGTGTGAAACATGAAGTAAGGAACATTTAAGATTCAGAAACATTTCTATCTGCAACGTTCAGAACTTTATGTCTACACTACCTCTTGGTCTTCTAGCTGCACTACAGCCTCTCCAATAGGTCTGAACCCTTATGGCACAGATGGTACTACATTTTCTCTCTCAACACTGGACAGAATCCTCTCTCTCTCTCAAATGATGAGTCACTCAGACTCTCAGAGCAACTGTGTCAAGCACAGTGTGCATGTGTGGGTGCATAGGTGCGTGAGTCAGTGCGTGCGTATGTGTGTGCTTGTGGACAAAATCAGCAGTACCAGTTGTCACAGCGCTGACATAGGCTGTATCTCTGCTGCCTCACATAGGACACTGCCTGCCACTGCATCTCTCTCTCTCTCTCTATTTCTCTCTCCTGCAACAAAACAGTGATTCTTATCCAAACACACCTCTGGTGCTTGTTCCTCTCCCTCAGGAGGACTGATATCATCCCAGTGGCTCTTGCTGCTCACATACACATACACAAACACACACACACAAACTAACACAGCCTGAAAGATGGATGGTTGGAAAATGAGAAGGGATCACGCTGACATTTACTCTGCAGGCCATCCTAATCAAGTGAATACAGAAAGGGAAGATAAGGAACACATTGAGAATGAATAAACAGAGGGAGAGAGAGAGTTTTTCTTTTCTTTTCTTGTTCTTTGAACTGTATTTGTTAGACTTTTGTTAAGAGTCTTTGGGTCCTAGAAAAGCACTGTATATTGTAAATTCAATGTATTACCCAATGTTGTATTACCAGTATTAGGGGGCATACTCTCAGTGGATTTATATCAAATCAACAAACATTACTTGTATACCCGTTCTTCTCTGTGGTCTTTGCAGTGGCTGTCTTGGGGCTTTTACTTGCTGGCTCAGCTGTTTGTTTGTTGGTTTACAGATTTCCAGGCTACAGTTTCATCATCTATAACAGTTATGGTCTCATACACAGAGAATATTGACTGTTCTTTCAGTGCACACTTGTGATTTTATTTAGCCTGCTAGGCCTACATTATGCTACTTTAGTCTTTGTTACAGGATAATGTGAAACTGGAGAGCCCATAGATGCTACTGGTTTGACTAGGGACCAGAAGTCCCCACAAGTAACAAAAAAATGAAAGAATGACCAACTGGGGACATTTTGTTGGTCCCCACGAGGTCAAATGCTATTTCTAGGGGGTATAGGGTTAAGGTTAGAATTGGTGTTAGGGTTAGAATTACGTTATGGATTAGGGTTAGGAGCTTGGGTTTGCTTTAGGGTTAGGAGCTATGGTTCGTTTTAGGGTTAGGGTTAGGAGCTAGGTTTAGGGTTACGTTTTTGGGTTAAGGTTGGGGTTAGGGGTTAGGGAAAATTTGATTTTGAATGTGATTGAATTGTGTGTCCACACAAGGTTAGCTCTATAAGATTGTGTTTGTGCGTGTGTGTGTCTAAGCCTGTGTGTGTACGTGCAGGCATGTACAGTGAGGGAAAAATGTATTTGATCCCCTGCTGATTTTGTACGTTTGCCCACTGACAAAGAAATGATCAGTCTATAATTTTAATGGTAGGTTTATTTGAACAGTGAGACAGAATAACAACAAAAAAATCCTGAAAAACTTAAAATTATAAAAAATTAAAAAAATATTATAAATTGATTTGCATTTTAATGAGAGAAATAAGTATTTGACCCCCTCTCAATCAGAAAGATTTCTGGCTCCCAGGTGTCTTTTATACAGTTAACGAGCTGAGATTAGGAGCACACTCTTAAAGGGAGTGCTCCTAATCTCAACTTGTTACCTGTATAAAAGACACCTGTCCACAGAAGCAATCAATCAATCACATTCCAAACTCTCCACCATGGCCAAGACCAAAGAGCTCTCCAAGGATGTCAGGGACAAGATTGTAGACCTACACAAGGCTGGAATGGGCTACAAGACCATCGCCAAGCAGCTTGGTGAGAAGGTGACAACAGTTGGTGCGACTATTCGCAAATGGAAGAAACACAAAAGAACTGTCAATCTCCCTCGGCCTGGGGCTCCATGCAAGATCTCACCTCGTGGAGTTGCAATGATCATGAGAACGGTGAGGAATCAGCCCAGAACTACACAGGAGGATCTTGTTAATGATCTCAAGGCAGCTGGGACCATAGTCACCAAGAAAACAATTGGTAACTCACTATGCCGTGAAGGACTGAAATCCTGCAGCGCCCGCAAGGTCCCCCTGCTCAAGAAAGCACATATACATGCCCGTCTGAAGTTTGCCAATGAACATCTGAATGATTCAGAGGACAACTGGGTGAAAGTGTTGTGGTCAGATGAGACCAAAATGGAGCTCTTTGGCATCAACTCAACTCGCCGTGTTTGGAGGAGGAGGAATGCTGCCTATGACCCCAAGAACACCATCCCCACCGTCAAACATGGAGGTGGAAACATTACGCTTTGGGGGTGTTTTTCTGCTAAGGGGACAGGACAACTTCACCGCATCAAAGGGACGATGGATGGGGCCATGTACCGTCAAATCTTGGGTGAGAACCTCCTTCCCTCAGCCAGGGCATTGAAAATGGGTCGTGGATGGGTATTCCAGCATGACAATTACCCAAAACACACGGCCAAGGCAACAAAGGAGTGGCTCAAGAAGAAGCACATTAAGGTCCTGGAGTGGCCTAGCCAGTCTCCAGACCTTAATCCCATAGAACATCTGTGGAGGGAGCTGAAGGTTCGAGTTGCCAAACGTCAGCCTCGAAACCTTAATGATTTGGAAAAGATCTGCAAAGAGGAGTGGGACAAAATCCCTCCTGAGATGTGTGCTAACCTGGTGGCCAACTACAAGAAACGTCTGACCTCTGTGATTGCGAACAAGGGTTTTGCCACCAAGTACTAAGTCATGTTTTGCAGAGGGGTCAAATACTTATTTTCCTCATTAAAATGCAAGTCAATTTATAAAAATTTTTTTGTTGATATGCTGTCTCTCACTGTTCAAATAAACCTACCATTAAAATTATAGACAGATGATTTATTTGTCAGTGGGCAAACGTACAAAATCAGCAGGGGATCAAATACTTTTTTCCCTCACTGTATGTGATTGTGTTAGTGGTGCTCAAGTCAGCTGTTTGTTCACCCGCACCCATCCTCAATTGCTAATATTTCATCCACAACCGCCCGACTATATAATAAAGAGAGAATCTGAGGCCGGCGCCGAACCCTAACCTTCAAATATAGAAAATGTGCAATAGACTACAGTCAAAACCTGGCGAACATTTTTTTGACAGGGGATGCAGTATTTTTTTTGCCTGATTTAAATATGTTTCTGCTTATCATTTCCAACATTTTGGTAGGCTATTTGTTAGTCATCTTGTCTATAATTAGATATATGTAGCTTATCTTTTGTCGTTATATGTTGCCCGATAAGACATAATAATCACTTGCTCAACAGAATAATGTAATAGATCTTTAGAATGAATGCTTCAGTCTAGTTGACGTTGGTAGTTTTCTTTGTCATCTTTCGCGGAGCAAAGACATTTATGGACTGGGGAGAAAATACAATAACCCCCACAAAAAACAAGAAAGATTTTCTGTGCCAGATGTCCATCAGTTTGACCGGTTGTAGGGAGAAAAAATATGTGAAAATGAGACAACGTGTTCCTGATAAGATTTTTTTTTTATCCATTATCTCTGATTTATATCTGTTCCCTTAGATTTTGTATTGTTCCCTCTGTTCATGTAATCAATTCCATCTGATTTGTTATCCATTCCCGTTTATTTTTACAGTTTTTTATCAGTTTTATTAATTCCCTCAATTTTAATAATCCTCGGAATATGCATGTTTTTCCATTCTTTGTGTCTGCACCCCTTCGCCAGAAACATGCTGCTGACGATACCATAGTGCTGACGGAACCTAAAATTAATTAAAACAGTCCTTATGTAGCTAGCTGGCAGTGTAAGCAGCTGACCTTGTTTTTGTGTGCAAGTGACAGACAGACAGACCGATAAACATATAGATATATAGATAGATAGATGACCAGAGTCTGCCCCCTCTATCCTTTGGAGTATAGGCTAGCTAAAATGGAGCAGAGCCAGAAATTCCTGCGCTTTTTGAGAGATCAATGAGGGTTTGATGAGGATATTGTACAGACCTTCAATAATAAATAGGTAGGCCTATGTGTTAGCTAACTTTTAGAGGTTTTATAACAAAATAGTTATAGTGCAAGGCTAAGAGCGCATCATTGAAATTGCACCTGTTAACACCGAAGCCTCCGGTCCTAGAAAGTATGCCTTTCTGCCTCTTGACAATTAAACAGTCATAAACAAATAAAGGCATGTGCCTGATGCCATGTTTTACTGGACGATCAAATCATGATGGCAGTATAGCAAGCAAATTTAGTTCCAGGTGGAGAAAGTTGCATTCTGTGCATGGTTCTCTGCATGGTTGTGCTCTGTATTTACAATTCAGCAATCGCATAATGTAGTTGACAGTACAGCAAAATGTACTTTCTAATAACCTGAACCACTGTCATGTCAGTGCTATTTCATGGTGTAATATCGTGTTGTCCATGTGGCATGAATCCGAGTTTGCACATAGTGTCTAGTTTGCATCGTAAAAATGCATAATTTAGTTATGACAGCTAGCGAGGGTCCTGACTATTCAAGTTATTGAAATTGCTAATCCTAAAAGCCTACACAAATCCACTATGTTAACCATAAAGTCAGGCATGGTTCTGACAAGGTAGTAAAAATAGGTAGTAAATGAGTTTGTCTCAATAATATATTACAATACTATACAAGCAATGAATTCATAGGCTATAAATTGCCAAAAGTTGTAATGAAATAATAAAACAAACAAAATGACTAATAAATGCAGTTCAAACCGTCAAAGAAAAGTGTCTAGTCAAACAACATTCTAGCCAGATAAATCAAGTGTATCAGAGGAATGTTGTCCATAAATCTAACCATAAATAGCTAAAAAGCTTCACAAAAGAAAATGGATATTAAAGCCACTAAAGACTGTCATGTTACCGCAAGGCTGGCTATCGGCGCACGTAACAGCTGCCCGATAAATACAAACAATGATAGATTTTTATTTAAATATTTTATTTAACATTTATTTAACTAGGCAAGTAAGTTAAGAACAAATTATTATTTACAATGACGGCCTACCAGAAGGCAAAAGGCCCTGCGGGGACGGGGGGCTGGAATTTAAAAAAATATATTTTAAAAAAATGTAGGACAAAACACACATCATGACAAGAGAGACACCACAACACTACATAAAGAGAGACCTAAGACAACAACATAGCATGGCAGCAACACATGAAAACACAGCATGGTAGCAACAATATGAGCACAACATGGTAGCAACACAAAACATGGTACAAACATTATTGGGCACAGACAACAACACAAAGGGCAAGAAGGTAGAGAATACAATACATCACACGAAGCAGCCACTACTGTCAGTAAGAGTGTCCATGATTGAGTCTTTGAATGAAGAGATGGAAATAAAACGGTCCAGTTTGAGTGTTTTTTGAAGCTTGTTCCAGTCGCTAGCTGCAGCAAACTGAAAAGAGGAGCGACCCAGGGAAGTGTGCTTCGGGGACCTTCAACAGAATGTGACTGGCAGAACGGGTGTTGTATGTGGAGGATGAGGGCTGCAGTAGGTATTTCAGATAGGGAGGAGTGAGGCCTAAGAGGGTTTTTATAAATAAGCATCAACCAGTGGTTGGGTATACAGAGATGACCAGTTTACAGAGGAGTATAGAGTGCAGTGATGTGTCCTGTAAGGAGCATTGGTGGCAAATCTGATGGCCGATTGGTAAAGAACATCTAGCCTCTCAAGAGAACCCTTACCTGCCGATCTATAAATTACGTGTCCGTAATCTAGCATGGGTAGGATGGTCATCTGAATCAGGGTTACTTTTGGCAGCTGTGGTGAAAAAGGAGCGATTACAATAGAGGAAACCAAGTCTAGATTTAACCTTGGCCTGCAGCTTTGATACGTGCTGAGAGAAGGACAGTGTACCGTCTTGCCACACTCCCAAGTATTTGTTTGAGGTGACTACCTCAAGCTCTAAACCCTCAGAGGTAGTAATCACACCAGTGGGGAGAGGGGCATTCTTCTTACCAAACCACATGACCTTTGTTTTGGAGGTGTTCAGAACAAGGTTAAGGACAGAGAAAGCTTGTTGGACACTAAGAAAGCTTTGTTGTAGAGCGTTTAACACAAAATCCGGGGAGAAGCCAGCTGAGTATATGTCTGTATCCTCTGAATATAAATGGATGAAAGAGCTTCCTACTGCTTGAGCTTGGAAGAGTATCATCAAGGAAATCACTGTCATCATCATCATCTATAAAAGCATATCCCACATTTCTTCATCCATTGATATTGAAGACCTGATATTTCGTGACTCAAACCTGATATTTCATCCATTGGTTGTGAGGGGTATCAAGAGGCTCCTGTCTGTTGTTAGCAGATGCTAATGTGTATGTTCTATCATCTTCCTGGCCAGGTGAGTGGAGGAAGTGGTAAGCTTGAAGGCCGATGAGATTGTCCTCAGTGTATATTTCTTCTGATTCTAGGCTTTCTATGTTGATTTCCTCCAATTCCAGGCTTTCGTCGTCAGATGAGGAAACGTTGACGATTCTGTGGTACTTGGTTCTGTTATTCTTCTCTGTGGAGATAGGGGCAACCTTGAGAGTTTTATCTGCCGCATTGTGTTTTTTTTGTTGCTGGAAATATGTAGTCTTAACATTTTTACTTTTCTGAGTTTGTATTGTTCAACCAATTAACTAGATTGGTGTAGCTCTTCCTCAGTAAAGTCTTCCATGGTGAATTCAAATTCATTGACATGCCCTAGTTTGCTTTTTCCATTTGGAAAGAAAAGTGACTTACTGACCTCCAACAGCTCTGCCATAGTAACCGTGGTGCCTTTAATTGTCTGGTCCCACCACCTTGTTTCTCTCTGACTTGGCTGAATGAGTCGACTCCAACTGGTTCCAGCCATCCAATTTGGAAAGTACATTCTGTTTTCTTAGCGTTGGTGTTTCAACAAAGTTTTTCTGTCTTCTCATGGCTTTTTATTTCTGTGTTTGAATTTTTACATAAGCCTTTCTGCAGCTTTGGACACACAGGATCCCTGGAGAGCGGCCACTTCTCTTTTGCAGTACTGCCTTACGGCAATACGATCAACAAATCTGGGCACGTATTTTGCGAGTTTGGAATCCGTCATGAGCTCGACAGCACTGCAGTCAATCTGAAAACAAAGGAGGAAAATAATTACAACTTTGAGCAAGTAACTTGATTTGATGGACGGTTATAGTGGATGGATGAACAAATTAAGATTGAATACATAGTGCATACATAGTGTATTGAATACTTAAGTGCATGCTCTTAAACCGATTGCTGCCCACACCCTCCCGCCTGACCAGCACCACTACTCTGGACAGTTCTGACCTAGAATAGGTGGACAACTACAAATACCTAGGTGTCTGGCAAGACTGTAAACTCTCCTTCCAGACACACATTAAGCATCTCCAATCCAAATTTAAATCTAGAATCGGCTTCCTATTTTGCAACAAGGCCTCCCTCACTCATGCCGCCAAACATACCCTCATAAAACTGACAATCCTACCGATCCTTGACTTCGGCGATGCCATTTAAAAAATAGCCCCCAACACTCTATTCAGCAAACTGGATGTAGTCTATCACAGTGCCATCCGTTTTGTCACCAAAGCCCCATATACTACCCACCACTGCGACCTGTGTGCTCTCGTTGGCTGGCCCTCACTACATATCTGTCGCCAAACCCACTGGCTCCAGGTCATCTATAAGTCTTTGCTAGGTAAAGCCCTGCCTTATCTCAGCTCACTGGTCACCATAGCAACACCCACCCATAGCACGTGCTCCAGCAGGTATATTTCACTGGTCATCCCCAAAGCCAATTCCTACTTTGTCCGCCTTTCCTTCCAGTTCTCTGCTGCCAATGACTGGAACGAATTGCAAAAATCACTGAAGCTGGAGTCTTATATCTCCATCACTAACTTTAAGCACCAGTTGTCAGAGCAGCTTACTGATCATTGCACCTGTTCACAGCCCATCTGTAAATAGCCCACCCAACTACCTCATCCCCATATTGCTATTTATTTTTGCTCCTTTGCACCCCAGTAGCTCTACTTGCACATCATCTTCTGCACATCTATCACTCCAGTGTTAATGCTAAATTGTATTTTTTTCGCCACTATGGCCTATTTATTGCCTCACCTCCCTAATCTTACTACATTTGCACCCACTGTATATAGATTTTTCTATTGTGTTATTGCCTGTACGTTTGTTTATCCCATTTGTAACTCTGTGTTGTTTGTGTCACACTGCGTTGCTTCATCTTGGCCAGGTCACAGTTGAAAATGAGAACTTGTTCTCAACTGGCCTACCTGGTTAAATAAAGGTGAAATACATATATATTTTTTATGTTTTTTTCTGTACAAAAATTTAACTTTTTTCATCATTTCAGACCACATACAGCCCAGATGTGTAGATTTTTATAGACCATCTGTACCACCATGGACTCTCAGGGGTTTAAAAGTAATAACAACTTTTCCCTTGGTGCGAGGTAGAGGTCAATGGCCATATATGCATCTGCAGGAACAGCAAGATTGTTCTCTGCCATGATGTAGGAGCACAGGGTGTACACATCATGATGGTGGACACACTGGTCCTCGCAGCTGGTTATGTCCTCTTGTGACACACCACACAAATAATAATGTGTATCATACAACTCTGGAACTGTGTACATGACATCAGGCTGACCGTGGGGGGCATTCTCGTTATTTGAGGGGCAGATCAGGTGACTGTTCCAGGTCTCCTTTGTAGCATCCAATTTATCCTGTAGAGGTAGAAATAATAATGAGTTATCCTGAACATATCAAGCCCTACAAGTGCCAAAATAATAAATAAATGTTTTATTTTACCATAATGTGTGACCCCCTTGGGTTGTGCCGTGGCGGAGATCTTTGTGGGCTATACTCGGCCTTGTCTCAGGATGGTAAGTTGGTGGTTGGAGATATCCCTCTAGTGGTGTGGGGGCTATGCTTCGGCAGAGTGGGTGGGGTTATATCCTGCCTGTTTGGCCCTGTCCGGGGGTATCGTCAGACAGGGCCACAGTGTCTCCCGACCCCTCCTGTCTCAGCCTCCAGTATTTATGCTGCAGTAGTTTATGTATCGGGGGGCTAGGGTCCGTCTGTTATATCTGGAGTATTTCTCCTCTCTTATCCGGTGTCCTGTGTGAATTTAAGTATGCTCTCTCTAATTATCTCTCTTTTTCTCTCTTTCTTTTTTTCTTTCTTTCTCTCTCTCTCGGAGGACCTGAGCATTAGGACCATTCCTCAAGGCCTACCTGGCCTGATGACTCCTTGATATCCCCAGTCCACCTGGCCGTGCTGCTTCTCTAGTTTCTGGTTTTAGGCTGGGTTTCTGTACAGCACTCTGTGACATCAGCTGATGTAAGAAGGGCTTTATAAATACATTTGATTGATTGATTGATTGACTACCAGTAGCCTCTCCTACATGTTTTTCAAAGCCCTTGTCCAATTTGGAGCTCAGAAGTTTCTGTGTATTTTATTTGTCACATACACATGGTTAGCAGATGTTAATGCGAGTGTAGCGAAATGCTTGTGCTTCTAGTTCCGACCATGCAGTAGTATCTAACAAGTAATCTAACAATTTCCCAACAATACACACAAGTGTAAAGGAATGAATACGAGTATGTACATATAAATATATGGATGAGCGATGGCCGAACGGCATAGGCAAGATGCAGTAGATGGTATAGAGTACAGTATATACATATGAGATGAGTAATGTAGGATATGTAAACATTATATAAAGTTGCATCGTTTAAAGTGGCTAGTGATACATTTATTACATCCAATTTTTAATTATTAAAGTGGCTAGAGATTTGAGTCAGTATGTTGGCAGCAGCCACTCAATGTTAGTGATGGCTAGTTAACAGTCTGATGGCCTTGATATAGAAGCTGTTTTTCAGTCTCTCGGTCCCAGCTTTGATGCACCTGTACTGACCTCGCCTTCTGGATGATAGCGGAGTGAACAGGCAGTGGCTCGGGTGGTTGTTGTCCTTGATGATCTTTTGGCCTTCCTGTGACATCAGGTGGTGCAGATGTCCTGGAGGGCAGGTAGTTTACCCCCGGTGATGCGTTGTGCCGCGGACCTCACTACCCTCTGGAGAGCCTTACGGTTGTGGGCGGAGCAGTTGCCGTACCAGGCGGTGATACAGCCCGACAGGATGCTCTCGATAGTGCATCTGTAGAAGTTTGTGAGTGTTTTAGGTGACAAGCCAAATCTCTTCAGCCTCCTGAGGTTGAAGAGGCACTGTTGCGTCTTCTTCACCACGTTACCTGTGTGGGTGGACCATTTCAGTTTGTCCGTGATGTGTACACAGAGGAACTTAAAACTTTCCACCTTCTCCACTACTGTCCCGTCAATGTGGATAGGGGGGTGCTCCCTCTGCTGTTTCCACGATCATCTCCTTTGTTTTGTTGACGTTGAGTGAGAGTTTTTTTTCCTGACACCACACTCCGAGGGCCCTCACCTCCTCTCTGTAGGCTGTCTCGTCGTTGTTGGTAATCAAGCCTACCACTGTAGTGTCGTCTGCAAACTTGATGATTGAGTTGGAGGCGTGCTTGGCCACGCAGTCATGGGTGGACAGGAAGTACATGAGAGGGCTGAGAACGCACCCTTGTGGGGCCCCAGTGTTGAGGATCAGCGGGGTGACGCGCAAGCCATCGTGCGCAAATGTATTTTGTCCCCCCATACCAAACGCGATCACGACACGCAGGTTGAAATATCAAAACTCTGAACCAATTATATTATTTTGGGGACATGTCGAAAAGCATTAAACATTTATGGCAATTTAGCTAGCTTGCAGCTGCTAGCTAATTTGTCCTATTTAGATAGCTAGCTTGCTGTTGCTAGCTAATTTGTCCAGGGATATACAGATTGAGTTGTTATTTTACCTGAAATGCACAAGGTCCTCTACTCCAACAATTAATCCACACATAAAAGGGTCAACCGAATCGTTTCTAGTCATCTCTCCTCCTTCCAGGCTTTTTCTTCTTTGAACTTAATATGGCGATTGGCGTCTACCTTTCATAATAAGGTGTATTACCACAACCAACCGACCTCAGTTCATCTTTCAATCACCCACGTGGGTATAACAACTGAGGAGATGGCACGTGGGTATATGCTTCTGTAAACCAATGAGGAGATGGGAGATGCAGGACTTGCACTGCGTTCAGCATCACAAATAGAACTGACTATTTTAGTGCTTGGCAACGCACGTTGGCAGTGTGGGTGCAAGGATTGAATAACATGTATGTGTACATTTATTTTGCATGGTGTGGTCAGCATGTAAGGGGCTCCATACTTTTCTGGCCTTACATTTTTATTTTAAAAACAAATCCAGAAAAACGCATGTGAAAAATGTTATAAATTGATTTGCATTTTAATGAGGGAAATAAGTATTTGACCCCCTCTCAATCAGAAAGATTTCTGGCTCCCAGGTGTCTTTTATACAGGTAACGAACTGAGATTAGGAGCACACTCTTAAAGGGAGTGCTCCTAATCTCAGTTTGTTACCTGTATAAAAGACACCTGTCCACAGAAGCAATCAATTAGATTCCAAACTCTCCACCATGGCCAAGACCAAAGAGCTCTCCAAATATGTCAGGGACAAGATTGTAGACCTACACAAGGCTGGAATGGGCTACAAGACCATCGCCAAGCAGCTTGGTGAGAAGGTGACAACAGTTGGTGTGATTATTCGCAAATGGAAGAAACACAAAAGAACTGTCAATCTCCCTCGGCCTGGGGCTCCATGCAAGATCTCACCTCGTGGAGTTGCAATGATCATGAGAACGGTGAGGAATCAGCCCAGAACTACACGGGAGGATCTTGTTAATGTTCTCAAGGCAGCTGGGACCATAGTCACCAAGAAAACAATTGGTAACACACTACGCCGTGAAGGACTGAAATCCTGCAGCGCCCGCAAGGTCCCCCTGCTCAAGAAAGCACATATACATGCCCGTCTGAAGTTTGCAAATGAACATCTGAATGATTCAGAGGACAACTGGGTGAAAGTGTTGTGGTCAGATGAGACCAAAATGGAGCTCTTTGGCATCAACTCAACTCGCCGTGTTTGGAGGAGGAGGAATGCTGCCTATGACCCCAAGAACACCATCCCCACCGTCAAACATGGAGGTGGAAACATTACGCTTTGGGGGTGTTTTTCTGCTAAGGAGACAGGACAACTTCACTGCATCAAAGGGACGATGGACGGGGCCATGTACCGTCAAATTTTGGGTGAGAACCTCACCCAATGCCCTCAGCCAGGGCATTGAAAATGGGTCGTGGATGGGTATTCCAGCATGACAATGACCCAAAACACACAGCCAAGGCAACAAAGGAGTGGCTCAAGAAGAAGGACATTAAGGTCTTGGAGTGGCCTAGCCTGTAAGTAGTCCGGGGTGAGTGGAAGGAGTCAGGCGCAGGAGATATGTTGAATATTGAGTATTTTAACATAGTTGCCAGAGAACATACAGGCACACTAGCAGAACAATACTCACACTATCTAAATACACCAAAATAAACACAGGTGTAAAATGCAACTACCCGGCGTACCGAAAATATAAATCAAATAACCTCACAGAGCAAGACATAGAACGGTAGCAACCTACTCTGTCAATAGACAAAACAATCACGCACAAGGGAAGACGGGAAAAGGAGGAAAATATAACAGGGGCGTGATTGGGAGAAATACAAAACAGGTGTGAACGATCAAAACCAAAACCAATAGACACACAGGAAGGAATCGGTGATGGTTAGAAAACGGTGACGACGAACGCCGAACACCGCCCGAACAGGAAGAGGGACCGACTTCGGCTGAAGCCGTGACATAGCCGGTCTCCAGACCTTAATCCCATAGAAAATCTGTGGAGGGAGCTGAAGGTTCGAGTTGCCAAACGTCAGCCTTGAAACCTTAATGACTTGGAGAAAATCTGCAATTAAATTGCAAATCAATTTATAACATTTTTCACATGCGTTTTTCTGGATTTTTTTGTTGTTATTCTGTCTCTCACTGTTCAAATAAACCTACCATTAAAATTATAGACTGATAATTTTTTTGTCAGTGGGCAAACATACAAAATCAGCAGGGGATCAAATACTTTTTTCCCTCACTGTATAATAATGAAGGAAAAACCTCAATGTAGCCTATATAAATTGCTTAAGAATTATACTTAATTATACTGTATTTTTTAAGGTATTGTTTTTCTTTTTTCAACCCGCCCCTAAACTGTCATCCCTGCAGATATGGGGACTAGAGGTTAGGAGTCAACCCGAGCATCACTAGAGCGTGTGTATGTGATGACTTGATTATCCTTATCTGTAATTACTCCGCAGATGCAGTTAGACATTCTCATTCAGCAGAAATCAATAGCTATTCTACATACTAATTAAACCCTGAAACAATTAACTAAATTGGCCTCTTCTCTCCAGGTAATGAATGAAGTTCCTCTCTAATACATTCTGCCCTGGGCCGCTCTAATGAAACCAACCTGAGAAAGCGTAATTAATGGTAAATTCTGTGTTTATTAAGTCACTGACAGCACAAGTTCCCAAGCAGGGTTTCCAGTAGACTGAGAGTTCTGGTCATTTGCTGAAATGTGTGTGTTTGTGTGGTTGTGCACGTGCACGTGCGAGAGCCCATGTGTGTGTGCATTGCTTACTCAGCGTTATCCTGTCTTCAGGCTGCAGTATTCATCCTCTCTGTAATATGCAGCGTTAATGTGAGTCGGTGTCTAATTGAAAATGAAGCAGTCTATTTCCCCCTGTGGAGCCATTAAAAGGCTGTTAGAGAGACGGACACACACACTCAGCATGACACAGGAGATGACACTCAGCATGACACACAGAGGGAGCGAGTGAGGAGAGAGGGAGCGAGGAAGGAGAGAGTGGAGAGAGGGAGCGAGGAAGGAGAAAGTGGAGAGAGGGAGCGAGGAAGGAGAGAGGCAGCGAGGAAGGAGAGAGTGGAGAGAGGCAGCGAGGAAGGAGAGAGTGGAGAGAGGCAGCGAGGAAGGAGAGAGTAGAAGGGAGAACAGGGGGATACAGAAATGCTGGACTGTCCCTGTGTTAATGTTTTATTTAAGACACCACACCCTAATAGTTGTTTTCTCTTAATCATAAAACGATTAACTTTTCCCAGTTGAATGTAGACACAAATATAATACTTATTTGTATTACAATTTCTGAAATATTGCATCAAATATGAAAATTAGGTTATACTCATTAAATATGTGCATATACCACAAATCCCTTTTTTGGTTTAATTTTGGTTTAATTTTGTTAAAACACTCCAGGACCAGACTTACTCAGACCAGATTATGGATAAATACTTTTTTCATCCTTCTATCTGTAAAATACTAAAAACAACATATTTTTGGCAAATTTTTCCCAGAAAAGAGTTTGACTTTCAGGAAATAGCAGTTAAAAACAAGTACACTGAATTTTAGCCTACCAATCACCAAATGCCAATTTTGACCCAAGCACCATCTCTTCAAAGTAAGTTAGTACATATAGTCCAGCTTGCAACATTCTCTATGAAATGGGCTTTTAAATGATGTGTGATTCAATGTAGAGAGCTTTGTATAGTAAACTAAAGAAAATATACATTTACATTAAGTTTTTGACATTTTCATGTCCACCTTTTGAAAGTACTCATTATAGGACCAAAATACAAAAAAAATGCAATATTGATAAGTAAATACAAAATGGCATAGACAAAAAGCTTGACATCAATGACCTTCATCAGAACACTGACAGAAAGGGATTGGATATGTACATATAGGTCATAGGAAAGACAATTAGGGACGGCATGATAGACAATACAAGTTGGCAATACAAGTTGGTCCCCAGGGTGAGAGGTAATGTGGTCTATGGCTCCAAGTGTACAATACAAAAAAAGAAAACAATAATACAATGGAAATAAATAACAAATTAGGGCACACCCAATGTCTAAATCAAATCCTGACCAGTAATTAGACCAGGAGAAAGCAGTGGAAGCTCAGTGGAGACAGATACTTCTCTGTTGTGTATGTGGACGTGCAGACAGAGCTGCAGAAAAAGAAGAACAGGTATGTTGTAGTAGTGTATCTTGGCCACCAGGAGGCTGTATGGCACTGGATGGTTAAACAGCTGATTGATACAGTTACAAGCAGCCTCTGGATCAGAAAGCACTGCAGGAAAACTTCAGGGAACAGGAAGGAAAATATGCTTATACATATTATAGAAGCATAGGGACCCCCTTGTGTAAGAATCAACTTGGATCTCAAATCATGCTACAATACTAAAGTTCAAAGAAATACTGTGTTCATATGAGAGTGACCAAAGCAAGACAGACAAAATTACTAAAGTGAGCAAAATAAGTATATATTGTCATATCCACTAAACCAATTCAAATAGACCCAAAATAAAGTTCAGAATATTCAAATAGAATCCGAACGAAAATAGTCCCAAAGTCAATCAAAAAGCCAAAATCTGTAATCCCCCTTCAAAATTCAAAAATGTAAGTAATCCAATAAAGCAAGTCACAAAAGTCAACAGGATAGATCTCACCGCATGGTTGAGGAAGAGGGAAATCCAGCCTGGTGGAGATTTCCTTACAACAGGTACAATTTCATGACATCCTCCAAAACCAACCACACGGGAATCCTTTGTCGCAGGAGTAAAAATGAACACTAATGAGCAACAATTACTCACTCTGAATGGTTCATCTAGGCTGCTTAAAAGGTTGTCCATAGAAAAAGAAACCAAACCTTTCCTCAAACTGCCCTCCTCTTTTTAAAGGGACATGCCTCCTTAAAGGGATAGTCCACCATAAATACAATGGTGGACATCTTAGCTTTGACAGTGAAAATAACGCATTCAAAACTGGCAGATACATAATATAACAGCATGAAATGAAAATACATATCAAGGTTTTTACCTTGCAAGGTTTTGACATTTTAAACCAGACATACAGTATGTAATATGTCTATGTTCCTATCACCTCACACTTGTGGCCGTCACATTTGGACAAATATCTAAAAAAAAGGGGGAGAGAGAGAAGAGGAGGAGGAGGAGGAGAAGGAGGACAGACAAACATAGAGGGAGAGAGTCTATATAAATATGCCAATATTGCCACATCTCTCCCCCAGTCAGGAACAACACAATTCAACACAAACAAATAAAGTATTTACCAGAGCACGATGTCAGCAGGTGAAGATGTTGGTTCTCTTCCTCTGCCAAGATTGAGGAGGTGCTAAATCAGAATATGTGGAGATAAAACAGCACATAAAGTCATCTCAGTCCGCGTGTCTCTAGTTGCTGTGATTTACTATGGGCTGGGATGAAACTGCGTACCGTCAGGACATGTAATGGCTGCCAGCGGCTGCTTTTAATTTCTTTGGCTGGGGGAGGATATGGCTGTTGTTGTTTTCTTCCTGATGCCTCCCCAGACACCCCTCTGTGTTATAGCTGCACCATATGGAACCAAAATGAAGACATTAAAAACACACTTAGACTCGCTGCTAAACAACCCAAAGTAACATCATCCTCTTCCAAAAGTGCTGTTCACTGTGATGGCATAAGTCCACATGGTCACAGGAGAATGCCACCTAATGCTGTTTCACTGTCCTTTGCTCTTCTGTGTTCACTGTGTCACAATGTTCAGATGACAGAGACAGTGTGAAATGTTAAAAGAATCATATAGACAGCTATCTCATTGATCCTGGTGTATATGGACACACACAATCGATCGGTATTCTGTTGTGAGTGTAGAGTCAGAGAACTGCAAAAGCTCTGCCTCCTAACGGCCCCCTCTCCTACCCCTCCCCCGCTGCTAAGATATTTCTCTACATCTTTCCACAGTGCGTCATGACATTAATGCAGTTCTCCTAAAGCACCAGTAGTTGGCAGTTCTCTCCTGAATGCACAACCTAGCCTTGCCTGGCAACCCAGACTCCTTGCTCCGACCAAACGCTATGCCATGCCCATGGACGTTAGTTTCTTCAAAGACAGTACAGTATAAAGATAGGCTAAAACTGCTTTTCCAATAGAAATCCCCATCACACTTGTTGGCGATGTCATGGCGACTTTGGCTAGCAAAGCTCATGCGTAGAAACACGTTATCGGATCTCTCACGCCGAAATGCGCATGTGCAGGCCATCAAATCAAAGGCACTCCTTTGATATAAAGTTGTTTTGGACGAAAACGAAAAGGTTGGATTAATAACATGTTTAGCTACTTAATACATTGGCTCGAATCTAGGTTGGGCCATTAGATTTAGAAAAATGAACAACTAAGAAAATAAATTGCACTTCTCTCATTGACTTCTCAAATCCCAAACCCCGGCCTGATCCTATGTAAGATGCCGATGAAAGATATGGCAGCTCTGCTTCTAGCTACGAAGCAATTTAGCAGTATTTAGATTTTTTTGTGTGTTATTTCTTACGTTATTAGCCCAGAATTATTTTTGTGTTAATACATACTGTCACGTCTGCTCCCACTCTTCCCACCTCTGGCACGTGAGGGTGCCAGGCTGCCCTGCATCACTCACTCCTATCATCTATTACGCACACATGCCTTCCCTCGTCACACGCATCAGCGATATTGGACTCACATGGACTCACTTATCATCTGTTTATTTCCTCCCCTATATTTGTCAGTTCCCTTGCTCTGTTCCCCGCTGCTGCATTAATTGTCTTTTGTTTGTGTTACTACACTGGACTTCATGTAAACTGGAAACCACATATCCTGAGGCCGCATTTATAATAGCTGGGGATTTTAACAAAGCAAATTTGAGGACAACACTACCAAAGTTCTACCAACACATTGACTGTAGTACTCATGCTGGGTAAACATTGTCTCACTTCTATTAAACTATTCAAAATGCCTACAGGGCCCTCCCCCGCCCTCCTTTTGGCATATCTGATCACGACTCCATTTTGCTCCTCCCTTCCTTTGGGCAGAGACTCGTGCTAAGGTCTATTCGGTGCTGGTCTGACCAATCGGAATCCATGCTTCAGGTTTGTGTTCCGGGTGGCCTCTGAGAATGACATCGACAAATACACGGATGAAGTGGCTGAGTTAACTTCTTAGGGAGCGGCTCCTGAGGTGACGGTTTTGGAAAGTCTGGCGTGCCCAAAGTAAAATGCCTCCCTCTCAGGCCCAGAAAATAGGATATGCACATAATTAGTACTATTGGATAGGAAACACTCTGAAGTTTCTAAAAGTGTTAACATAATGTCTGTGAGTGTAACAGAACAGAAATAGCAGGCTAAAACCCGAGAAAAATCTATCCGGAATTACTGTTTTTTGTCACATTGGCTCTGGTTGACAGTCTCCCTATTGAGTTCTATGGCAAGCAGCTCCAAGATTTCAGTACCTATGGCTTCCACTAGATGTCAACAGTCTATATATAAAGCCTCAGAGAGATTGGAGGAAGCAGGAAGAATAGGTACAGGAAATGGCCAAGGTAGCTCAGATGTCAACAAGTTTTCTCGTGCGCAAGGCTGGCTGCGCGCCCCACTTTATTTTACTTATATAACGTTTAGGTGACCATCCGAGTGAAATATTATCGCTCATATTCATAAAAGGATAGCTAAGGATGCATTTTAACTGGTATTTGATTTGTTTATGAAAAGTTTATAGGTATATTTGAATGCGTTCTCTTCACGGTTCTATGGGCGATTCGACGTTGGATTTTCTGAACATTACGCACCAACCAAACAGAGATTTATGGATATAATAAATAACTTTTTCTAACAAAATAACCATGGATTGTCTTCGTTGGACACTTGGGAAGCCCTCAGCAGAAGTTCTTCAAAAGGTAAGGGATTTGTTTTTGCTATGAAATGTGTTTTGTGTGAACCGCGATGGTTTATGAATTCATGCCCATTGGAAAATATTGGAGGTGCTACCCTCAAACAATCAAATGTTGTGCTTTCACCGTAAAGCCTTTTTGAAATCTGACAACGCTGTGATATTGCCAAGAAGCAGAGCTTTTGATGACTATGCAACACTTGTATATTGATGAATGTTTAATAATTAAACTTTGGGATTTTGAAATTGACGCCACACCACTCCCTAAGTAGTTAAACGAGAGGTGTGTAGATGTTGTACCCACTGTGATTGTTGAAACCTCCCCCCGTGTCATCGAGGGCCAGCAAGCGTACCCGGTAGTCCTCACGGTTTTGACCTTTGCCTGTCCTGCCCCTGTACCCGCCCGCCTGACCTCTCTGCCTGACCCTGAGCCTGCCTGCCATCCTGTACCTTTGCTCCACCTCTGGATTACTGAACCCTGCCTGTCCCTGACCCTGAGTCCGCCTGTCGTCCTGTACCTGTGCCTTACCCTGGATTTTTGACCCCTGTCTGCCTTGACCTATTTTTGTCTGCCCCTGTTTCTACAATAAACAGTGTTTTCTTCGACAGTCTGCATCTGGGTCTTACCTTGATTCAGTGTGGCAAACTATGCGGTGGAGTTCTGCACACTAGCAGCAGAGGGTACCTGGAACCCGGAAGCGCTGTTCGACAGTGTCCTGGATGGATTATCGGAGGAAGTAAAGGATGAGCTGGCAGCCCGAGAACTACCGACGGATCTCGACTCACTCAGCGCTTTAACCATCCTGATTGATGGTCGGTTATGGGAACGTAGGAGGGAGAAGAGGTTCGATTGCGGTCCCAATCGCTCACTCAGGGATCCCACCTTGCACCTAACAAACTCCAGAAGTCCCTGGCGTCTACGTCCACGAAAGGATCCATGCTTACCCGAGTCCTTCCAAGAGCCTCCGGAGACTGTCGATTCACCTCTCCCGTGCCGATGCAGCTCGGCAGGGCTGGGCTGTCTCCTGCCGAACGCGTACGCAGACTTGAGACCCAGAGTTGTCTGTATTGCGGTACTGCCGGTCATTTTATGTCTACTTGTCCCTTCAAGAGAGATAGCTCATGCATTGGAGTGAGTACACTGGTGGGTCGGAAAGATAATTGTTCTTCTCCCCTTACTCGCCCCCTCTCTATGCCACCCTGCTGTGGGGCGACCAGTCCAAGTCTCTCCAGATACTCATCAACTCGGGGGGGCGATGTGAGTCTCATGGATGTTACCCTGGCGTCCGAGCTGGGCATCCCCACTCAACCCCTCTCCATTCCCATGGGTGTTAGAGTGCTGGACGGGTGCCCTATAAGTCGGGTCACCCACCAGACCAACCCCGTCAGACTAAGAGTGTCGGGGAACCACAGCGAGGCTATCCAATTTGTGCTGGTTGAGTCTCCGCAGGACCCTGTGGTATTGGGATTCTCTTGGCTTCAGCGACACAATCCCTCCATTGACTGGGCTACTGGTACCATCATGGGCTGGAAAATTGCTCCGGACCTCTCCACCAGCTCCATGGAGTACCAGGACCTCAGGGAGGGGTTCAGTAAGGCCTGGGCCACTTTGCTTCTGCAGCACCGACCGGGATCCAAGAAGGTCAAGTCTGAGGCACTGGCACGTCACTTTAGGGCCACGGCTACACCCCTGAAAGCTGAGACCTGTCCCCCCCGCTCCAAGATAATTAGCCAATCTGCTGTTCGTTCTCCGTTGCCCTGTAACCTCTGTATTTTTCCTACCTTTTCTGTGTCTAGAGTCAAAACCATGTCTGACTGCCGCTTGTCTTCTGTTTCTAGGCCCATCCCTCCTCCCCGTGTCATCGAGGGCCAGCTAGCGTACACGGTGAGATGCCTCCTGAGGGTTCAACCACGGGGCAGGGGTTTCCAGTACCTGGTTGACTGGGAGGGTAATGACCCAGAGGAGAGGTGCTGGGTTCCCACTAAAGACCTCTTGGGCCCGGCCCTCATTGCCGACTTTCACCGCCAGGCACCCCAGTCATCCAGGTATCTGCCCAGGTGGAATGCCAGGTGTTGTCCATAGAGGGGAAGGGGGGTTACTGTCACACTCCGATCTGTTTCAACTGTCCTTGTGCTTGTCTCCACCCCCCTCCAGGTGTTGCCCATCATCCCCATTATCCCCTGTGTATTTATACCTGTGTTCTCTGTCTGTTTGCTGCCAGTTCATCTTGTTCATTCAAGCTTACCAGCGTTCTTCCTGTCAGCTCGTTTCCCAGCCTCTCTTTGCTAGTCCTCCCGGTTTTGACCTTTGCCTGTCTTGCCCCTGTACCCGCCCGCCTGACCTCTCTGCCTGACCCTGAGCCTGCCTGCCCTGTACCTTTTCTCCACCTCTGGATTACTGAACCCTGCCTGTCCCTGACCCTGAGTCCACCTGCCGTCCTGTACCTGTGCCTTACCCTGGATTGTTGACCCCTGCCTGCCTTGACCTGTCTTTGCCTGCCCCTGTTGCTACAATAAACAGTGTTACTTCGACAGTCTGCATCTGGGTCTTACCTTGATTCCTGACACATTCGGGCTGTCTGATTGGTCTAGAAACCGATGGGTGTGACCAGAGCCAGAACACATGTGTGTAAAGTGGCGGTTTGAAAATGTGTCATTGGCTTTGATACTCTGATTGGTTAGAAACAATACAATCAATGATGATTTTGTTTTCTACAATGCCCGTCGTGCTTCTTGTCACCACAAACAACTTCAGAGCAGCAGAATAATTTAATATGAATCGTCAGGCTAAACCTAGCCTACCTATCACAATCCACAGGGCATTCAGAGATGCACTTGTTAATGCTCAACGTCATGGTACTAACACGGTCTCTGTGGTGTGGACCTCAACTGGCATTTTCTGTCTTGTGACAGTAAAACACTATATCTAGTGAATTAATTCATTAAAGTAGGGCCTTTGAACATGATGAAGAAAGTTAGACAATAAAGAAAGATTATTCCATGAAGTGTTATAACAATGGCCAACCCTGAGATCTGCTAGGCCTACAGCAGCGTTTCCAAAATTGGTCCTCTGGACCCCAAGGTGTGCACGTTTTGTTTCTTGCCCTAACACTACACAGCTGATTCAAATCTAAGCTTGATGATTAGTTGATTATTTCAATCAGCTGTATAGCGCTAGGGCAAAAACCAAAACGTGCACCCCTCGGGGTTCCAATGATGAGTTTTGGAAACCTTGTCCTACAGACTTTTAATCCAGCACTAGTGTACTAAAGTAATTCTAAAACACACATGATTCAGTGAACCAATACCCTGAAGAGCTGCTGATTAGCAGAAAAGCTTGTGTTACAACAGGGTTGGTACAAAGTCCTACAGGAGGGTAGCTATCCAGGAAGAGGATGGGCCACCCCTCCCTCCAGAGTGTAGTCTTCTAGCTATAGTGCTCAGTGGTCAATGTTATACATCTGCTATGGTCTCCCTCTCTAAGCCCCATGCTACAACGCGAGGACAGTACCGTCGGGGCTCTTTGACCGGAGTAGGGCTACTCTTTCTCTGTTACAGGGGCTCCTCTCCCCCGCTGGCTGGATGGATGACCGCTCAGTGGTATTTACAGTACATCCCGTAGCGCTGTTTCTGTTTTAACGCCACAGGAGAGTTGGGGAGGAAGACAAACGAAGGTCTCTCTCGCTCTCTCTATCTCTATTTCGCTTCAACCCCTCTCTTTCCCCGTTCCTAAAAATAGCCGTGAGTCGTGATCAGTTCGTCCTTGAGAGTAATATTGCTCAGGAATCATAGGAGGGGGTTATGGGTTTGAAACAAATAGTCACTCCTCGCTTAGCCAAGCGAACCCCGCGCACGGTTGAATTAATGTATTCTATTTATAGGAGCCCTGTGTTTCCAGGGGAGACCTAATGACGCAATGACGTCAATGCGGGTCAATCGCCGATTGACTAGAGGAATTGAGTGGTGGTGGGTTCCATTTGGGTTTTTCTTTTTCCGGATTGTTTAAGCTTCAGAAATTTAGGAAAATATGCCAAAGATTGAAGCATATTTTATATTTTTCAAATAAAATAGACGCTGCTTCATTCATTCATTCATGCAAAGGGAAAATATTGGCAGAGGTGGCGTAATGTCGCCAAACCGATAGTGAGGGATGCGTCTGTCCGTTGGATGCAATTTCTCAATATATCCACACCGATCTGTGGGATCGATACCTACATCTTAACATTTTCTGGAATAATGCTTTCAGCCTCATTCTTTTTATCGGGCTTTCTTTTTCAATAGCCTTGTGCATTCATCATTTTTATTTTTCACTGGTAGACGCGAAGTGGTTCCCTCGGTGATGTCCCTGATGACCGACCGAGTTACGAGATTCTTGCTTTTGCTCTCAGGGGATTCATCTGAAATAGGACATAGACCATGCATCTACACCCAGTGAAAGGTAATACACCATTACACACCTCCTCCCTCATTATCCTCTCCTCCCACCATTATCCTCTCCTCCCTCAATCTGTCCATCTCTCCTTTCCTCCTCTCATCCCCTCTATCATATGGCATTTCATCGGTCTATCATTTAGTCATGAAGAAAATAAATCCCCACAGTGCTCTTTCCTCCCTCTTTATGAAGCCAGTCTGACAACACTGATTCAACATTTGTTTTTATTAATTTGCATCATAATGGCATAGGCGACGTATTTAAGAATAGCAATTTTACTATCTGCTTGGGTCTAGCCCCAATCGTGCACGCCATGGTTTCTCCAAATGCAGCTGCCGCGCGCACAGAGCAAAACGCGACGTTGAATCGTGTGACAAATGTTGAATGTGTGTTTTGTCAGAAAACTTTCACTTGATAGCTAGCCTCCTGTGGATCTGGCTTTTATTTCGACAACATCCAATCCTATGGTTTTAGAATAAAGAGAGCTTGGTGTATCCTGTTAAATTTTGTCTTTCGTTTATCAATCAGGATTTTTGTGTATTTAAGTGTATTGTTTTTATATCCCTTTTCCAACAGTGAAGCGGTGTCTGGGTGGTGTAAACATGGACTACTGTAGACCACTACAGGACATTGACTCAAATCGCAACCTCTTTCCACGACAGAGACGCATGTGACCAGGAACACGCACAATCACGCACACAAACACACGCAGAATACTAGTGTGACACAATAGTATTCATTGGTTTTGTTTCTATCGTTGTAGTGTTCCTTGTATGTGTGCGTGCGTGCGTGAGAGAGAGAGAAAGAGACGTTGGGTGTTCAACGGCAGGACTGGTGGGCTGCTTTGGTTTCATCACCATGGACATCTACGGTACTGTCCTCGCGCCCTCCTCTATGGTAGATACGCCTAATATGCCACTGGGCTAAGGAAGTGTTTCCTAAAGCAGCGTCGGTTGGCGGGCTCATTTTGCGCTGACCCAACAGCACAGATTTTAAGATATTTTAAAACATTGTTTTTCTAAGTAATTAAGTTTTATTTTCACTATTTATAAACAATAAATGGATGTTAGCTGACCATCCTATTGATCTGTATCTTGTATCCTCTCTGTATCCTATCTGTTAATCCTGCTGTTAGGCCAAACGCTGATCTACACTCAGTTCTGTTTTGATTTAACAGTACGCTCAGTTCTGTTTTGATTTAACCTCAATATGTATAGTTTTGGTCATGTTCAGTATATGGCTAGCTGGTCTGTACTAAAAAACCTACAGTTATCGACAACTTCAGGGTTCATGTCCATTCATTTTAAATAAGCACTATATATGTATGTAACTTTTTTTACCAAACATACTGAGATTTATTGAACCAGGTGTGTTAGTGCTGTGCTGTAACTAAAGCCTGCATGCCCTGTATCTCGCCAGGACTAAGCTGGAACTAAAGCCTCCATGCTTTGTATTTCTCCAGGACTAAACTGGAACAAAAGCCTGCACGCCCTGTATCTCTCCAGGACTAAGCTGAAACTAAAGCCTGCATACCTTGTGTCTCTCCAGAACTAGGGTTGGAATTAAAGCCTGCATGCCCTGCAGCTCTCCTCTCCTTTCCTCCTCTTCTCTTCTCCTCTGCTTTTCTCCTATCCTTTCCACCTGTTCTCCTCTTCTCTCTTCTCCTCTTTTCTCCTCTCCTCTCTTCTCCTCTCTTCTCTCATTTACATTTACATTTTAGTCATTTAGCAGGCGCTCTTATCCAGAGCGACTTTCAGGAGCAATAAGGGTGAAGTGACTTGCTCAAGGGCACATTGACTCTCTTCTCCTGTCATCCACCTGAGACACTAGTAGCTCTCAAAACCTGTCAAACTCTTGGGCCTTATTTACCTGTGATCCAGCATTTACATTTAAATATTTTCTAATCCTTCTGTTCAAGAGTCCTGTTGATTGCCTTGAGCTAAAATCCCTGTTCATCAGAGGATTCAAGCACACCTAAATATAGCCACAGACATCTGTATGATTTTGGCATTATTTTTACAGTACCAGTCAAAAGTTTGGACACACCTACTCATTCAAGGGTTTTTCTCTATTTTCACTATTTTCTACATTATAGAATAATAGTGAAGACATACAACTTTGAAATAACACATATGGAATCATGAAATAACCAAAAAAGTGGCTGCCTTTCCTTCACTCTGCGGTCCAACTCATCCCAAACCATCTCAATTGGGTTGAGGTCCAGTGAATGTGGAGGCCAGGTCATCTGATGCAGCACCGTCACTCTCCTTCTTGGTCAAATTACACAGCCTGGAGGTGTGTTTTGGGACATTGTCCTGTCGAAAAACAAATTATAGTCCCACTAAGCTCAAACGCATTCTGCGTATCGCTGCAGAATGCTGTGGTAGCCATGCTGGTTAAGTGTGCCTTGAATTCTAAATACATCACAGACAGTGTCACAAGCAAAGCACCCCCACACCATCACTACTCCTCACGGGTTGGAACCACACATGAGGAGATAACCAAAAATCTCACATTTTACCAAATAGGGCGATCTTCTGTATACCACACCTACCTTGTCACAACACAACTGATTGTCTCAAACGCATTAAGAATGAAAAAAAAATCACAAATTTACTTTTAACAAGGCCTGTTAATTGAAATTCATTCCAGGTGACTACCTCATGACGGTGTTTGAGAGAATCCCAAGAGTGTGCAAAGCTGTCATCAAGGCAAAGGGTGGCTATTCTGAAAAATCTAAATTATAAAATATATTTTGATTTGATTAACACTTTTTTGGTTATTACATGATTCCATGTGCTATTTCATAATTTTGATATCTTCACTATCATAACAATTATTATAATTTTTTTTCACTATCATAACAACAGGCCTAGCAGTCGGACTTGTGTTTGTCTTTGTCTTATCCCGTATCTTATCGCGTGCAAACAGCCAGAGTATTTTCACATATATTTTAATCTCACTTTCTATCTATGAACTAAATATACTTTCCTGCAACCCGGCTCACCCAATGTGGTACGGATCTGCTATTTTTATTCCTTATAACTGGAACCTCCATCATGAGCTATCCAGCTAACTAGCTACTAGCTAGTCTTTGTTAACCACGACTAGCGGTCTTCACCTTCAGCTCAGACACCATTCAGCTTTCACTCTGACAATATTTGTCAGTCTGCACAGCGCAATATCAACCCAGAGCATATCGGACTGCTTCTCTCTACCACATCACCGAATTGCTTCCGCTCTGGATCATTACACTGGATCTGAGTGGCTACTGTTAGCTAACGCCTCTGTCCCGAAGCAAGCACCAGTTAGAATTTCAAAAATTGGACCCCTACAAATCAGCTGGGCTAGACAATCGTGACCCTGTCTTTCTAAAATTATCCACCGCAATTGTTGTAACACCTACTACTAGCCTGTTCAACTTCTCTTTCGTATCGTCTGAGATACCTAAAGATTGGAAAGCGGCCGCGGTCATCCCCCTCTTTAAAGGGAGAGACACTCTAGACCCAAACTGTTACAGACCTACATCTATCCTGCCCTGCCTTTCTAAAGTCTTAGAAAGCCAAGTTAACAAACAGATCACCGACCATTTTGAAACCCACTGTACCTTCTCCGCTATGCAATCTGGTTTCCGAGCTGGTCATGGGTGAACCTCAGCCACGCCCAAGGTCCTAAACGATATCATAACCGCCATGAATAAAAGACAGTACTGTGCAGCCGTCTTCATCGACCTGGCCAAGGCTTTCGACTCTGTCACTCACCACATTCTTATTGGCAGACTCAACAGCCTTGGTTTCTCAGTTGCCTCGCCTGCTTCACCAACTACTTCTCAGATAGAGTTCAGTGTGTCAAATCGGAGGGCCTGTTGTCCGGACCTCTGGCAGTCTCTATGGGGGTGCCACAGGGTTCAATTCTCGGGCCGACTCTTTTCTCGGGATATATCAATGATGTGGCTCTTGTTGCTGGTGATTCTCTGATCCACCTCTATGCAGACGACACCATTCTGTATACTTCTGGCCCTTCTTTGGACACTGTGTTAACAAACCTCCAGACGAGCTAGAATCGGCTTCCTATTTCGCAACAAAGCCTCTTTCACTCATGCTGCTAAACATACCCTCGTAAAACTGACTATCCTACCGATCCTTGACTTCGGCGATGTCATTTACAAAATAGCCTCCAACACTCTACTCAGAAAACTGGATGTAGTCTATCACAGTGCCATCCATTTTGTCACCAAAGCCCCATATACTACCCAGCACTGCAACCTGTATGCTCTCGTTGGCTGGCCCTCGCTTCATATTCGTCGCCAAACCCACTGGCTCCAGGTCATCTATAAGTCTTTGCTAGGTAAAGCCCCGCCTTATCTCAGCTCACTGGTCACCATAGCAACACCCACCCGTAGCATGCGCTCCAGCAGGTATATTTCACTGGTCATCCCCAAAGCCAACTCCTCCTTTGACCGCTTTTCCTTTCATTTATCTGCTGCCAATGACTGGAACGAATTGCAAAAATCACTGAAGCTGGAGACTGATATCTCCCTCACTAACTTTAAGCATCAGCTGTCAGAGCAGCTTACTGATCACTGCACCTGTACACAGTCCATCCGTAAATAGCCCACCCAACTACCTCATCCCCATATTGTTAATTGTTTTGCTCTTTTGCACCCCAGTATCTCTACTTGCACATCATCATCTGCACATCTATCACTCCAGTGTTTATGCTAAATTGTAATTATTTCGCCACTATGGCCAATTTATTGCCTTACCTCCCTAATCTTACTACATTTGCACACACTGTACATAGATTTTTCTATTGTGTTATTGACTGTACGTTTGTTTATCCCATGTGTAACTCTGTATTGTTGTTTTTGTCGCACTGCTTTGCTTTATCTTGGCCAGGTCGCAGTTGTAAATGAGAACTTGTTCTCAACTGGCCTACCTGGTTAAATAAAGGGGAAATAAAATTTTAAAAAATAAAACAATTCAGAAAAGAATAGTCAAAATATAGAAAACCCCTTGAGTGAGTAGGTGTGTCCAAACTTTGACTGGTACTGTATATAAAATGGGTGTTTAATAGTAATCCTGTAAAGGATGGGTCACACTACCCGGCATGACATTTTGCTCATTCATTTATTCATCCACTAATTCATTTGTTCATTTTTAGCATTCATTTATTCATTCATTCATTCATTCACATTCGCACATGTGTGTTTTTAAGGTCTTGCGTGTGTTTGTATGTTTCAGGTGCTGAGAGAACAGCCGTGACCTTCTTCGTGATATTGACCTCCTTGTCCTCTTCAGATCTTTTTGCGGTCTGGGCTTGCTGTTAACACACCTCAACCCAGGAAGCCCTTACCCCAAAAAGCATCTGCAGTCGACCTTAGCATCACAAGCTATTCTCTGCAATGTTATGGAATGCAAAGGCGCAGGTGTGTGTGTGTCCCAGTAAGCAAAATTATGTTCAAAAGACATTGAAAAGACATCTTTGTCTGACATTGAAGTCACGTTAATTTTCAGTTCGAAGTAATTTTGGAAATACCTATTTTACAGATGTTAAAAATACATATTTTTTTGCTTGTTGTTCTACGGCCAAGTTTGGACCGTACGTAATTTCAGTAACATCTACATGTCAATGAAGAAAGCATTATGTCAAGTTCAAAAGTTTTATTTCCAAATTAAATAACAAAATAGAGAAAAATGTCGATTTGGGTATGGAATTATAATTATTTTAATTAAATGTAAATAAAATGTTAAAACATACAGTCTACCTGCAGTGAAGCCACTCAACATTTACATTCCAGTCATCTAGCAGACTCCCATCCAGAGAGACCCACAGGAGCAACCAGGGTCAAGCGTCCCTCCCAAGGGCACATTGACAGATCCCCCACATAGTCGACTTGGGGACCTGAACCAGTGACCTCTTGGGCCACTGGGCCAATGCTCCCAACCGCCAGGCCACCCACTGTCCCCAATCATCCAAAATTACCCCACTGTCCCCCCTGAAAAACCTCCCCCTCCATGCCACCATCCCCGTCCAACCCAACCAAAACAACTACCCACCCGATGCGCCAGGTCCACCCACTGGGGAGCCAAGCCTAGTCAATCAGAATGATTTCTTCCCCCACAAAAGGACTTCATTACAAACAGAAATACTCCTCAGCATCCCCCCTCCCCCTCCTCAGACGTTACCACAGGTGAAGAAGTCAGATGTAGAGGTCCTGGGCTGGATTGCTTACACGTGGTCTGCAGTTGTGAGGCCGATTGGATGTATTGCCAAATTATCTAAAGAGAAATGAACATTCAGTTCTCTAGCAACAGCTCTATTGGGAATTCCTCCAGTTAGCATGCTAATTGCACAGTCCCTCAAAACTTAAGACATCTGTGGCATTGTGTTGTGTGACAAAACTGTACAAGTTAGAGTGGCCTTTTATTGTCCTCAACACAAGGTGCACCTGTGTAATGATCATGCTGTTTAATCAGCTTCTTGATATTCCACACGTGTCAGGTGGATGGATTATCTTGGCAAAGGAGAAATGCTCACTAATAGGGATGTAAACAATTTTTTGCACATAATTTGAGAGAAATATGCTTTTTTTGCGTATGGGATCTGGGATCTTTTATTTCGGCTCATGCAAAAGAGGATCAACACTTTGCTTGTTGTGTTTATATTTTTGTTCAGTAGAAAAACAAAATACATCAAGGACAATAAAAATGTAAACAGCAAGGCCAACTGTGTGTGTTTTTGTGCATGTGTGGCACTATTTACGCGTGTGTGTGTCTGTGCGTGTGCATTTGAATGTGAGTGTGTGCATGTGTACGCACGTTCAAGCACTTGAGTGGCATCAGCCTCAAGCAAACAGGCATTGGATGTAGCAAAACTTCCTTTTTAGTGTCTAAACTTTATTTTACTTTTTTTTACTTTGACCATCATTCTACCCGCCAGCCAGCAACTTCACTCCCACTTTTCTCCAGTTTCACATCCCAATCCTCGGTTTCCCTCAGCCCATCCCACCTATCTCTGCTGGCCACCCTCTTCGTATTGTTACGCGCCATATACAGTATCTTTAAACTATGCTGTGTTTAATGTACAATTTGAATCTATCAAGTAGAATAGAATCCACAGATTGTGAGTTGAAGATAAATACTTTTACTAAGAGTAGTATGTTAGTGACTGACCAGGTCCCTCCAAATCTCCTAACAATGCTATTCCTAGGCTCAAGTTTAGATTGTTATGCTTTTTCAGCCATTCCTCAACCTGAGACCAGAAACAGGCTACCTGAGGATAATACCAGATTAAGTGGCCTATTGATTCTGTATCTTTGCAACAAAATCAAATGAAAATGGTATACTTTGCTATTTATGTTATTTATTGTTCCTCCACCAGTTTTTGTGCATGTGGGGACAGACCAGTACCCTATCTCCTCCCGCTGCTACCTGTCTTCTCCATTTTTGGTGTAGTGCTGTAATCAATTGGTTGTAATCTTGGATTGAGCAGACCTTCCCATACATTTATGATAGCTCCATGAAAAACATAATTCTAGCATTCCAATTTACAATATAATTTTAAAACAAAATACCCTTCTCAAACATCTTTCCATAAATCAACCAGTAGATTTGAGTTCATCCATAATATTTGTTGTAATATTTGTTCTATCTTTTCTGAGGGATGAAATTGAAATTGTAATGAGATATGCATTGCTTGTTTGAAAAAGAGAGATACTTTGAAGGTTTCATTTTCAATTAATTGAAAATTAGAAATGGAAATCTGCACAAAGAATAGAAGGCCATTTTTAAACAAGGGCTGAGATTTTTTTTGTAATCTACTTGAGAATCATTTTGGGTTCAAGTAAGACTTTTCAATAAGTGAAGCTTTTATGGAGAGGTTTAGTGCTTTTATATTTAACCTTTTACTGCAGTGAGCTAAATCAGGGTGTGTTTGTGTGTGCGTGTTTGTGTGTGCGTGCGTGTGCGTGTGTGAGTAGAATGGGATGCTACAGGTAAGCATGTGAGAATGATGTAAAATGGTTGCTTTGGTTGTCCAATACAGTAGAACAGTGGTTTTCAAACCTCTCCACGGGAACCCCAGATGTTTCACAATTTTGTTGTAGCCCTGAATTAGCTCACCTGATTCACCTATTTAAGGGTTTGATGATTAGTTGACAAGTTTAATCAGGTATGCTAGCTGTGGAATAGTTCAAATATAGGGAAGACCTGGGAAAACAGATGAGTTCACTCATATAAATTTGTGCCATTAATGGATCAATGAAGAGCCAGTGTAACGACTATATAGGCTTTGCCCTTTCTAGCACACTGGAGCCCCAGGTTCAAACCCTGTTGGTCACACCCGAGGGAGTAAAGCAAACCACCAGACACTGTGGTTCCAGATGACCGGTTGCCCACTCCTGGACCTGATCTGACCAATATCTGTCTAATACCTGTGCTGAGTCCTTCAACAAATCTGGTCTACTCCAGTAGATGGCAGCAAAACATCTGTTTTAGAACATTAACTAATTCTACATGGGAGAATCTTCCAGAAGGACAACCATCTCTTCAGCACTCCGCCAATCAGGCCTTTATGGTAGAGTGGCCAGATGGAAGCCACTCCTCAGCAAAAGGCACATGACAGCCCGCTTGGAGTTAACGACTCTCAGACCATGAGAAACAAGATTCTCTAATCTGATGAAACCAAGATTGAACTCTTTGGCCTGAATGCTAAGCGTAACGTCTGGAGGAAACGTTACACCATCCCTATGGTGAAGTATGGTGGTGGCACCATCATGCTGTGGGGATGGTTTTCAGTGGCAGGGACTGAGAGACTGGTCAGGATCAAGGGAAAGATGAACGGCGTAAAGTACAGAGAGATCCTTGAGTATATTATGATAAATTGCAGGCGACACTACTTGCCTAGAGAGTTTTCAGCTATACTTCTCGTGGCTGTTTATTTTCCACCACAGACAGATGCTGGCACTAAGACCGCACTCAGTCAGCTGTATAAGGAAATAAGCAAACAGGAAACCACTCACCCAGAGGCGGCGCTCCTAGTGGCCGGAGACTTTAATGCAGGGAAACTTAAATCAGTTATACAAAATTTCTATCAACATGTTAAATGTGCAACCAGAGGGAAAACAATTCTAGATCACCTGTACTCCACACACAGAGACACGTACAAAGCTCTCCCTCGCCCTCCATTTGGTAAATCCGACCAAAATTCCTGCTTACAAGCAAAAATTAAAGCAGGAAGCACCAGTGACTCGGTCTATAAAAAAGTGGCCGGATGAAGCAGATGCTAAACTACAGGACTGTTTTGCTATCACAGACTGGAACATGTTACGGGATTCTTCCGATGGCATTGAGGAGTACACCACATCAGTCACTGGCTTTATCAATAAGTGCATTGAGGACGTCGTCCCAACAGTGACTGTACGTACATACCCCAACCAGAAGCCATGGATTGCAAGCAACATTCGCACTGAGCTAAAGGGTAGAGCTGCCGCTTTCAAGGTGCAGGACTCTAACCCGGAAGCTTACAAGAAATCCTGCTATGCCCTGCAACGAACCATCAAACAGGCAAAGCGTCAGTACAGGGCTAAGATTGAATCATACTACACTGGCTCCGACGATCATCTTATGTGGCAGGGCTTGCAAACTATTACAGACTACAAAGGGAAGCACAGCCGCGCGAGCTGCCCAGTGATACGAGCCTGCGAGACGAGCTAAATCCCTTTTATGCTCGCTTCGAGGCAAGCAACACTGAGGCATGCATGAGAGCATCAGCTGTTCCGGACGACTGTGTGATCACACTTTTCGCAGCCGACGAGAGTAAGACCTTTAAACAGGTCAACATACACAAGGCTGCGGGGCCAGACGGATTACCTGGACGTGTGCTCCGGGCATGTGCTGACCAACTGGCAGGTGTCTTCACTGACATTTTCAACATGTCCCTGATTGAGTCTGTAATACCAACATGTTTTAAGCAGACCACCATAGTCCCTGTGCCCAAGAATACAAAGGCAACCTGCCTAAATGGCTATAGACCCGTAGCACTCATGTCCGTAGCCATGAAGTGCTTTGAAAGGATGGTAATAGCTGACATCAACACCATTATCCCAGAAACCCTAGACCCACTCCAATTTGCATACCGCCCAAACAGATCCACAAATGATGCAATCTCTATTGCACTCCACACTGTCCTTTCCCACCTGGACAAAAGGAACACTTATGTGAGAATGCTATTCATTGACTACAGCTCAGCGTTCAACGCCATAGTACCCTCAAAGCTCATCACTAAGCTATGGATCCTGGGACTAAACACATCCCTCTGCAACTGGATCCTGGACTTCCTGACGGGCCACCCCCAGGTGGTGAGGGTAGGTAGCAACACATCTGCCATGCTGATCCTCAACACTGGAGCCCCCCAAGGGTGCGTGCTCAGTCCCCTCCTGTACTCCCTGTTCACCCACGACTGCACGGCCAGGCACAACCCCAACACCATCAATAAGTTTGCAGATGACACAACAGTGGTAGGCCTGATCACCGACAATGACGAGACAGCCTATAGGGAGGAGGTCAGAGACCTGGCCGGGTGGTGCCAGAATAACAACCTATCCCTGAACGCAACCAACACTAAGGAGATGATTGTGGACTACAGGAAAAGGAGGACTGAGCACGCCCCCATTCTCATCGACGGGGCTGTAGTGGAGCAGGTTAAGAGCTTCAAGTTCCTCGGTGTCCACATCACCAGCAAACTAGAATGGTCTAAACACACCAAGACAGTCGTGAAGAGGGCACGACAAAGCCTATTCCCCCTCAGGAAACTAAAAACATTTGGCATGGGTCCTGAGATCCTCAAAAGGTTCTACAGCTGCAACATCGAGAGCATCCTGACTGGTTGCATCACTGCCTGGTACCTGGTACAGCAAGACTCCGACCGCAAGGCACTACAGAGGGTAGTGTGTACGGCCCAGTACATCACTGGGGCTAAGCTGCCTGCCATCCAGGACCTCTACACCAGGCGGTGTCAGAGGAAGGCCCTAAAAATTGTCAAAGACACCAGCCACCCCAGTCATAGACTGTTCTCTACTGCTGCACGGCAAGCGGTACCGGAGTTCCAAGTCTAGGACAAAAAGGCTTCTCAAAAGTTTTTACCCCCAAGCCATAAGACTCCTGAACAGGTAATCAAATGGCTACCAGGACTATTTGCGTTGTGCTTTACTGTTAGCATGACACAGGACTGATGGTAGCGCTCACCTTGTCTTCTCCGGACAAGCTTTTTTCCGGATGCCCCAAACAATCTGAAAGGGGATTCATAAGAGAAAATGACTTTACCCCAGTCCTCAGCAGTCCAATCCCTGTACCTTTTGCAGAATATCAGTCTGTCCCTGTTATTTTTCCTGGAGAGAAGTGGCTTCTTTGCTGCCCTTCTTGACACCAGACCATCCTCCAAAAGTCTTTGCCTCACTGTGCATGCAGATGCACTCACACCTGCCTGCTGCCATTCCTGAGCAAGCTCTGTACTAGTGGTGCCCCGATCCCGCAGCTGAATCAACTTTAGGAGACGATCCTGGCGCTTGCTGGACTTTCTTGGGCGCCCTGAAGCCTTCTTCACAACAATTGAACCACTCTCCTTGAAGTGCTTGATGATCCGATAAATGCTTGATTTAGGTGCAATCTTACTGGCAGCAATATCCTTGCCTGTTAAGCCCTTTTTTGTGCAAAGCAATGATGACGGCACGTGTTTCCTTGCAGGTAACCATGGTTGACAGAGGAAAAACAATGATTCCAAGCACCACCCTCCTTTTGAAGCTTCCAGTCTGTTATTCGAACTCAATCAGCATGACAGAGTGATCTCCAGCCTTGTCCTCATCAACACTCACACCAGTGTTAAGGAGAGAATCACTGACATGATGTCAGCTGGTCCTTTTGTGGCAGGGATGAAATGCAGTGGAAATGTTTTGGGGGGATTTAGTTCATTTGCATAGGGACTTTGCAATTAATTGCAATTCATCTGATCACTCTTCATTCTGGAGTATATGCAAATGGCCATCATACAAACTGAGGCAGCAGACTTTGTGAAAATGTATATTTGTCATTCTAAAAACTTTTGGCCATGACTATACATACTACCTCAACCAGCCTGACTAGCCGGTGTCTGTGTATAGCCTCGCTACTTTTATAGCCTCGCTACTGTTATTTTTCACTGTCTCTTTACTGGTGTTTTTATTTCTTTACTTACCTATTGTTCACCTAATACCTTTTTTTCACTGTAGGTTAGAGCCTGTAAGGTCTACACCTGTTCTATTCGGCGCACGTGACAAATAAACTTTGATTTGATTTGATGAAAACCTGCTCCGGACCTCAGACTGGGGCAAAGGTTCACCTTGCAATGGGACAACCACCCTAAGCACACAGCCAAGACAACGCATGAGTGGCTTCGGGACAAGTCTTTGAATGTCCTTGAGTGGCCCAGCCAGAGCCTGGACTTCAACCAGATCAAACATCTCTAGAGAGACCTGAAAATAGCTGTGCAGCGACGCTCCCCATCCAACCTGACAGAACTGGAGAGGATCTGCAGAGAAGAATGGGAGAAACTCCCCAAATACAGGTGTGCCAAGCTTGCAGTGGCATACCCAAGAAGACTCAAAGTTGTAATCGCTGCCAAAGGTGCTTCAACAAAGTACTGAGTAAATACTTGTGTAAATGTGATATTTAAAAAAAATCAATTTTAGAATAAGGCTGTAACTTAACAAAATGTGGAAAAAGTGAAGAGTCTGAATACTTTCTGAATGCACTGTAGATTTATTGCACCCGTAACTGAGATGGTTTTTCCAGTTTATAATATTTAGGGGAAGAGATGGGCAACAGTCGGCTCGCGGGACCCGTGATTTTTTAAAATAAAATAGTAGAATACACAAGGTGCAACTTTGAAATTTGGTTGTGCATCTGAATTTTTTCTCTTGTTATGTCAGTCACTGACACTGAGTCAGCTATCTAGCCAGCTATCTAAACTTGTGGTGATCATGGTCAAATTACTGACCAGTGGGCCCCCATTAATTTTGTCACTATCATTCAGATACAGTATCATATTAAAAACGGCAAACATTTCTATCCACCCTATGGCAAAATGTGTAGAAATGCAGGAAATTTGCGGTAAAACTGCACGTGTGAGTGTGGGTATGCAGACCTGTGAGCCACTGCGGTCCCCACTGCGGTCCCCCCCCCCCCATCAAAGTTTCCCATCCCTGATTTAGGTAGTCTCTGTAATCAATCTTCCCTACCCTGACAGTCATTCTGAATGTAGGTTGCGCGTGATTCAAAATTCCAAGTGTTGGATATCCTTACTTTGGCTAGATTCCAATAGGAATTACACATCACTTTGCAAGCCAGCATAATGTTATTGCAGGCCTTTATTTGGCCTGTAAACCAGGAGTTTCAGACCACTATGTTAGGGTATGAATAGGCTCTCAAAGAAAAGCCTTATGATTTACAGTATTTAACATATTGTGGTAAAGTGTTTAATTTTAAAGATATCATAAGATTAAAGGGTTATTGGTAGAAGCGTTCATAGAAGGTTCAAGGTAGAACCCTTCAAAGATAAAAGGGCTCTCGGTAGAACCCTTCATAGAGGGTTCTAGGAAGAACCATTAGATAATGAAAGGGTTCTTGGTAGAACCATGTAAAGAGGGTTCTCAGTAGAACTCTCTGTAAAGGGTTCTACCTAGCACCAAAAAGAGTTCCCCTATGGGGACAACCTGAAGAACCCAATACCTTTTTTTAAGAGTGTACTTTCCAGTTTCAATAAAGGAAAAAATACCCTTATATCAGTTCTGTATTTCTAATTGTTTTCTTCATGTGCAGTTCACAGTGGTAAACTTGGGTTTCAAAGTCCAATGCCAGAATAATCTATTATTTTCAGCTCTGACACAATAGTTCGGGCTGTTTTGGTGTTTTGGCACAAGGTTTCTTCGGCTGTCTCCATAGGATAACCCATGTTTGTTCCAGGTAGAAAGAAGCCTTTTGGATTCCATGTGGAAAGGGTTCTACATGGAACCCAAAAAGGGTTCTACCTGGAACAAAAAAGGGTTCTTCAAAGGGTTATCCTATGGAACCTTTTTTTCTTAGTGTACCTCGGTGTTGTCTAGACAGCAGACTGTGTGTTGGTGATTTGATAGGACACTCAGGACTGTGAGCGTCACTCACCAGGGGGTCTCTTATATGGAACATCTATCCCTCCATCAGATGACCCACAGAGCCGAGCTAATTCAGAATTCCAAGAATGCCTCTGACTCATCCTGCTAAGTCTTGCTTTTGGGAATGCCTGGTTTTCCATGTTACTCCAGGCTGGCCACAGCTCTTCCAGTAATACATTATCTGTAGGTATTTCCATAAACTGCAGAAGTAGGTCAACTGGCTGTGTGTGTGTGTGTGTGTGTGTGTGTGTGTGTGTGTGTGTGTGTGTGTGTGTGTGTGTGTGTGTGTGTGTGTGTGTGTGTGTGTGTGTGTGTGTGTGTGTGTGTGTGTGTGCGTGACATTTCCATCATGCTTCATGCATGAGGACCAGCAGTCCTCTGGTCAGGATAAGAGAGTGTCCCAACCCAGATCTGGCCAAGACTGATCTTCTTCCAGCATACCACTTACACTCCGGTTCTGGTCTAAATTGAAGATTATGGTTAGTTTGTTTAGTTGAATCAGTTGTGTTAGAGCTGGGCTTAAACAAAAACCTGCACCATCACACCATCTTACTTACACAGCTTGCGCTCATGTCCAGCTCCGTGCAATCAAGCTTGTGATGTTTTTGATGGTTTTCCTGCAGTGACTGGTTCTCTGCTGAGTCCTTCTCTGAGGAGTTGTAAAACAACAGGAGAAGAAGCTGAGCAACACTGGGCAAATGCAACCAGTCAATTCATCATCCTGTTTCCCCATCATGATGGTAGGAAAACTGCCTTGGACATATTCATCACGTCAATAGCTACGTCTACGCCAGGGGGTGTTACCCAACCCTGTTTTTATGTTATTGTCCAGCGCTGCCGGACACTATCCAACACCCTTACTGAGAAAGCAGGGGCACTTCCTGAATCAAAACCAGCAGCAGCCAATCACAACATTTCATTTCCAACATGAAGTTAAACTGTGTGGGCCTGCAGCCCTGGTCAGATGCCCAGAGCTGTATCTCATTCCAGAGAGTTGGTCCCTTCATTTATCCTAGCTCCTTTACAGATCTGACAGACTGGATAGGTGGAAACAATAGTGGAAGGGGTATTTGAAGGCATGCATGAGGCACCATCATAAAGCCAGCCTCTGTTGAATACCATTGTCCGCCTAAGAACTACATGTACATTCGTTTTTGTTTTGAATTGTCCTTGAGATTATCTGTATAATGAAAAGCGCAATATAATTATTATTATCATGAGACTACATGACAAGTGAGATAAACATGAATAGATATTTATATATGATTGTTCCAGATATCGTGTCATATATGTTTGTTCCAGTCATTATATAATGTCATTTTCAATGTCAAGTTGACATATAGTTTAGTTGACATGATCTGTCATAGTAGTGGCATGTTAGGATACCTTTAGGGTCAGAGCTACATGATTACCTACATTGATTGGCATACTGATACTTACTTGCATTATGTGAAAATTGGATTATAGTCTGCAAGATTTATTTCAAGTGACAGGTGGGTATTTAAATGCGGTGAAGTTAGAAGCTATTGTCTACACAATCCAGTTCTGATTCCTGTTATTATTTAACAGTGGAATTTTCAAAAACTTTTTGGAGTGAGATGCAGCCCAGAGTCTGTACTTTCAAGTTGAAGAGAGAAGTTGCTCAAGACTGGATTTTCCATGTTTTGTTTTTATTAAAAAAAACAATAACTTTATTATTTATGATGGTATCATGTTCTTGATTAAAATACAGTCACTGGGCCTCAATTTATTACCTTTCCCAGAACTATTTGACGTATAAGGTAAATGTTTTGAAGATATCCACCACATTTCTTTCATTCTGTCAGTATCCCAGCTGGCATGTATTAAACCTGTTCAACTCTGAGAGGTTGTTTTGGACCTGGTACTTCATTTGAAAACTACAGCCCTTGTCTTATTGGAAATCAAACTCAAATCTTATAACAGGGGCGTGATTGGGAGAAAATGAACAACAGGTGTGTACAATCAAGACAAAACCAACAGACACACAAAAAGGGGAGCGGTGATAGTTAGAAAACCGGTGACGTCGACCGCAGAACACCGCCCGAACAAGAAGAGGGACCGACTGTGGAAGTTGTGACAGTACCCCAGGGCCTCACTGCGAGGGCCTCACTGCTGGAGGTGACCATGGGCAGCCTCCCAGGTCTCATCTGCGCGCTTGAACCACTCGTCCACCGCAGGAGCCTTGGTCTGACTCCGATGCCATGGTGCCAGAACCGGCTGGTACCCAACACAACCTGGAAGGAGGAGAGGTTAGTGGAGTGCCGGAAGACGTGGGTAAACAGGTCCCCCACAGTTTGTAGGGCTGTAGGAAGACCAGGCAGAGGGAGGAGACAACAGGACTTAGAGAAACGATCCACAACGACCAGGATCTTGGTGTTCCCCTGAGAAAGAGGGAGATCAGTTAGGAAATCCACTGACAGATGTGACCAAGGCCATTGTGGAACGGGTAAGGGATTTAGCTTACCTGTGGGTAGGTGTCTAGGAGCCTTACACTGGGCGCACACCGAGCAGGAGGAAACATAAACCCTCACGTCCTTTCCCAAGGTGGGCCACAAGTACTTCCCAGTCAGGCAGCGCACTGTCAGACCGATCCCCGGATGACCAGAGGAGGGTGACGTGTGGGCCCAATAGATCAACTGGTCACGGACAGCAGTCGGAACGTACAAACGCTCGACGGGACACTGGGGGGGAGTGGGCTCTGTACGTAACGCCTGCTGAATATCCGCGTCCAGCTCCCACACAACCGGCGCTACCAGGCAGGAAGCCGGGAGTATGGGAGTCTGATCCATGGGCCGCTCCTCTGTGTCATAAAGCTGGGACAGCGCGTCTGCCTTCTGGTCCTGGGAACCTGGTCTGTAAGACATGGTAAACGCAAAACAAGTAAAAAACATGGCCCACCTTGCTTGACGAGGATTCAGTCTCCTCGCTGCCCGGATGTACTCCAGGTTTCGGTGGTCAGTCCAAAAGAGGAAAGGGTGTTTAGCCCCCTCAAGCCAGTGTCTCCACACCTTCAAGGCTTTGACCACAGCCAACAACTCCCGGTCCCCCACATCATAATTCCATTTCGCTTGTCTGAGCTTCTTTGAGAAGAAAGCACAGAGGCGGAGCTTCGGTGGGGTGCCCGAACGCTGGGAGAGCACGGCTCGTATGCCAGCCTTGGACGCGTCCACCTCTACTATGAACTCCAAAGAAGGATCCGGGAGAGCCAGCACGGGAGCCGAAGTGAACAAAGCCCTTAGGTGCCCAAAAGTCCTGTCCACCTCAACTGACCACTGCAGACGTAGCGGACGCCCCTTCAGCAGTGAAGTAATGGGAGCAGCCACCTGACCAAAACCCCAGATAAATCTCCGGTAATAATTGGCAAACCCTAAAAATCGCTGCACCTCCTTTACCGTGGTAGTCGGCCAATTACGCATGGCTGCAATGCGGTCACTCTCCATCTCCCCCCCGGACGTGGAAATGCGATACCCTAGGAAAGAGACGTCCTGCTGGAAGAACAAGCATTTCTCAGCCTTGGCGTACAGGTCATGCTCCAACAGTCTTCCAAGTACCTTGTGCACCAAAGACACATGCTTGGCGCGTGTAGCGGAGTATATCAGAATGTCATCGATATACACCACTACACCCTGCCCGTGCAGGTCTCGTCTACAGGTCTCGTCTCCTTTGTAGATCTCGTCTACAAAGGATTGGAACACTGCGGGAGCATTCATCAGCCTGTACGGCATGGCGAGGTACTCATAATGGCCTGAGGTGGTGCTAAACGTTGTCTTCCACTCGTCTCCCTCCCGGATACGCACCAGATTGTATGGGTACCTGAGATCCAGTTTCGTGAAGAAGCGCACCCCCGTGCATTGACTCAATCGCCGTGGTGATAAGAGGCAGCGGGTAATTGTACCTCACCAGGATTTTATTGAGACCTCGATAATTAATGCACGGGCGCAGACCCCCATCCTCCTTCTTCACAAAAAAGAAGCTCGAGGAGGCGTGGGAAGTGGAGGACCGAATGTACCCCTGACCCAGGGATTTGGAGACATATGTCTCCATAGCCTCCGTCTCCGCTTGCGACAGGGGATACACGTGACTCCTGGGAAGCGCAGCGTCTACCAGGAGATTTATCGCACAATCCCCCCGTCGATGGGGTGGTAACTGAGTCGCCTTCTTCTTACAGAATGCGAGAGCCAAATCGGCATATTCTGGGGGGGGATGTGCCCGGTGGAGACCTGGTCTGGACTTTCCACCGTGGTTGCACAAACGGAAACCCCTACACACCTCTCCGAGCACTCTCGCGACCACCCCGTGAGAGCCGTCTGTTGCCAGGAAATGGTGGGGTCATGCAAGGCTAACCAGGGAAGGCCTAATACCACAGGAAACGCAGCAGAGTCAATGAGGAAGAGACAGATTTTCTCCTCATGCTTCCCTTGCGTCACCATGACGAGAGAGATGGTGGCCTCCCTGGTTACTCCGGACCCTAATGGTCGACTATCTAGAGCATGAACAGGGAAAGGTCTGACCACAGGGTTAATGGGAATCTCTAACCTAAGTGCGAGCGCTCTGTCAATGAAATTCCCAGCTGCACCTGAATCAACGAGCGCCCTATGCTGCAAATGCTGGGAAAATTCAGGGAAACAAACAGACACAAACAGTTGGTCAACAGAGGACTCTGGATGAGTGTGGTGCATACTCACCAGGGTTGACGCCAGAGTGCTCTGCCTGCTGCCTCTACTCCCAGAAGAACCAACCCTGCACCAACCGGCAGTGTGCCCTCTGCGGCCACAAATGGTGCAGGTGAAGGCTTCTCCTCTAGCCTCCCTACGCTCTGCCCCTCCTAGCTCCATGGGCTCTGGAGAGGCGATGCTGGAAGGTGGGGTTGACAGGACCCTCTCTGAATGTCCGCGTGTGACCAACAGGGTATCCAACCGAATGGACAAGTCCACCAGTTGGTCGAAGGTCACGGTGGCGTCCCTGTAGGCCAGTACCCGCCGGACGTCCTCGCTTAGGCTGCACCTATAATGGTCGATGAGGGCCCTGTCATTCCAGCCCGCTCCGGCGGCCAACGTCCGAAACTCGACGGCGAACTCCTGTGCGCTCCTTGTCCCCTGTCTCAAATGGAAGAGCCGCTCCCCCGCCGCTCTCCCCTCGGGAGGATGGCGAACACAGCTCGGAAGCGACGGGTGAACTCTTCAAAGTGTTCCAACGCCGCGTCTCCCTCTCCCCACACAGCGTTAGCCCCCTCCAGCGCTCTCCCAGAGAGACAGCTCCTTCAAGACTGTTGGAAAATAATTGTTCATGAATTTTGTTGAGAGTTTGCCAAGAGTGTGCAAAGCTGTCATCATGGCAAATGGTGGCTAGATTGAAGAATCTGTTTAACCATTTTTTGGTTACTACATGATTTCATGTGTTATTGTATAGTTTTGATGTCTTCACTATTATTCTACAACATAGAAAATAGTAAAAATAAATAAAAACCCTTGAATGAGTAGGTGTGTCAAACCTTTGACTGTTACTGTATACAGTTGAAGTCGGAAGTTTACATACACTTAGGTTGGAGTCATTAAAACTAGCTTTTGAATCACTCCACAAATTTCTTGTTAACAAACTATAGTTTTGGCAAGTTGGTTAGGACATCTACTTTGTGCATGACACAAGTAATTTTCCAACAATTGTTTACAGACAGATTATTTCACTTATAATTCACTGTATCACAATTCCAGTGGGCCAGAAGTTTACATACACTAAGTTGACTGTCCCTGGAAAATTCCAGAAAATTATGTAATGGCTTTAGAAGCTTTATTGACATAATTTGAGTCAATTGGATGTATCTCAAGGTCTACAGCATTTCTTTTTTTTTACCTTTATTTAACTAGGCAAGTCAGTAAAGAACAAATTCTTATTTACAATGACCTACCCCAGCCAAACCCAGGCTCTCAATCATGGCTGGATGTGATGTAGACGTTCAGCCACGTCTAAGTGAAACATAATATTTTAGAGTTTTTAATGTCCCGTCATTAAATAAAAAATCTTTGTCCAGTTCAAGGTGAGTAATCGCTGTTCTGATGTCCAGAAGCTCTTTTTGGTCATAGGAGATAGCAGCAGTAACATTATGTACAAAATGAGTTACAAACAATGCGAAAAAACAAACAAAACAGCACAGTTGGTTAGAAGCCCGTAAAACTGCAGCCATTTGAACTTGGCCTGTAAATTACAACATTGCAATTTCTGTTTTTCACTCCTCCCGGATTCCCACTTTCTGGACCATTAACATTTAGAGTATGTGTGTAAGGTACTGTATGTGTGTGACGTGTGTCCGAGGTATGTGTGTGACGTGTGTCCGAGGTGTGTGTAGAGTTACAGTAAGTGTGTGAGGCAGGGGACACATTCCTACCCAGATTCCTGTGTGATTCCTGTTTACGCACAGAAAGCAACCCCTTCTCCCTCCCTCCTTCCCCCCACCCCCTGTCAGTGTCCCGAGAGACACAGAGAAAACAGAGAACTGGAAATGGAGATAAGTTCTTCTCTCTCTTTCTCTCACTCTCTCAACTCTCTTTTACCCTCTCTCTCTCTCTCTCTCTCTCTCTCTCTCTCTCTCGCTCTCTCTCAAACCCTCTCTGTCTTGCTCTTTCTTTCTCTCTCTGTCTTGCTCTCTCTCAACTCTTTTTTACTCTCTCTCTCTTCACTTCCTGTGTTCCAAACACAGACCTGTGTCTAAACAAAAAATTGTCTTGAACATCAAATATATAACTATTTCACAAGTGTTCCCAGAACATATACAGCCTTAATAATTAGAGAAAAATGAATGGGAAGTAATGATGTTGTTAAAGGGTGGAGAACTGTATGTTTGATTGTGCGTGCATACCTGCGTGCATGTGTTTGTGCGTACATTTTGGCATCTCTGGCGAAATGATATCAGAGTGATCCCTCCACTTTCTCAGATTGGGATTCTAGACTGTTTCAGACTGGACTGGTAGGGCTGTGACCAGAAAGGCTGTGACCAGTAGGGCTGTGGCCGTTAGGGCTGTGACCAGGGCTGCTGTAATAGTGTCCCTGGGACCACCAGAGCTGTATGACCAGAGTTCTGGCACCATAACAGTGTCCCTCCAGCGGTGCTATATTCAGACCCTCCAGTCATCAGATACTGATCTGCTCCCTCCTGTCCCCATGTTCTGGGTGTTGCAGTACTCAATTACCCTGTAATGACATTAGCCGTTTCTCTCGTACGAGTCAATGAGACATGCATCGATGAGATAGGGACCAGCCTAATGGTGACAGACACTCACGTATTGTAGTCTCACACACACACACACACACACACACACACACACACACACACACACACACACACACACACACACACACACACACACACACAGAAGTACGGATATGAGCTAGTGGGCCAGGGAACACCCTACTTTTTAAACACGTAAATGTTCCATCCACAGAGAGATGAGACAGAGAACAGGGAGGCAGTGACAACCTCTGACAGATTACCACACAATCAGCAAATACACAACATATCTGTGTGGTTACTTGTGTGTATGTGTGTTATGTTTTGAACCTGTAGTCTCCTGCCCTGCTACCTTACCAGGGGACTCTTGGGTAGCAGGGTGTGGGGGGGAGAGGTTTGAGTAAGGGGGGATGCAGGCGAGGTGAGGGTGAGTAAGAGATGAGTCAACTGCCCTCAGCTATAAGAGAAGCCCTGATGGAGCCTGGGAGTGACACATACACAAACCCTAAGAGGTAAGACACACTCCACTCTCCTCTGCACTTCCTTTTTTCACTCTTACCTCTATCATTCTCTATAACACTTTCACTTTTTCTCTGTCTATTATCCTTTCTCGTTTCTCTCTCTCTCTCTCTCTCTCTCTCTCTCTCTCTCTCTCTCTCTCTCTCTCTCTCTCTCTCTCTCTCTCTGTTGTGTTAGTATGTGTTACTGAGATCATATGTATAGATTTGAGCAGGTGATGTAGTTAAACTTGTCTGTAATGCGTGGTTTGTTTGATTGTCTTTCATGAAGTGATGTGCCAGTTATTTTAACTTTTTACTTAAAAAAAAAGTTCCTTTAAACTTTAGAGAGAACCTTTGAAAAGAAGCATGTGGAATATTCAGCAAGCCAAGTAGATCAGATAAACTTGATCAACTGATTTCTGTCTGTTTTCAGTAGGATGGGGGTAGTACAGTGAGTCTTATCTGTAGTCTATTTATCAGAGGGCAGGCTGTTCTCTCTAAGTGGGGATTTCACCGCTGACCCTCTGCCAAGTATTGATTTGTCTAAAACAAACATTAATCTCCAACCAAAACATTACATTGAAGTTTAAACTTTAAATATTGTCAGATTTATATTATTATGGATAATTGTACGTGTGCTCCACAACAGACCACAATAAAACAACCTGCTTATGTATATATTCTCTCTTACAGGAGTACTCGTGCTGTTCTTTATATAAACACAGAGAAACCACCAGGATCTAGACACAAACCTGCACACATATTGACATAGGTACACACGTTCAGGCATATACGCCCATTCATCCAGACTACAGATATGGACTGCTCCATGGCCCTCCTGTTGTCCTCTCTGTTGGCTCTGTTCAGCGTGGGGGCGGGAGCTTCACTCTCATTGCATGTAGTGAGGACGAAGGTCAAAGACCTTGCTCAAACCATGGTGATCAGGATCAAAAAGGTAATCATCCAATCAGTCATCCAGTCAGTCAATCATTAGTGTACTGATTTATGCAGTATTTAGCTTGTTGATTAATTAAACAAAAAAAACAGCATGTATAGCCTACATTAATTGTACGTTAATCACATTTCTCTCTTCCTCCAGCTGGATATATCTCCTAACCTAATCGAGGGCGTGGACCCATTTCTCCCTGCAGCTGCAGTAGATCAGCATATAGAAAGCCTGCCTTCCATAGTGGAGACCATGGGGTTCTACCAGGACCTACTGCTCTTCCTAGACTGGGCAGACCTCAAACAGCTGGTGGAAGACGCCTCCACTATGAGGGGTCTGCTGGAGAACTGGATGATATCACGCTGCCCAGGCCGCCAGCAGAAACAGACAGGAGAGGGAGGGCTGTCAGAGGCTCTGAAAGACACTACCAGGAAGTATGGTCTGAGTGTGGGTCCAGTGGTGCTAAACAGACTCAAGGGCTACCTCGGTCGGTTACTACTGAACCTGGATCAGCTGAATTACTGTTACTAATGTTGATAATCACTGAGCAACTGAACTCAGATCTGTTTGTTCCATGCTGAACAGCTGTTACTGACAGTGACTGTCACTGAGTAACTGAACTCAGATCTGTTTGTGCCATGCTAAACAACTGTTACTGACAATGACTGTCAATGGGCAACTGAACTATGATCAACTCGTGATCTGCTGAAAACCTAGAATGAGTTGAAGCAAGACTGGACAGTGGGGTCATGCTGTCTGAAGATTCTCCAAGATTTAGATCATTCTTCCTGACCACTGTCACTATCTCCCTCTAAGTTATTAAGACATTCTATATTGTATTATTTAGACAAGGAATGTAGCTTTATTTATATTTATTTCTATGAAGAAGAGGAAAAATAAGCAGCTTTGTTTTGTAGCATTATACACCCATCAGTCAGTGGCTCAGGGGGAAGTGTTAACTAAGCATTGACTCAGCTGTATTGCAGAATGTGCACACACACACACGTTGAGTAATGCTGCCTGCTCCAGGGAGGACTAGACTGCATGTGTGTAGTGATATCATCATACTCACAGAGAGGTTTTCCTGAAAGCTAAGACAGCCTCTGCCAGGAAACCAGATGTTTGATGTTAGAGGGGAAGGGGGCGAGATCAGTTCTCAATGACATTCCAAGATGGATTTTCAATGACAACGTTAAATTGCTTTCAGATATAATTGCATTGTATAGAACGCATATGATTGTCTATCCTGAAGAGCAGTGAGTCATGTCAGCTCTATTTCATCACATTTCTATATACAACGTTCTGAATATGATTCCTCACTGAACACATCCCAACTCATTCTCTTCTTGACAGTATTAGCATTTATGCCAGCAGCATACCATCATACATCCCACTGTTGGCTTGCCAATCAAGCTAAGCAGGGTTAGTCCTGGTGGGTTGCTGGATGAGAGACCAGATGCTGCTGGAAGTGGTGTTGGAGGGCCAGTAGGGGGCACTCTTTCCTCTGATCTGAAAAAAAATCCCAGGGTAGTGATTGGGGACATTGCCATGTGTAGGGTCCCATCTATTGGATGGGATGTTAAACAGGTGTCCTGACTCTCTGTGGTCAGTAATAGATCCCATAGCACTTACTGTAAGAGTATGGGTGTTAACCCTGGGGTCTTGGCTAAATTCCCATTCTGGCTATCTAATATGCCATCTAGTCATCCCCAGCTTCCAATTGGCTCATTCCTCTCCCCTATAATTATTCCACAGGTTGTTGCTGTAAAAGAGAATGTGTGTTGAGTCAACTCACCTGATAATTTTTATTTATTTATACTGTACTATATTTTTGGTATATTTTATGTAACTATTTAATCTTGGATGATATGCAAAACTCTATTTAATAAAAAATGTTCCTTTTCTATTATTCTGTCTTTATCAGTCTTCCTTCATCAAATGAATCTTTTGATACACATAGGGCCCGACATAGGGCCTGGTCCTACACACTTCTCAGCAGTTGGTATTCAGACTTACCTTATGCAGCTGAGTAAATGGCTTTGCAGTTCCCTTGAGCGCGCTGAATACATTTTATTAAACAGCTGAAAATCCTCTCACTTGCTGGTCATTCACATTTATCTAAAGCCATGCCTTTACATTTTGTGTACCTTTAATTCGAATTTTCTCGACAAACTCACTGGAACATATGGAGAGTATTATTCAGAATATTAAGGATCAATGAAAGAAAGCCATGTAAAAACATATATTTTAATCTCCTTTTCAACACCAATTGGTAGATTTAAAAATATTGTGATCTTGTATATTATTTAGGGTTAGGAAAGTATTTATATTATTTAATATTTTAAATAGGTTTGGAGAGACTTTACGCACAAAACAATATTGGTGAATGAAAAAAACGTATCCTGAAATTTGCCATATTCCATGAAATATTGGAACGTGAGAAAACTGTACAATATGGTACTATAAATATACCCTAAAATCCTCACTAATCATGAAACTGTGATGACAACGGTCCAGTCTAAAGTGAACTGTGCACCAGGCTCCAGGTTTAAACTGTGACACAACTGTGGGAAGCATTGCAGTCAACATGGGCCAGCATCCCTGTGGAACGCTTTCGACACCTTGTAGTATAACGATACAGGGCGAGACCCAGATGCAGACACAGGAGGCAGATGGTTTGAGTCTCTGATATTTATTATAATCCAAGGGGCAGGCAAGAGACAGGTTGTGGACAGGCAAAAGATCATAAACCAGGTCAGAGTCCAGGAGGTACAGAGTGGCAGGCAGGTTCAAGGTCAAGGCAGGCAGTATAGTCAGGGCAGGCAAAGGTCAAAACCCAGAGGACTAGAAAAACTGAGATATGGAAAAAGCAGGAGCAAGGAAAAAACACACTGGTTGACTTGACAAGACAAGACGAACTGGCAAAAGACAAACAGAGAACACAGGAATAAATACCCAGGGACTAATGGGGAAAACAGGTGACACCTGGAGATGTGTGGAGGCAATCACAAAGACTGGTGAAACAGATCAGGGCGTGACATGTAGAGTCTATGCCCTGACGAATTGAGGCTGTTCTGAGGGCAAAGGGCATGCAACTAAATATTAGGAAGGTGTTCCTATTGTTTTGTACACTCAGCATACAAGGCAATAATTAAGACCAGGCAAAGGGATTGTGTTATGCGAAAACTCTATTAAAAGCATTATCATTGCCACATTTGATGTACAATCACATTCACCCATCATTTGCAACTTGGTCAATTAGCGTCATCACTATATTTCCTTTGCAATACCTCAGACTTTCATGATTACGAGCTGAGATAAACTTGTATAAGTTTATTTTACTCCTGGCTCAGAGTTTGTCTGGGCAGTGTCTAACATCATCCTAAAACCTACTGGGAGTTGTGAGTTTTTTTATTCAGATAGGCTGCATGTCCTAAATGATTGCACAACTTGTAATAAATTTGCATAATATGATCCACTATTGCTAGCTATCCTTAGGAACAACCTTACAAACGTGGCAGAGGAAAGAAATGTAAACGAGCAATGGAATGGAATGATGCAAAACGTAAGGAAACTAACACTCAAGTCAGTAACAGTTATAAATGTATGTGGGTATGGTTCAAGCCTATACTTACAACTTGTGCTAAGTTAGGATATTATACTGAACTAAATCAACCAGACTCAGAGTTAAACTTCAACATGTCTTTACTCCATCACTGTCTGTGTAACATGCCCCCCCCTACTTTATTGACGTGGTGACGTCATATATCACTATGTCACATCAATACACGACATCCCCCATTTACTTGGATATGAACTTCAAAGTCAACCTGACATACACAACAACATTCATTCTTTCCCTGTATAGCAACCTTTGTGTTACCAATAAACAACTGAAATATGTTTAATATCTTATTATTTCTGTTCTCCTAATGGACTTTCCTTTTTAAGCTTACTTCTTTTCAAAACAAAACAGTGTTATTATCATCTATTTATTTTGATTTTTTTGTAACAAAACATTCTGCACATTTTCATAACATAACTCAAACATTCAGTCTTCGCATCAGTCTTTTGTACTTGTCAATTTTCAGTTTATACTGGTTTTCTTTACCCCTTGCCGTACCAGATAATTATTTAATGACAACCGTGGCGACCCGTCATTCAGGCCAGGTGGGGCAGAGCCTGTTTTTTGGGGGGCTTGCCTGTTTTGCATGTTATTTTGGGATTAATACGTGTCACATATTTTCAATCAAATGTATTTATAAAGCCCTTCTTACATCAGCTGATGTCACAGAGTGCTGTACAGAAACCCAGCCTAAAACCCCAAACAGCAAGCAATGCAGGTGTAGAAGCACGGTGGCTAGGAAAAACTCCCTATAAAGGCCAGAACCTAGGAAGAAACCTAGAGAGGAACCAGGCTATGAGGGGTGGTCAGTCCTCTTCTGGCTGTGACGGGTGGAGATTATAACATAACATGGCCAAGAGTTTAAAATGTTCATAGATGACCAGCAGGGTCAAATAATAATAATCACAGTGGTTGGCGATGGTGCAACAGGTCAGCACCTCAGGAGTAAATGTCAGTTGGCTTTTCATAGCCGATCATTCAGAGTTTCTCTAGTGCTCCTGCTGTCTCTAGAGAGTTGAAAACAGCAGGTCTGGGACAGGTAGCAAGTCTGGTGAACAGGTCAGGGTTCCATAGCCGCAGGCAGAACAGTTGAAACTGAAGCAGCAGCACGGCCAGGTGGACTGGGGACCGCAAGGAGTCATCAGGCCAGGTAGTCCTGAGGAATGGTACTAGGGCTCAGGTCCTCCAAGAGAGAGAGAGAGAGAGAGAGAGAGAGAGAGAGAGAGAGAGAGAGAGAGAGAATTAGAGAGAACATACTTAAATTCACACAGGACACCGGATAAGAGAAGAGAAATACTCCAGATATAACCGACGGACCCTAGCCGCCAGACACATAAACTACTGCAGCATAAATACTGGAGGCTGAGACAGGAGGGGTCGGGAGACACTGTGGCCCCGTCCGACGGTACCCCCGGAGAGGGCCAAACAGGCAGGATATAACCCCACCACTCTGCCGAAGCACAGCCCCCACACCACTAGAGGGATATCTCCAACCACCAACTTATCATCCTTAGACAAGGCAGAGTAAAGCCTACAAAGATCTCCGCCATGGCACAACCCACACAACATATCAGTTTGCAAACAATGGAAAAGAATATATATATATATCATTGAGTTAAAAAATCTGCATACAAACATGGTCTCTTTTTTGTTTTCTTGAGTAAGGCAGCTCCAAAATGCTTTCTGTGGTGGTGGGGCAAACCAGCAGAATATACTGAGCGTTGCGCCGTGATTGGCTCAGTGTTCTGTCACCCATGGGGACAATACGTCACCGCCAGGTCCTGCCATAGAGTTACATTACAAGTGCCCATCCGAGAAGCCTCAAGGTTATTGGCCATATATAAAATGACGTCAAATCACGTTATATCTACAGTAGCTTTCTTAAATAGCAGTCATCATCCTGAATCAAGTCGACAATCTACTGGCAAATCCTTTTTAATCCTTGTCATATGAAGATAAATAATAAAGAGAAATTATAGAAAAAACGTATCGGTGCTCATTGGCGATTGGACATAAACATTACACAACAAGTTGGAAATCGTAAATTCAACAATGAGTGGTTTGGAAGGAATCAGTGGCTACCTGCAAGCATTGCAAAGCAATCATTAGCCTGCTATTCAGTGGAGTGGCTATGTGGTCCCAAGTCTAAGACCAAGAGTCTCTTTTCCTAGTTAAAAATTATAAACATTCAACATTGGCAATGCTATCAATGAAGCATGATTTTTGGCGCTCTCAAAACAACTGTTAACCCGGAACTGCAAAATCGGACTTTAGTGAGTTCAAGACAACTGGGTACTCTGGAAAAACAAGCTACGACTCAGAAAATACGTTGTGAACTTTCATCCAAATCAGAATTATAAATCGGGAACTCCGGCCTCTTCACTCTTTATACAGTTACGACTTGAAGATCACTGACGTCATCATGATTAAAAAAAAGAAAGCACCATAAACCTAGAGAATGCCAGACTTTGATGACAAAGTTTGATGACAAAAATTGCCCACGAAGGACTGTCGCACCACCTTTCTGTTCAAGTGAGCACTGCACAATAAGGTGAGTCCAAAAATGTCTTGTATGCTGCTGCATAAATTATGTAATATGCCAGGGAGATATGTATACCAGGGAGATATGTATACTGAAAATAATTCTAAGTGTCTGTTGTGTAGTAAGCTGTTAGTAGCCCACGTGCCTCAGCCTAATCATTTTGACTACTTTCACATCTTAATTTCACCTACTGTTCTGACTTGGTGGTGCACATGTAGCCTATAACCTGTTTTTGAGAAATGTAACCACTGAATATTGTAAGAGCTTTCATTGTCTGCTTATATGCTCCTTTTATTTATCCTACGGTTCTGACTTGGTGTACAGGGAGAACACTGTAAGAACAGCCCATGTTCTGAATTCTAATCGCAGTACATTTCAAAAGTACTAAACAAATAGTTTTATTGACTACGTCCATAGCTCACTCATTAATGTCTTAATCGAAATTACGGATTGCCTCTTATCCGCTTGTCATCCCTTATTGCCATAGTTTTTACATCTCAATTGTCAGTAGAAACCACATTTGTTTAAGCAAGTCAGCCATATCAGCTATGTTTTTTTTAAAGGCAGTAAATGAGGCAGAATGAACTGTTTCGCTGCCAGACAAGGCTCTGCTGATAGTCAGGTGTAGCAGTGGTAAGGTGTTGGGACTGCTGTTGGGAATCTGCGGTTCGGACAGCTTTATGTAGGCCCTAACAGTTTGTGGGCACCGTTTGTCACCGTTATAGTGAAATTAATGTATTGTTTAGTGTTGTGTTGTGTATTAGCTTTGCTGGCACGCATCCCACTTTTTCTTTTTGCCCCACCAAGCTTTACATGCTAAAATCGCCACTGAATTACAAAGTCTGTTTACTTCTGTGTCAGTTTCATTTCTCTGTGAGGCCTGACTGGCTTGGGTGTCTGTGGTCTTTGTGGTGATCCCTCACATATAGCCTCTGGTTTGGACTCTATGTAATGTCACAGAGTAGGACTATGTTCCACAGTCTCTTTCAGTCCTTTGGTTGTGGATCTGGATCCTCAATTGTATTTCTCATCACGAATGTTGTATTCCTGGAATACCTGGCTGGAGATTGAACAACCGCATTGTTTCCCTCCTTACTGATCACAGTGTGCGATGTCTTGTTGAAGGTTGTTGTGAACTTGTCTGTTTTGTCATGTTTTAGGAGAACCTGGTCACCGATGTCCACTTCCGAGTGTTTGGCTCTGCGATGGTTGTCTGCACAGATCTTGGATTTCCCTTTCTGCTCTGCATCACAGTCCCATGTCTCCAGGTCACTCTGTGGTGTAGCTATATCCGGAAGTTTCCCCCTTATTTTCCTTTTTAAAAGAAGCTCAGCTGTGCTCCTGCCTGTGGTAGAGTGATCAATGGACCTGTAGACTGTACTTGTGTATCTCCCGCTTCCAGTCCAGCCCCTCAGCTTGTGCAATGCGAATCCGTTTCATGAGTGAGGCATTTTGCCGCTCCACATTACAATTTGCCTGTGCCCATTTTGGCATAGTTTTTAAGTGCTGTATCCCATTTTCCTGGCAGAAGTTCTGGAACGATGACATCGGATTGTTAATGCTAGACCATGACAACTGAAAATAGTGGGGTAGTAGATTGCATGATATCATATTCATAATATCTGCTGTAATAGTCTACAACTACTAGAATTGAGTGTCCTATTGCTAGTGGACCCAATAAATCAGTGGCGACGTCCTGGTCCGGCCCATCAGGTAGCGCTGTAGGTCTCAGCGGTTCTGGCATATCTGGTTGTGCTACAATCTGACAACCATGGCATGACTTGACGTGTCTCTCTGCAGCCTTGTTCATGCCCTGCCACCATACTTTACTCCTGAGATGTTGTTTTGTGCCTACAATGACCCAATGTCCCTGGTGAGCGAAGGCTAGAGACCTCGACTGTGGCAAAACAATGCGTGTTCCCCTTAGGACTAATTGTCCGATTACACACAGTTCATTTGCTATAGGTGCATATGCATGGCATGTCTCATAACACCCACTCTGAATAGAATTTCTCAAATCTCTTAGCTATTCATCTGCAGCTGATGCTTCCTCCACTTCCCTTGTGGTCAAATAAAAGAAAATGTTATTTGTCAAATGCGCCGAGCACACCAGGTGTAGACCTTGCAGTGAAATACTTACTTACAAGCCCTTAACCAACAATGCAGTTTTAATAAAAAATAAGTATTAAGTAAAAAATAGATAAGTAATTTTTTTTTTTACAAATAATTAAAGAGCGGCAGTAAATAACAACTGCGGGGCTATATACAGGGTGTACCGGTACAGAGTGTCAATGTGCGGGGGCACAGGTGTTGAGGTAATTGAGGTAATATGTACATGTAGGTAGAGCGTTCCAGGGGAGGGGCGGGGCAATGCAAATAGTCTGGGTTGCCATTTGATTAGATGTTCAGGAGTCTTATGGCTTGTTGGTGGAAGTGTTAGGTTTTGCGTAGGTTCAACTGAGATATGAACGATAGTAAATCTGAACTTGGTTAAAATAATTGTTTAATACAAAAGTTAATGAATGGCAAATACAATTTCCGTATATACGGGTTCCCTGTAACATCTCGCAGGATGAACACAAAGAACTGGCTAACTACTGATAACATGGGTATATGTTCTGACAGAGTTAGTTCCTGCTTCGTGAGCCGGCCTATCAGAACAGTGGCTAGGCGTGGTTTAAACTTGCCTTGCCAATCGTTGTCACACAGGCTGGTCCCAGCCTCTTGGCGCTCTTTTCTGATTTATCTTCTTTCTTGACATTTCAGTACTTTTCCACTAGCCAGGGTCCTGTCGTAAATACCTCACACCCCCCACTTAACCACAGGTCAGCAACTTTCTCAAGATGTCCGCACAGGGGTCACACATACACAAGTCCCTACTGAATAACCCCCAATATGATTATTAGCAATTGTCAATACTATTATGGTATAAAAATATCAGAACCCCACAGAAGCTATTTAGGAGCATCTTGGACCTAGACTTGGCGCTCCGGTACCGCTACCACTGTTGTATCATTGGCAAACTTAATGATGGTGTTGGAGTCGTACCTGGCCGTGCAGTCATGAGTGAACAGGGAGTACAGGAGGGGGCTGAGCGCACACCCCTGAATGGCCACCGTGTTTAAGATCAGCGTGGTGGATGTGTTGTTACCTACCCTTATCATCTGGGGGGAGGCCCGTCAGGAAGTCCAGGATCCAGTTGCAGAGGGAGGTGTTTAGTCCCAGGGTCCTTAGCTTAGTGATGAGTTTTGAGGGCACTATGATGTTGAACGCTAAGATGTAGTCAGTGAATAGCATTCTCACATAGGTGTTTCATTTGTCCAGGTGTGAAAGGGCAGTGTGGAGTGCAATAGCGATTGCATCATCTGTGGATTTGTTAGTGCAGGATACTAATTGGAGTGGGTCTAGGGTTTCTGGGATAATGGTGTTGATGTGAGCCATGACCAGCCTTTTAATAACCTCTTAGGGATCGGATCCCGCTAGCCGGACCGTTTTCAGAGCAAACAAAACGCTGCAAATTCAAAATAAAAATTAGTAATATTTAACATTCATCAATATACAAGTGTTGCATAGCCATCAAAAGCTCTGCTTCTTGGCAATATCATTGCGTTGTCAGATTTCAAAAAGGCTTTACGGCGAAAGCACTACATTTGATTGTTTGAGGCTAGCACCTCACATATTTTCCACATTAGCATTAATTCATATCCAGCTCGGTTCTCACAATGTCCATATCACAGCTAATATAAAATCGCTTACCTTTCAAAGAACTTCTGCTGAGGGCTTCCCAAGTGGCCAAACAAGAGAATTCATGGTTCTTTTGTTAGAAAAAGCCATTTATTATATCCATAAATCTCTGTTTGGTTGGCACGTTATGTTCATCTACTCCACCAAGCATTGCCAGTCTACTTGCCCGTTGTACAGTGAAGAGAACGCGTTCAAGTTATACCTCTCAACTTTTCACAAACAAATCAAATATCATTAATAATGCATCCTTAGGTATCCTTTTATGAATAATAGCGATCATATTTTACACGGATGGTAACTGAAATGTTATAAGAGGAAAAGAAAGCCACAAATCTCACATACTCCTCTGCTCCGTGTGTGTGAGTCTTTCACTGCAGTCTTTCCAGTTAGACGAGACAGAGGGTCAGCAATGTTGTTTTTCCCTGGTATGTGGACAATACAAAAGTCATTGGGTTGGAGTTTCTGCCCCCACAGTTCAATGCGAGTGTATGGCTTTGAGCAAGGACTGTAAGTAGCTTCTAACGCCTTACAATTAGTCACTAGATAAAATTCCCTGCCGTATACGTACGGGTGAAGCCTTTCACAAGCCCAAACCAATGCAAGGGCCTCACCCTCAGTTTGTGAATATCTGCGTTCACACACTGTCAGACTCCTCCTCACTTAACAGACTGGAACCATTTCTATGTGTTGTTCTTGCATGACCACAGCTCCTAGGCCAACTGGTCCTGCGTCTGCTATTACTTTTGTGGGAGCGTCTTTGTCAAAGTACACCAGTGTCACGGCTTCAGATCGTTTCTAATGTCTGAAATGCCTCTGAATTGGAATGTCAGGCTCCCTGGCCTCGACCACTGCTCTCACTCTTTCAGTTGTGGGCCCAATGCCCTTCTGTGAGGGTTACATGCCCATGAACACCAATGAGTCCATGTTGAACTAACATTTTCTGAGTTGAGAGTCACCCTGCTTTTCTCCATCCTATTGAGGCCAGCATGTAGCCGCTGGTCATGGGTTTCCTTGTCTGGGGCGTGGACGATGATGTCATCCGATATGTTCTCCAACCCCTCGATGCCTGCCAGTCCTGTTGCGATACAGCTCGCTCGCCGATGAAACTCCCAATATGAGTATTTTATATCTGTATATCCCATTATCCACTGCAAATGTCGTTATGCCTCTCGACTCTGGTGTTAGCTCCAATTGATGATAGCCCCATCCAGTTTACTTAACATTACAGACCCTTTCATTCCTTGCAAAAGTTAATCTACTGTGGTTATTGGGTACCTGCCAAGTATGATTGCTGTGTTCGCTTGTCTCATGTCCAGACACAGTCTTATGTCGCCGTCTGTATTTGGCACTACCACTACCGGATTAACCCATGGTTTGGCACAATCCACTCTCTCGATTAAAAACTTCTTAGGGATCAGTGGGGCGCTAGCGTCCCACTTACGACAACATCCGGTGAAATGACAGCGTTGTCAGATTTCAAAAAGTCTTTACGGCAAAAGCATAGCATTTGATTGTCTGAGGACAGCGGCCCGCATACTTCTTCAATTAACATAATTTCATAACCAGCACAGGGGTCACAAAACTCAAAAATAGCGATAAAATAAATCACTTACCTTTGAAGATCTTCCTCTGTTGGCAATCCAAAGGGTCCCAGCTACACAATAAAATGGTTGTTTTGTTTGATAAAGTCACTCTTTATATCCCAAAAACTCTGTTTGGTTGGCGCATTTTGTTCAGTAATCCACCTGTTCAAAGGCGTTTAAACATGCAGACAAATAAATCCCAAAAGTACCGGTAAAGTTCGTTGAAACAAGTCAAACAACGTTTCTAATTAATCCTCAGGTACCCTAGTATGTAAATAAATGATAATATTTCAGAAGGAAAATAGCCTGTTCAACAGAAAATAATAATAACGAAGAGCGCGCACACTGTCACGCGCGTAAAACAGTACAGGCCACTTCATGATCCAGCAAGAAGAACTGCTATTTCTTGTTAGTTTTTCAAAAAACAAGCCTGAAACCATGTCTAAAGACTGTTGATATCTAGTGGAAGCCATAGGAACTGCAATCTGGGAGCTAAATCATTTTCTACACCGGCTATATTTCTCATTTTTATATTGTAATTAAAAATATTAACATTGTCAGCCAGAAAGGTAGCTAACGTAACAACACTAAACAGTAAATTTTTGCACTATAACGGTGACAAACGGTGCCCACAAACTGTTAGGGCCTACATAAAGCTGTCCTAACAGCATATTCCCAAAAACAGTCCCAACACCTTACCACTGTTACACCTGGCTATCAGCGTAGCCTTGTCTGGCAGAGAAACAGTTTATTCAGTCTCATTTACTGCGTTTAAAAAAACATAGCTGACTTGCAAAAACAAATGTGGTTTCTACTGACAATTGAGATGTACAAACTATGGCATAAGGGGACGACAAGCAATCCGTAATTTCGATTAAGACATTTATGCATGAGCTAGGACAGACATAGTCAATATAACTATTTGTTCAGCACTTTTGAAATATACAGCAATAGAATTCAGAACATGGGCCGTTCTTACAGTGTTCTCCCTGTACACCAAGTCAGAACCGTAGGATAAATAAAGGGGGCATACAGTGCCTTGCAAAAGTATTCATCCCCCATGGCATTTTTCCTACTTTGTTGCATTATAACCTGTCATTTAAATAGATTTTTATTTGGATTTCAAGTAATGGATATACACAAAATAGTGCAAATTGGTGAAGTGAAATGAAAAAAATAACTTGTTTAAAAAAATGGAAGAAAGAAAAACGGAAAAGTGGTGCGTGCATATGAATTCACCCCTTTTGATATGAAGCTCCTAAATAAGATCTGGTGCAACCAATTACCTTCAGAAGTCACATAATTAGTTAAATAAAGTCCTGTGTGCAGTCTAAGTATCACATGATCTGTCACATGATCTCAGTATATATACACCTGTTCTGAAAGGCCCCAGAGTCTAAAAACACCACTAAGCAAGGGGCACCACCAAGCAAGCGGCACCATGAAGACCAAGGAGCTCTTCAAACAAGTCAGGGACAGAGTTGTGGAGAAGTAAAAATCAGGGTTGGATTATAAAAAAAGAATTTGAACATTGAAACTTTGAACATCCCACTGAGAACCATTAAATCCATTATTAAAAAATTGAATGAATATGGCACCACAAGAAACCTGCCAAGGGAGGGCCGCCCACCAAACCTCACAGACCAGGCAAGTAGGGCATTAATCGGAGAGGCAACAAAGAGATCAAAGAAAACCCTGAAGGTGCTGCAAAGCTCCACAGCGGAGATTGGAGTATCTGTCCATTGGAACACTTTGAGCCGGACACTCCACAGAGCTGGGCTTTAAGGAAGAGTGTCCAGAAAAAGCCATTGCTTAAAGAAAAAAATAAGCAAACACGTTTGGTGTTCGCCAAAAGGCATGTGGGAGACTCCCCAAACATATGGAAGAAGGTACTCTGGTCAGATGAGACTAAAATTGAGATTTTAGGCCGTCAATGAAAACAATGTGTCTGGCACAAACCCAACACCTCTCATCACCCGAGAACACCATCCCCACAGTGAAGCATGGTGGTGGCAGCATCATGCTGTGGGATGTTTTTCGTCAGCAGGGCCTGGGAAACTGGTCAGAATTGAAGGAATGATGGATGGCGCTAAACACAGGGAAATTCTTGAGGGAAACCTGTTTCAGTCTTCCAGAGATTTGAGACTGGGACGGAGGTTCACCTTCCAGCAGGACAATGACCCTAAGCATTCTGCTAAAGCAACACTCAAGTGGTTTAAGGGGAAAGATGTAAAGGTCTTGGAATGGCTTAGTCAAAGCCCAGACCTCAATCCAATTGAGAATCTATGGTATGACAAAGATTGCTGTACACCAGCGGAACCCATCCAACTTGAAGGAGCTGGAGCAGTTATGCCTTGAAGAATGGGCAAAAATCCCAGTGGCTCGATGTGCCAAGCTTATAGAAACATACCCAAGAGACTTGCAGCTGTAATTGCTGCAGAAGGTGGCTATACAAAGTATTAACTTTGGGGGGTGAAGAGTTATGCAAGCTCAAGTTTTCAGGTTTTTGTCTTATTTCTTGTTTGCTTCACAATGAAAAATATTTTCTTCAAAGTGGTAGGCATGCTGTGTAAATCAAATGATACAAACCTCCCAAAAATAAATTTTAATTCCAGGTTGTAAAGCAACAAAATAGGAAAAATAGCTACAGTGTACATATCTCCCTGCCATATTACATAATTTATGCAGCAGCGTACAATACATTTTTGGACTCACCTTGCTGTGCTGTGCACAGTTGAACAGGAAGGTGGCATGGCAGTCATTCATGGGCACATTTTGTCAACAAACTTTGTTATCAAAGTCTGGAATTCTCTTGATTCATGGTGCTTTCAAGACAACTGGGATCTCGAAAATAAACAAGGTCGAATCATGATGACGTCAGTGTTGTAGCTCTAGAAAGAGGCCCAAGCTCCCAATTAACAATTCTGAGTTGGATGACCGTTCAAAATGTATTTTTCCAGTCGGAGCTCGTAAGTTCCTGAGAGAAAAAAAACGAAACGGTTTATTCCAAGTGCTGAGCTAGTAGTGTAACTAACATGTAACGTTGGCTAATGTTTCATCCCCTCTTGACTGAGGTGAATGAATTAGCTAGCTAGATGTACAATTAGAAAGAGAGAGCTAGCCAAAAGTAAGTATTATTTTTGCCTAATTCACACTAGACCCAAATCAAACGATGAAACCAGAGGCCAAATAATTGAAGACTGATAATAATGATTTTTTTTTGGTCCAATGTGAGTCAGTATAGCAATGTAATGTTATTGATTTGTCAGTTTCCCTAGCTAATTACCTACTTTTAACACTGACACAGTAATAAACAGCTCTACAGGATTCACTGTCATGGTGCACAGTCAATACACAACACTAACATCAAGTCTTAGCAGGATCAGATGGTGACAGGTGTCCCAATAGGGTCAGACAGTCAGGGAAGACAGGTTTATGGAGCTTAGGTGAATTTTGCAGTATATTATCAATGTATATATTAACAATATCAAATTATACAAAGTTCCATCTTGAGTTGATGGGTAGAGCTACAGTAGCTACAGTACAGCACCTTAAACTTAAAGCTACAGTCTGAGATCTGGAAATAATAGTCATTTCAATTATTAAACCATTGACTATATTCTTGGATAATATAATGTATAAATGTACACCAAGGTCATTCTTTGTCATGCCTCATCTTAGGAGGATCAGATAATGACGGATCTCAGCAGAGTCAGGTAACCAGGGAAGACCAGCCTGTGACCGAGCTGAGGTGAATTTTTGCAGACACAACACTTTACTCTCTCTGTGAAGCAAACGCTGGACAAGCCAGATGCTTCAAAGATTGAAACTATATTAAGGCAGTCTGACAAAACTTCAAAGTTGATTTCCAAACTGTAACAAGGATTGATAGAGGCATTTCCCAATGACACAAAGCATGTAAAAAAATGTGAGAAAGGCTTGGTAGAAGCTATTGATGATGATGAATGGATACAGATATGATAGAATGCCCAGTCATGTTCATATAATCTCAGACATAAATTACTGCTGTTTAAAACCATCCATAAAACGTACTACACAGAACAAAAATATAAACGCAACATGTAAGGTGTTGGTCCCATATTTCATGAGCTGAAAAAAAAGATCCCTGAAATGTTTCATATGCACACAAAAAAACGTATTTCACTCAAATTTTCTGCACAAATGTGTTTACCGGCCTCACAACCACAACCTCGTCGTGTGGGCGAGCGGTTTGCTGATGTCAACGTTGTGAACTGAGTGCCCCATGATGGGGGTGGGGTTATGGTATGGGCAGGCAAAAGCTACGGACAACGAACATAATTGCATTTTATCGATGCCAATTTGAATGCACAAAAATTATGTGACGAGATCCTGGGCCTATTGTGTGACCCATTTTTTTAAGGTATCTGTGATCACCAGATGCATATCTGTATTCCCAGTCATGTGAAATCCATATATTAGGGCCTAATGAATTTATTTAAATTGACTGATTTCCTCATATGAACTGTAACTCAGTAAAATCTGTGCATGCTGCATTCATATTTTTGTTCAGTATATATTCCAGTGTAACTGAATAAAATGCACTCAGAAATGTCATTCCTCTGATGGTAGTGTAAAACACAAAAGGGGACATATTTGCGTATGTCATGGTCTTGCGAAGGCTGGCTAAATTCTGGATGAGTATATATTTTATCTCAGCATGTCTACAGATTCTCCCTTCTCCCTGTTTTTGTTTGCTTGTAATGTTGATACTGTTATCAAACAAAACTGTGTAACCAATCCTTGTCACGACTTCAGCCGAGGTCAGTCCCTCTTCCTGTTCAGGCGGTGTTCGGCGTTCGTCGTCACCGGTTTTCTAACCATCACCGATTCCTTCCTGTGTGTCTATTGGTTTTGCTTTTGATTGTTCACACCTGTTTTGTATTTCTACCAATCACGCCCCTGTTATATTTTCCTCCTTTTCCCGTCTTCCCTTGTGCGTGATTGTTTTGTCTTTTGACAGAGTAGGTTGCTACCGTTCTACGTCTTGCTCCGTGAGGTTGTTTGATTTATATTTTCGGTACTCCGGGTAGTTGCATTTTACACCTGTGTTTTATTTAGGTGTATTTTGATAGTGTGAGTATTGTTCTGCTAGTGTGCCTGTATGTTCTCTGGCGAAAATACTCAATGTTCAACATATCTCCTGCGACTGACTCCTTCCACACACCCCGGACAACTTACAATCATCTAGGAAATGCAGTGCCATTAATTGGAATGTTGGTTATCCTCCCACATTGTCACAATGGATGGCACAATGTCAAGTTATGTATCACTAGATTTGATTTATTACAAGATTAAGGGTATACTGGGCAACTTTCATAAGATCTGGATGCCTTATATGGAATACCGTATGACAAAAGAAGTCTGTACTGAAAACATGCCAAGTCAGGGGAGATACCTATTCCGGCAATCCCTAGCTGCTGGGCTGCTCAGTCCTGGCCCTGGGGGTCTAACGGATTACATGTAATCCGTTACATGTAAGGGTTTTACAAAAAACTGGTTACTGTAATCTGTTACATTACCAGCAAAAATATTGTAATCAGATTACAGATACTTTTGAAAAACTAGATGATTACTTCGAGGATTACTTTTATATTCAGAAAGGATGTTTGCGGAAAAAAAACTTTAACACTTCCCTGTTTTCTCAATGACATTCAAATCAGCATTGAAAAAAGGCACAAGTTTAAATTTGTTCCACCTGAGTGAGTCTGACCACAAGTCAGAGACAACAACGATGACAGACCAAATGTGTTTGATGGATTGCGGGAAAAGAGCATGAAAAGGCTTTTGTAGGCTACAATACAAGCTATGTCTTCCAATGGTGCGACCGTTGTCGGCATCCAAGAATATACAATTTGAATAAACGCTTGGAGGTAAGGATGACAGCAGTGTAGTCTACGGTGACACGGATATCACTCATTATTGATATCTACAGTTGAAGTCGGAAGTTTACATACACCTTAGCCAAATACATTTATAATCAGTTTTTCACAATTCCTGACATTTAATCCTAGTAAAGATTCCCTGTTTTAGGTCAGTTAGGATCACCACTTTACTTTAAGAAGGTGAAATGTCTGAATAATAGTTGAGAGACTGATTTATTTCAGCTTTTATTTCTGTCATCACAATCCCAGTAGGTCAGAAGTTTACATACACTCAATTAGTATTTGGTAGCATTGCCTTTAAATTGTTAAACTCAAATGTTTCGGGTAGCCTTCCACAAGCTTCCCAAAATAAGTTGGGTGAATTTTGGCCCAATCCTCCTGACAGAGCTGGTGTAACTGAGTCAGGTTTGTAGGCCTCCTTGCTCGCACACACTTTTTCAGTTCTGCCAACAAATGTCCTATAGGATTGAGGTCAAGGCTTTGTGATGGCCACTCCAATACCTTGACTTTGTTGTCCTTAAGCCATTTTGCCACAACTTTGGAAGTATGCTTGGGGTCATTGTCCATTTGGAAGACCCATTTGCGACCAAACTTTAACTTCCTGACTGATGTCTTGAGATGTTGCTTCAATATATCCACATAATTTTCCATCCTCATGATGCCATCTATTTTGTGAAGTGCACCAGCCCCCCACAACATGATGCTGCCACTCCCGTGCTTCACGGATGGGATGGTGTTCTTCGGCTTGCAAGCCTCCCCCTTTTTCCTCCAAACATAACGATGGTCATTACGGCCAAACAGTTCTATTTGTGTTTCATCAGACCAGAGGACATTTCTCCAAAAAGTAAGATCTTTGTCCCCATGTGCAGTTGCAAACCGTAGTCTTGCTTTTTTATGGCGCTTTTGGAGCAGTGGCTTCTTCCTTGCTGAGCGGCCTTTCAGGTTAAGGTTCTACAGCTGCAACATCGAGAGCATCCTGACTGGTTGCATCACTTCCTGGTACGGCAATTGCTCCGCCTCTGACTGCAAGGCACTACAGTGGGTAGTGTGTACGGCCCAGTACATCACTGGGTCTAAGCCATCCAGGACCTCTACACCAGGCGGTGTCAGAGGAAGGCCCTAAAAATTGTCAAAGACCCCAGCCACCCCAGTCATAGACTGTTCTCTCTACTACCACATGGCAAGCGGTACCTGAGTGCCAAGTCTAGGACAAAAAGGCTTCTCAACAGTTTTTACCCCCAAGCCATAAGACTCCTGAACAGGTCATTATAATGGCTACCCAGACTTTTTGCATTATGCCACAGTGTATGTGATGTAAACAGAGAGGTCTGCTTTCTTGGGGACCTGAATATTGACTGGATTTTATCAAGCTGTCCACTCAGAAGGAAGCTTCTCACTGTAACCAGTGTCTGTAATCTGGTTCAGGTTATTAATCAACCTACCCGGGTGTTTACAAACACTACAGGAACAAGATCATCCACATGTATCGATCAAATATTTACTAATACTGTAGAACATTACCCATTACCCGTACCCATTGGATGCAGTGATCACAATATAGTGGCTATATCCAGGAAAGACAGAGTTCCAAAAGCTGGGCCTAAAATAGTGTATAAGAGATCATACCAAAGATTTTGCTGTGACTCTTATGTGGATGATGTTAAAACAAATTAGGGTCTGATGTAATTAAAAAGGAGCATCCAGACGCTGCACTTGATGAATTTATGAAATTGCTTCCAATTATTGATAAACATGCACCTGTTAAGAAAGTTGTCTTATCTTGATTATTCCAGTTGTCTTATCTTGATTATTGTCCAGTCGTGTGGTCCAGTGCTGCAAGGAAAGACCTAGTTAAGCTGCAGCTGGCCCAGAACAGAGCGGCACGTCTTGCTCTTCATTGTAATGAGGGCTAATATAAATACTATGCATGTCAGTCTCTCTTGGCTAAGAGTTAAAGAGAGACTGACTGCCTCACTTCTTTTTATAAGAAACTTTGTGTTGAAAATCCCAAGTTGTTTGCATCGTCAATTTACACACACACTTACCCTACCAGACATGCCACCAGGGGTCTTTTCACAGTCCCCAAATCCAGAACAAATTCAAGAAAGCGTACAGTATTAGTTAGAGCCATTATTGCATGGAACTCCATTCCATCTCATATTGCTCAAATGAACAGCGAGCATGGTTTCAAAAACAGATAAAGCAACACCTCACAGCAAAACGCCTCTCCCCTATTTGACCTAAACTCAGCAAAAAAATACATGTCCTCTCACTGTCAACTGCGTTTATTTTCAGCAAACTTAACATGTGTAAATCTTTGAATGAACATAAGATTCAACAACTGTGATATAAACTGAACAAGTTCCACAGACATGTGACTAACATAAATTGAATAATTTGTCCCTGAACACAGGGACAAATCAAAAGTAACAGTCAGTATCTGGTGTGGCCACCAGCTGCATTAACCTCTCCGGGCTAGGGGGCAGTGTTCGGAAGTTCGGAGAGTCTGGCGTGCTCAAAGTAAAATGCCCAGAAGCTAGGATATGCATATAATTAGTATTTGATATAAAACACTTTGGAGTTTCTAAAACGATTAAAATAATGTCTGAGTATAACAGAACTGATATGGCAGGCAAAAACCTGAGGAAAATCCATCCGGAAAAATTGCTTTTTTGAGCTCCCATGCAATTGGTATGGTTTCCTATTGCACAATGAAAAGAATAGCTCCCAGATTGCAGTACCTATGGCTTCCACTAGATGTTAACAGTCTTTAGACAAGGTTTCAGGCTTGTTCTTTGAAAAATGAACAAGTAGCTGTAGTTTATCATTAGGTTCCTCCTTGGGTCTGTAGTCCTGTGGCGCACGTGACTGAGGGTGCGCTCTTTGTTATTTATCTTCGGTATTGAACATACTACATTCCGTCTGAAATTGTATTGTTTATTTACATATTAGGGTACCTGAGGATTGATTAGAAATGCTGTTAGACTTGTTTGGACGAAATTTATCGGTAACTTTTTGGATTCTTTTGTCTGTATGTTGAACGAGTTGAACGGGTGGATTACTGAACTAAACGCACCAACCAAACTGAGTTTTTGGGATATAAAGAGGGACTTTATTGAACAAAACAACCATTTATTGTGTAGCTGGGACCCTTGGGATTGCAAACAGAGAAAGATCTTCAAAGCTAAGTGATTTATTTTATCACTATTTTTGTGTGCTGTGCTGGTTTGACATATATTTATATGCAGGAAATATGCGGGGCGCTGTCCTCAGATAATCAAATGCTATGCTTTGGCCGTAAAGTCTATTGTAAATCGGACAAAGCGGTTCGATTACCAAGATTCTAAGCTAAAGAATGGTGTATGACACTTGTATTTTCATGAATGTTTAATATTACAATTTTTGTATTTTGAATTTCGTGCTCTGCAATTTCATCGGATGTTGTCGAGGTGGCACGCTAGCGGGACACTGTTCCCTAAGAAATTAAGTACTGCAGTGCATCTCCTCCTCATGGACTGCAGTTCTAGCTGTGAGATGTTACCCCACTCTTCCACCAAGGCACCTGCAAGTTCCCGGACATTTCTGGGGGGAATGGCCCTAGCCCTCACCCTCCGATCCAACAGGTCCCAGACGTGCTCAATGGAATTGAGATCCAGGGCTCTTCGGTGGCCGTGGCAGAACACTGACATTCCTGTCTTGCAGGAAATAACGCACAGAGCAAGCAGTATGGCTGGTGGCATTGTCATGCTGGAGGGTCATGTCAGGATGAGCCTGCAGGAAGGGTACCACATGAGGGAGGAGGATGTCTTCCCTGTAATGCACAGCGTTGAGATTGCCTGCAATGACAACAAGCTCAGTCCGATGATGCTGTGACACACCTCCCCACACCATGACGGACCCTCCACTTCCAAATCGATTCTTGTCCAGAGTACAGGCCTCGGTGTAACGCTTATTCCTTCTACGATAAACAGTCTGACCATCAACCCTGGTGACACAAAACCATGACTCGTCAGTGAAGAGTACTTTTTGCCAGTCCTGTCTGGTCCAGCGAAGGTGGGTTTGTGCCCATAGGCGACGTTGTTGCCGGTGATGTCTGGTGAGGACCTGCCTTACAACAGGCCTACAAGCCCTCAGTCCAGCCTCTCACAGCCTATTGCGGACAGTCTGAGCACTGATGGAGGGATTGTGCACTCCTGGTGTAACTCGGGCAGTTGTTGTTGCCATCCTGTACCTGTCCCGATCCTGTGCAGGTGTTGTTACACGTGGTCTGCCACTGCGAGGACAATCTGCTGTCTGTCCTGTCTCCTTGTAGCGCTGTCTTATGCGTCTCACAGTATGGACATTGCAATTTATTGCCCTGGCCACATCTGCAGTCCTCATGTCTCCTTGCAGCATGCCTAAAGCACGTTCACGCAGATGAGCAGGGACCCTGGGCATCGTTCTTTTGGTGTTTTTCAGAGTCAGTAGAAAGGTCTCTTTAGTGTCCTAAGTTTTCATAACTGTGACCTTAATTGCCTGCCGTCTGTAAGCTTAACGACCGTTCCACAGGTGCATGTTCATAATTTTTTTATTGTTCATTGAACAAGCATGGGAAACAGTGTTTAAACCCTTTACAATGAAGATCGGTAAGGTTATTTGGATTTTTATTAATTATCTTTGAAAGACAGTGTCCTGAAAAAGGGATATTTTTTTGCTGAGTTTAGATAGTTTGTGTGTATGTATTGATATGTAGGTTACGTGTGCCTTTTTAAAATTCATGTAGTTCTGTCTTTGAGCTGTTCTTGTCTATTAATGTTCTGTATTATATCATGTTTCATGTGGACCCCAGGAAGAGTAGCGGCTGCTTTCGCAACAGCTAATGAGGATCCAAATAAAATACCCCTAAATTCTGTAATTTCATGTTTTTGTCTCCTCATTACAGGCTAATTTGCAAGAGTTGTCCTTCAAAGAAAGAGGAGAGGTGCTAGAGCTGGCCGCTTCCTGTCTTCCTGGAGTGATTGACATGGAGTACCGGAGAGCTATCCCAGGGTCTCCAGACATCCCAGACAACCTCACTGGTGCACCTGTCTGAATTGCAGGGAGACACCTGCACCTTACAACACACAACTGCTGCCATTTCACCACTGCAATATTACATTTCTAACACATTCTATGACTATACTATAATCTTCATTTGGATCCCAATTTGGAAAAATACTAAATTTGGTAATATTTTTAAGTAGTTTTGTGAATTTTTCCTTGGTCTGGGTGATATCAGTTCGGTACTTGGTTTCCCTTACGCTGTGCTTTTGATATTTTGAGTAAGGTTAGAGTCTACCTTGTATTCTTGTTTATCTTCTTAATAAAACTTTATTTGACCTGGTCTGTGTAATCGGACAGACTTCTTTCGTACTCTTTTTACACCAGGGTAGTCCATCCTTCTTACTGGAAATCTACCCACTTGTAGTTTTGCTAATTTGAAGTGTAAACTATCAAGAGCATAGATATCCAGGAAAGGAGAACAGTTTAGTAAATCATTCTAAAACCATTCCAAAAGTACAATGACTATATACTAGATAAAGAAAAACAATACTTGTGCACTCACTCAAGTTTTGTTGCCTACACAAACTTCCCTTTTTTTACATGTTTGGTTGTAGGCCCACCACTTTTAACAACAATTCTGAGTATTCTGTAGGTTTTCACACTTCCCCGGGAACCACCAAGTCTGACAACAGGGAAAGCTCCAATGTGTGCTAACTGCATCCTGTGTTGTGTGGCGACATCTCAAAGTTGTAGCAGCTCAGCCGTTGTTGGTACTTCAGGGATCATTCTCCTTTGTTGGCCCAATCGAGAGCCTAGACGATGTAACACTACTCTCTGAAGTTTTGGGTACCAGTCAAAAGTTGACACCTACTCATTAGTGTTTTTATTTATTTTTACTACTTTCTACATTGTATAATAATAGTGAAGATATCAAAACTATGAAATAACACATATGGAATCATTTAGTAACCCCAAAAAAAGTGTTAAACAAATTGAAATATATTTTAGATTTGAGATTCTTCAAAGTAGCCACCCTTTGACTTGATGACAGCTTTTTTGGTTACTACATGATTCCATGTATTGATTCATAGTTGATGTCTTCACTATTATTCTACAATGTAGAAAATAGTAAAAATAAAGAAAGACCCTTGAATGAGTAGGTGTGTCCAAACTTTTGACTGGTACTGTAGGTATAGTCCTTTGCAGTTTTCAATACGTAGACGTTTCACATTTGAGACTTGTTGTAGCGTCTCCTTTAGCTGAAAGATAAAATAATTTGTATTTTTTTCTATAGAATTCATTATCAGTTAAAAACTATAGTGTTGACATCTGAAAATATAACAGTGATAGCGTATTATAAGGAGTTCTAAGAAATTGTAATGTATCGGTTTTGTTATTCGGTAGCTAAAACTTTATTCTTGACCAGCTAGGGGAAACAATGATGGAACAGACATGGTCAAACGTACTTTGATAAAGTATGTGCTTACTTGCCTATCTGAATCTGCGCCAATATTTGATAACGGTGGGGCTAGAAACACAGGCTTTCCAGGCATTGATGTAGATTAATTCCTGTCATGACAAATTTATTTTCTTGAGTTTAGACGTCAAGTAATGAAGCCCAGTTCAGAAATAAGTTGACATGAGAAAAGATAAAACTAGCCAGTTTTGTTTGTTGTACAACAGCTGACTAAAAACGGCGCATTCAGATCTAGAACACACACAAGACAGGCCGTTGATAATGTTTCCACGGTAACTGTGCCTTTTACAATTCCATGATGAAACAAAGTTGCCACTTGTTGTAACCAACGAGTGTCGTGAAATACATGCACCAGAAACAGGGTACACTTTTTTGACTTGGCCTAAATATCAGCAAGCCAGGATAGCTATGTAAAGCAAAATAACTAGCTACCTCTCTGCTTGGCTAGCTAACGTTAGCTGCTTAGCTGAACACAGCATTTTAGCGCACTGTTGTTTGAATGGCCAAATGGATGTCATGTCGCAAGACTGGCTAAATATATGACATGTTGAATCTTGAATATTCCAGCCAACGACATGAGACGTTCTAAATCAAGTATTCAAGATACGTAACTATCAAAATACAGAAATCATCCCTGTATGATGCGTTTTGCATCACACGGGATGATTTTTGTATTTTGAAAGTTACATACACTACATGACCAAAAGTATGTGGACACCTGCTCGTCGAACATCTCATTCCACAATCATGGGCATTAATATGGAGTCGGTCCCCCTTTGCTGCTTGGAACATTGCTGCGAGGACTTGCTTCCATTCAAGTTGGGCACTGATGTTGGGCTACTATGCTTGGCTTTCTGTATGGACCTCACTTTGTGCACAGGGGCATTGTCACGCTGAAACAGGAAAGGGCCTTCCCCCAAACTGTTGCCACAAAGTTGGAAGCACAGAATTTGTTTAGAACATCATTGTATGCTGTAACGTTAAGATTTCCATTCAATGGAACTAATGGACCTAGACCAAACCATGAAATTTTACAAACTGACTTGTTGTAAAGGTGGCATCCTATGACCGTGCCACATTGAAAGTCACTTAGCTCTTCAGTAAGGCCATTCTAATGCCAGTGTTTGTCTATGGAGATTGCATGGCTGTGTTCTTGATTTTATACACCTGTCAGCAAAGGTGTGGCTGAAATAATAAAATCCACAAATGTTGAAGGGGTGTCCACATACCTTTGTATATATAGTGAATCTTAAACTTGATTGCTGACAAGCTAAACATTTTGGGACTATGTCAATGGACTAATGAAATAAATAGCAAAATATAGTTTAGGTGTTGTTTTCCTTTAAGTTAAAGAATACAGAGAAAAGTACATAATGGAATTTCCCCTTGACTAGGCCAGTGCGTGGGTGAGAGGAACAGGGTCAGCAAACATTACCAAATATGCTATCAACATTGTATCTACAATCCAACATTTCCCAAACTCTAGAAACTGGTCTGAGGTTGAACATTACCTTGTTCGAAGATGACCATTTATTGAACACACCAATATCTTTACACAGAGTACATCAACATGTCCAGAAATGGGTGGGAGAGGTACATGGGGTGAAGATGTACATGTATATCAAACATTACACATGAACATTGTGTGGGTGTTTCCAAAATGTATCGATCAATTAACATTTTCTTATTTCACAGATGACCATTTAACATATGAAATATAGACTAAACAAACTGTCTCCGTCTTTGCAGGTTCTTTAATAAAAATGTCAGTCATTTACATTTCTCAAAGCGCTCATATTCTTTACATTATTATTCACCAATAGTTAACATGAACATAAAGCACAGTAGAGTAAAACATCAGCATCTGTTCTGAACATGTTTGTCGTACAAAACAAACCCACACATTTTCTTTTTTACACTGTGCTTCAAACCTCTGTCAGAGTTAATTCAGGAAGTGACTGCTCGGACACCCCACCTCAGCTTCCTTTTACCACTGATGGCACACCACAAGTTGTGTATAACATGAGGACACAGACATACACGGACAGTAATATGCTGGACTCTATTCTACACAGTTCATGGGTGAATGTTACACCAACATTTCAACCATCATATATCTAACCAACATAAGGAAAGGGTTCTTTGGTTATGCCAAAAAATGGCATCTCACACACTTAACTGTTGAACCACTTGTTCTTCTTGATGATGGCAGTCTTGTTGCCGCCCATCAGTTTCCTCTTGTATTGTTCAACCAGATTGTCAAAGCGGTCATCCTCTCGGCTCCTAAACCGCTTCTTGGCCCCTTTTGTGCTCTGGAAAACCAATGAAGACCGTTGAAAATATTATATGATCTTGGGCCCACGACATGGGTAATGTTTGTGTGTGTTTGTGTGCATACCTGTGTTCTGGGATGTGTAGGTTTCTCCAGTGACATTCCTCCCTGTCTCTCTCTCCTGTTGGGACTGATCCTGGGCTTCTTAGGCTGAGCAGGCAGAGCAGGCTTGCCCTTATCACGCGCCCTGCAGGAATCAAAATTATACCATGTATTATGGGTTACAATGTGATAGGTAGTGTGTGTGTGTGTGTGTGTGTGTGTGTGTGTATATATTACCTTATCTTTGGGCTACGGTGGGAGGGCAGGGATAGAACCTTCCTTTGTTTCTTTCCATCCTCCAGTTCTACATGTTCTAGAACTGAGGTGGTCTGGAAGCCTGAGTACTGCCAGCCCTGCTTCTGGGCCTGTTGCTGGGCCTGAGCCTTGGCCTGTGCCTGGGGTGGAGGTACTAGACGAGAGAGAAAGAAATGAAAGGAAATATCAGCGACAACCAAAAATACAAAAAGAACACAGAAAACGAGGGAAATGTTAAAAATGACAAACATTCGCAGTTCCACCAGAATTGATGAGCTGTGTGTGTGTGTTATATTCAGGGTTAGAGCGTCATACCTTCATCCTTTCTGTCCTGACCGGATGGTGCCGACTGTGTCTTCGCTGACCCCTCCTTCGTTACCATGTTATTCTGGGGTTTAGACACACCCTTCTGAGGTCCAGTCCCACCTCCTGACTGCGGCTGCATCTTCCCTCTTCCCATAGGGCCACGCCCCTTAAAACACTCCTGGAAACCATGGAGACAGGAAAATGTGTTACTCTTAATCTTAACCATCATCACACACCAACATAAATAGCAGAGAAGACACACCTTGGCTTGTTGTTGTCGCATTTCTTTCATCTTCAGCTTCCTCCCATCTTCAAGAGAGAACTCAACAATGGGCCTCTGTAGACAGACAAGGTAAATCACTCAAGGGAAGAAAAAAAACAATAACCTGTGAGTAGTCTCCTCAATAACACATTCTCATAATTTAGCAAGACCGTCAATATTGATCAGATGCTGTAGGTTGCCAAACCAAATGTGTGTACGTGCAATTTAACATTCTCCTTAAATTCCTCAGTGACAATAAATATTGATGACTAGGATGTTTGAGTCCAGATGCAATATTGTTCAGAGATAAAATCAATACAATTACTGACATCAGCTACTGAGAGCCAAAGACAACATCCTGAAACATAACCTGTCATTCACCCTCTCAAACACAGCTGCATTCTGTCAAGGACAAGGTTGAGGACATGCATACACACACAGATAGATCAACAAAGACACTGCGCCACACAAACACACCTTGGTGTTTCCGTAGATGTCAGCGTCATTGTTGAGGTGTCGTAGTGTCTTCAGAGCGTGTTCATGATCTTGGAACTGAACAAAGCCATAACCTAGCGACCGGCCTAACACCTGACCCCGCTCTGGCTTCTTATCATACATCACCCTGCACTGGAGAGAGAAAGACAGCGAGAGAGAGGAGCGGGCATACAGATAGAGATGGTGAGGAAAAGAAAGGGGGAGAGAAGCAAATGGTAAACAAAGAGACAACTGCGGAAAGAGGTTGTAAAGAGACAAATTAAAGGCCATTCAACATGGACAGGGCAGCTTTATAGGACAATACAGTGCCTTCAGAAAGTATTCACACCCCTTTACCTTTTCCACATTTCGTTGTTACAAAGTGGGATTAAAATGGATTTAATGCCATTTTTTTTCATCAACAATCTACACAAAATACTGAAATGTCAAAGAGGAAGAAAAAATCTAACATTTGTATAAAAAAAAAAACTGAAAAACCCAGTAATTAGATAAGTATTCAACCCCCTGAGTCAATACATGTTAATCACCTTTGGCAGCGATTACAGTTGTGAGTCTTTCTGGGTAAGTCTTTAAGAGCTTTCCACACCTGGATAGTGTAATATTTCCCCATTATTCTTTTCAAAATTCTGTCAAATTGGTTGTTGAGCATTGCTAGACATCCATAGATTTTTAAGCAGATTCAAGTCAAAACTGTAACCTCGGCCACTCAGGAACATTCACTGTCTTTTTGGTAAACAAGTCCTGCTGAAAGATGAATTCATCTGCCAGTGTCTAGTAGAAAGCAGACTGAACCAGATTACAAATCATACCCATAACATGATTTATCCACCACTATGCTTGAAAATATGGAACATGGTACTCAGTACTAAATATGTTTGTTCTGTACAGGGTTCCTCCTTTTCACTCTGTCAATTAGGTTAGCATTGTGGAGAAACTACAATTTTGTTGATACATCCTCAGTTTTCTCCTATCACAGCAATTAAACTCTGTTTTAAAGTCCCCATTGGCCTCATGGTGAAATCCCTGAGCAGTTTCCTTCCTCTCCAGCAACTGAGGTAGAAAGGACGCATGTATCTTAGTGACTGGATGTATTGATACACCATCCAAAGTGTAATAACTTCACCATGCTCAAAGGGATATTCAATGTCTGCTTTATATATTTTTTTACCCATCTACCAATAGGTGCCCTTCTTTGTGAGGCATTGGAAAACCTCCCTGGTCTTTCTGGTTAAATCTGTTTGAAATTCACTGCTCGACTGAGGGACCTTACAGATCATTTTATGTGTGGGATACAGATAATTCAAAAATCATGTTAAACACTTATTGCACACAGTGAGGCCATGCAACTTATTATGTGACTTGTTAAGCACATGTTTACTCCTGAACATATTTAGGCTTGCCATAACAAAGGGGTTGAATACTTATTGACAAGTCTTTTCAGATTTTTTTTTTTTTTTAATTTGTAAACATTTCTAAAAACATAATTACACTGACATTATGGGTGGGTCAATTTAATTCATTTTGAACTCAGGCTGTAAAACAAAAAAATGTGGCACCTGAAAGTGAAGAAGAGGAGGAAGAAGAAACTATTAGAAAAGTCAAGGGGGTGTGAATACTTTCTGAAGGCACTATAGTGCTACCTGGTGGTCACTAATAGTTCACCCAGAGAAGGTATTCCCAAACTCTGTTTATATTGGGTACACCCAATAAAAAACATTTTAAAAAATGTATTTAACTAGGCAAGTCAGTTAAGAACAAATTCTTATGATGGCCTCCCCCGGCCAAACCCGGACGACACTGTGCCAATTGTGCGCCGCCATATGGGACTCCCAACCAGGTACTGCAGTGAAGCCTCTTGCACTGGGATGCAGTGTCTTAGACCATTCATTTTGTGAAAATGTGATTCATTTATTTATTATTTTAGTTTAAAAAAAAATCTTTACATGTTTTTTTTCATCACATTTTCAAACAGTCAATATATATTTTCCAACAGGGCTATACATTTGGGTGAGGTTTTTTTCTCAACTGAGTAGCCTCGTTTCACTGCCCAAAATAAAATGAAACCATCTAGTGTTCAGCGAAATAACACCACAATGTCAAATACAGGTAGCCAAGTCAAATAATTAACATCCAATCACATTAACCGTTACCCTCTCGTGGGAATTACACTAATGGTCTGTATGTAGCCAAACGTTGCTGCTGCTCATGTTGGTATCTGTACTGATGGCACAAAAGCCATGACAGGGAGACATAGTGGAGTGGTAACACGCGTGCAAGCAGTTGCTCCCGACGCCACTTGGGTACACTGCAGCATCCACCGAAGGCTCTTGCTGCCAAGGGAATGCCTGACAGCTTGAAAGACGTTTTGGACACTACAGTTAAAATTGTAACTTTGTTAAAGCAAGGCCCCTGAACTCTCGTGTATTTTCTGCACTATGCAATGATATGGGCAGCGATCATGCAACGCTTTTACAACATACAGAAGTACGCTGGTTATCAAGGGGCAAAGTATTGATAAAAAAAAATTAAATTGAGAGACTAGCTTAAAGTTCTCTTTACTAAATATAATTTTCACTTGTCTGACCACTTGCACGATGACGAGTTTCTCACACGACTGGCGATGTTTTTCCTCTCCTGAATCTAGGATTACAGGGACTCTCCGCAACTATATTCAATGTGCGGGACAAAACTGAGGCTATGATTAAGAAGTTGGAGCTCTTTTCTGTCTGCATTAACAAGGACAACACAGGTCTTTACATCATTGTATGATTTGTGTGCAAATGAATTCAAGTTTACGGACAATGTCAAATGTGATATAGCGAAGCACCTGGAGTGAGTTGGGTGCGAAATTACGCTGGTACTTTCCCGAAACGAATGACACAAGCAACTGGATTCGTTACCCCTTTCATGCCCTGCCTCCAGTCCACTTACCGATATCTGAACAAGAGACAGGGATGCAAACTGCTGAGGGCCCAAAAAGGTGACACTTTTTTTTGTTGCACTGAAACATGCAAAAAAATCCCTGCTAGGGGAAAATGCAGGTTTTAACTAATTAAACAACAAAGAATATGATCTACATGCTCAGTCTATGGGTGTAAAATAAAAAGTGGTTAATGTGAACCTAACTCACAGCTAAAAAAAAATATTTGCCTAGACTTTACTGCAAATGACACTCAAGTCTTGAGAAAAAACAATTCACTAATATTGCAGTTATCCATGACAGCCTTTATAATAGAACGCTTGTGACCACACACATCTAAATATTGGGGGAAAAAACTTCTAAAGTAGAAATATAATGAAACAAACAGGAATTCATTTTTGCTCTATTATAGTGGCCACTATAGTAGACATTGATCAAGTACACAAGGCTACATGTGTGCAAAAATAACCATCACCAAGTAAAAAACGTAATAATTCCCCCTCACTCACACACAAGTGGTACTGTCAAGTTCAACAAAAGCAATATCTTTGGCCTACACTGCACATTATAACACTGTACATTTTCTGCCTGTGGACATCTTTTTACAATGTGCCAGCAGAGCATGAGACCCTTTTGTTGGCATAATTGATCTCTTTCAGGCAGAGTTCAACTGGCATACGGCTTTTAATTCACTGTACTGAAAAAGTGATAAAGAGGGAAAGTGTGTGGTGTTCCTTTCACCTCTATAGGTTTCTCTGGCTAATTTAGCTAACGGAGAATTCGATCCAGCTAGCAAGATAACGTTACTTAAAATGCTAACAATACTTGTTCCACCACACTTTCTCCCTCACCTCAAACTTTCCAAATGCCAGTTTTTCGGTTACAGCTCATGAAGTACGCTTCATCACCTTCTCACCCCCGTCTCCGTGGTCAGGCTTCTCACCTACCTTTTCGTTATCGTTCAGGAGACGAGCTGATGTAGATGGCAAACTGCCTTTCTACTCTCTGCTGTCTATCCAGAGCGCGGATGCTGTAATTAGCAATTTGGTTGTCTCTTCTCTCTTCAGTCACGTGCTGCATTCTGCTGTTACGATTGGCTGAGCCTTGGATACAGCCAGTATTGCTCCAAACGCGCATCACTCGTTCGCTTACAGCCAGTAGTCTGATCCAACGCCCTCCCAAGAACAGCCAGAAGTCTGATCCTAAGCCCCCAAAAAAACGTATTGGATACAGCCAGTATTGTTCCAAACGCGCATCCCTCATTCGCTTACAGCCAGTAGTCTGATCCAAAGCCCCCTCCCTCCCAAACTTCTTGGATACAGCCAGTATTGTTCCAAACGCGCATCACTCATTCACTTAAAACCAGTAGTCTGATCCAAAGCCCCCCACTCCCTCCCAAACCTTTCTCATCGGATCTACACGAATCACGTAGGTCACATATTAAGGATTCAAAACGGCTAATTTTGCCGAAAGTTGACTAGTTTGCATCCCTGAAGAGAGCCTCATCAAAATTGCAACAAGCGGTTCTTTGAAAATTTAATTTAATCAGAAGCTACTGCCAGATTTCTGGATTGGGCTGCGCTCAGAGTATCCTGCCTTGGCAAATCTCGCTGTTAAGACACTGATGCCCTTTGCAACCATGTACCTATGTGAGAGTGGATTCTCGGCCCTCACTAGCATGAAAACTAAATACAGGCACAGACTGTGTGGAAAATATTTTAAGACTGAGACTCTCTCCAATACAACCCAATATTGCAGAGTTCTGTGCATCCTTTCAAGCACACCCTTCTCATTAACCTGTGGTGAGTTATTCACAATTTTGGATGAACAAATAAGGTTTTATATGTAAGATGGTTAAGAGCAAAATTATTGATTATTATCATATTATTATTTGTGTCCTGGTCCTATAAGAGCTCTTTGTCACTTCCCACGAGCCGGGTTGTGACAAAAACTCACTAATTCTTATGTTTAATAAATGTATCATATAGTGTGTGTGTGTGTGTGTGTGTGGCAGGCTTACAATGATGGCAAAAAACAACATTTGAGAGTGTGCTGACCCTGGTGCTAGAGGGGGTACGCAGCTGGAGGTTGAATGTTTGAAGAGGTACGGGACTGTCTTGTTTTGCACGCTTTGTACAAAATAATAAAATGCGGTACTAAAGGATATTTCTTAACGTAGCTCTTTATTAGCTAGTTACTACAGGCATGTTCACATATCTCCAACCATGATCAACCGACCATTCCCTAACCCTCCGGGTTGTCTTAACCAATCATAGCACAGTATGATACAGCGGTAAGATGCATCCAATTACAATTCAGTATGTTTACACATATTAATATTACATCCCCCTTCTTTTAAAACAAAAGAAAAATGTTTTACATATTCTAAGTGTTTCCTTTGAATACATGCACTGCAGTTTGAACTTCAGGTAAGTAACCATTTATATTGCATACTACACCAACTGAGTCAACATAGACTGAAACAATGATCCAACATACTGTTACTTTTCGAACAAGGGATTCTCAGTAACTCAGCTTTCACTGTAGAAATGACATCGTAACATTTCAAACAAATACAATACCAAAGCATTTCAAGTGAACTTTCAATAACACGTTTACAGTCTGGAACTCTTTTAGAGCAGCGGTCCGCCTACACCCTTTGACATTTCACAGGTCTAGGACAGCTCTGGGCTTGACCTCTCTTCCTGACCTTGTGCGATACAATGCTGAGCATGCTTCTGTGTCAGTCAACAGTTCTTGTGGTGTTGCAGGTAAGTATGGTGTATGTTCTGTGTGTGTGTTTAGTCCATCTAGTTCTCTTTCAGGGGAACAGTTCATCTCATCAGTGTGTTCTTTTGTGTTCAGAAGGTGACGACGATTGCGGCGCTACATCGCTCTTTCTGCGGTGTGGACGTGATATGAACGTTCAGTGTCAGCTGGCTGGATGACGACTGCTGGCTTCCAGAGGCCATGCTCCTGGATTCTAACTGACTCTCTGTCGATCAGTGGTGGCAGTGGTCTAGCTGACCTGTCGTAGTATCGCTTTTGTTGTTGTTGTCTCTGTGCACGTGTTTCATGCATTTCCTTGTAGCTGACGACCTCAGGTTGCAGCTGCTGGTTGGTGCTGGGAAGGTTTGAGCGAAGTTTGCGGCTCATCAACAGCTGGGCTGGTGATTTGAAGTTGTCAACTGGAGTGTTGCGGTATTCAAGGAGACTGAGGTAGGGGTCTCTCTTGTCTGCTTTTGCTTTGTCCATGAGTGATTTAGCAATCTGCACAGATTTTTCAGCAAGGCCATTACTTTGAGGGTAATGTGGGCTTGTGGTGACATGTGTGAACTCCCATGCTTTTGTGAAGGATTCAAACTCATTTGATTTGTAACAGGGCCCATTGTCAGATATTAAAGTCTCTACAATGCCATGCCTGGCAAAGGCTGCTTTCAGCTTGTGTATCACAGCTGCAGATGTGGTGCTGTGAAGCTTGTCGAGTTCGAAATATCTGCTGTAGTAGTCCACTGTTACAATGTAGTCCTTGTTGTTCCAGGTGAACAGATCGGTTGCCACGACCTGCCAGGGTCGGTCTGGGATACAGTGAGGTAACATTGGTTCTTTGGTGTTTGAGGGGCGTCGTTCAAGACAGATGGCGCATTTACCAACAATGTCCTCTATTTGTTTGCGCATTCCGGGCCAAAACAAAATGTCCCGTGCTCTCTGTTTGCACTTTTCCATGCCCATGTGTCCAGCATGGATCTTTGTCAAAATCTCTTCTCTGAGACTGGTAGGAATAATAATTTTCTCTCCTTTGAAAATTATTCCGTTGATCTGTGGTTCCAGAATTCTGAGACGCTCTGAGGGCATTTTCTCCTCTCCTCAGGCCATCCATCCTGTATGACTTTCCTCAGCTGTGTGAGTTGTGAGTCCTTTTCTGTTTCTGCTTGATCTCCTTCAGTTTTGTGTCACTAACTGTTAAGTTGCTGTACACAGTGTGCACTTGCATGTCCATGCCTTCACTGAGACTGCTGTCCTTGTAGGTAAGAAACTTCCTGGAGAGTGTGTCTGCGACAGGGATGTCTTTGCATGGACGGTGAGTGATTGTGAAGTCGTATTTTTGTAGTTGAAGGATCATTCTCTGTAGCTTTGGCGGGGCTGCGGCTAGTGGTTTCCTCATGATTGACTCAAGGGGCTTGTGGTCGGATTCCACAATGACTTGTCGTCCATATACGTACTGATGGAAACGTTTACATCCGAACAGAATGACATAGAGCTCCTTTTCGATTGCTGATCTCACAGTCTGTGAGAGATTTGGAAGCGTAGCCAATGGGCTTTCCTTCTTGCAGAAGCACTGCACCTAGTCCATATTTCGACGCATCCACTTGGAGTCTGAGCTCTTTGTTGGGGTCGTAGTAGGCAAGGATTGGTCCTGGTTCTCTCGTGATCAAGTCTTTCACACTCTGGAAAGAAATGTCGTGTTGCTCGTCCCAGAGAAACTCACTGGACTGCCTTAGCAGTTGACGCAGGGGTGCATTAGCAGTGGAGAGGCTGGGTGTGAACTTGGCTACGTAGTTGACCATGCCAAGCACTGTTTCCAGCTCTGCACGGTTCTTTGGTGGCTCCATTTCTTTTATGGCTGAGATCTTCTGTGGGTCTGGCTTGACTCCATTCGCTGTGAGAAGATGTTCGAAGTAGCTGACCTCTGTAGCGCCGACTGTGCTCTTCTCGGGGTTGAGCCGGACTCCTCTCTCGCGGGACCTTTGCAGCATCGCGCGGAGGTTTCGGTCGTGCTCCTCTTTGGTTCGAACATAGACAAGGATGTCATCCACAATTGCCACGACTCCGTCGAAGCCTTCGTAAACTTCGTCGATCTTTCGCTGAAACTCGTCTTGGGCTGAGATAATCCCAAAAGGTAGGCGACGGAACCTGTAGCGTCCAAATGGTGTGTTGAATGTTGTGAGCTTAGATGACTCTTCTGTGAGCTTGATAGCCCAGTAGCCTGATCTAGCGTCCATGACACTGAAGTAGTGTGCTCCCGCTAGCTTGTGTATGATGCCATCTAGTGTCGGTAAAGGTTAGTGTGGGCGTTTGATAGCCTTGTTCAAGTCTCTTGGGTCAAGACATACTCTGAGCTTGCCTGTGCGTGGTTTCTCCACCACCACTAACGCATTTACCCAGTCAGTCGGTTCTGTAACCTTGGTAACTATGTAAGATTGCGCCATGCTCTCCAACTCTTTCTTCAGACGGGCACGGAGAGCAAGGGGAATCTTTCTCGGTGGGTAGACCACAGGGGTTGCGTCTGGGTCAAGGTGAATGGTACATTCTCCTGGGAATAATCCTATTCCTGTAAAAACATCAGCAAACTCCTCCAGTACATTTTCTGTCTCTACTGGTGCTGTTGGGTTTGAGAATATGTTTCTTTGCTACACAGGAATATGTTTGAGCTAAGGCTGATAAATTGTGGAACAATACAGTGAATTGTGCAAACACCTGGTGTCTGGCTAAGGGGAAGTATTTAACCTTGGGAGATAACAGTATGTTGAGCTAGGAACACATGAATAGAAAGATGTTGAGACACAAACAGGACTGAGCCTGTGGCCTCAGTAACCCCGGACAACAAGCGCCAAGAGGCTGGGACCAGCCTGTGCGCCTACTATTGGCTAGGCAAGTCTAAACCACGCCCAGCCACTGTTCTGATAGTTCCCACCTCGGGATGGGCCTAACTCTGTCAGAACATACTTATACCAATGCATTTAGCAGAAAGGGCAGTTCTCTGTTGCCCTGCGTGGTGTTACAGTGAACCCGTATATACGAAAATTGCATTTACTATTTATTGCTTGACTAATAATAAAAAACATAGAAGATTCTCAGTGACTCTGTGTCACCTTTTGTCCTGATACCAGATTTTATTTTCGCAACCCTAACATCACTGATAAAACTAGCTTGATGAGGTCCATGTCTAAACATGCTTTAAGACCTAGCACTGCAGGTGCTCGAGTGTCAACAACGTAAAAGTCCAACATCATGTCACTTTCCTTGTATTTGCATTTGAAAGTGCATGTGCCTTTTACTGGGAGCTGTTCATGACCATAACCAGTCAGTCTGCGCATGGTGGGCTGTAGCTCACACTCAGATGTCAAGCTGCAGTACTTATTCAGAGGAATAATGTTTACTTGTGCACCAGTGTCTAGTTTGAACTTTAGCTCTGTGCCTTGTGTTCCTATCTCAATGTCAGCAAAGGCTTGCTCTGTCTCTGATATTTGACTTTTCTGTGTCACTGAATCAATAAACAGTTCATCAGCGTTTGACTCTTTGATTGACATTTCATCTTCACTCACTGCGTGTACTGTTTTCCCATGGTAAGCTCTGCACACTTTTGCAAAGTGATTCCATTTTCCACATTTAGTACACTGTTTGCCTTTAGCTGGGCAATTTCCTTGTACGCCATGCACTTTGTATCCACAATATCCACATGTTTTGAGGAGTTTTGAGTTCTGTCTCTCTCCGTTCCAAAATGCACTCTCTGGGCACCGGAGGTATGCTGTGATGTCTGCCTGACTGCGTGCACTGCTTGTTCATGTGATGTGCTCGTGCTGCCGAGCTAAATGGTTTTCATCTGAGCCTGTGCTAACTCGTGAGATCTGGCTATGTCGATAGCTTTGTCCAGCGTTAGCTCAGACCCAACATTCAAAAATCTCACTCGCGGTGAGTGTATTCCAAATACAATACGGTCCCTGACCATCTCATCCTTGTTTGCATAATCACAGTCTTTCACAAGCAGACGCAGCTCAGTCACAAACTGTTCAAAAGATTCGCTAGCTCCTTGTACTTTCTCATGGAATTTGTACCTAGCAAAAATCGTATTGGTCTTCGGCACAACATATGCTTCAAAAGGATCGAAGTATACAGTGGGGAAAAAAAGTATTTAGTCAGCCACCAATTGTGCAAGTTCTCTCACTTAAAAAGATGGGAGAGGCCTGTAATTTTCATCATAGGTACACTTCAACTATGACAGACAAAATGAGGAAAGAAAATCCAGAAAATCACATTGTATGATTTTTTATGAATTTATTTGCAAATTATGGTGGAAAATAAGTATTTGGTCACATACAAACAAGCAAGATTTCTGGCTCTCACAGACCTGTAAGTTCTTCTTTAAGAGGCTCCTCTGTCCTCCACTCATTACCTGTATTAATGGCACCTGTTTGAACTTGTTATCAGTATAAAGACACCTGTCCACAACCTCAAACAGTCACACTCCAAACTCCACTATGGCCAAGACCAAAGAGCTGTCAAAGGACACCAGAAACAAAATTGTAGACCTGCACCAGGTTGGGAAGACTGAATCTGCAATAGGTAAGCAGCTTGGTTTGAAGAAATCAACTGTGGGAGCAATTATTAGGAAATGGAAGACATACAAGACCACTGATAATCTTCCTCGATCTGGGGCTCCACGCAAGATCTCACCCCGTGGGGTCAAAATGATCACAAGAACGGTGAGCAAAAATCCCAGAACCACACGGGGGGACCTAGTGAATGACCTGCAGAGAGCTGGGACCAAAGTAACAAAGCCTACCATCAGTAACACACTACGCCGCCAGGGACTCAAATCCTGCAGTGCCAGACATGTCCCCCTGCTTAAGCCAGTACATGTTCAGGCCCGTCTGAAGTTTGCTAGAGAGCATTTGGATCATCCAGATGATGATTGGGAGAATGTCATATGGTCAGATGAAACCAAAATAGAACTTTTTGGTAAAAACTCAACTCGTCGTGTTTGGAGGACAAAGAATGCTGAGTTGCATCCAAAGAACACCATACCTACTGTGAAGCATGGGGGGTGGAAACATCATGCTTTGGGGCTGTTTTTCTGCAAAGGGACCAGGACGACTGATCCGTGTAAAGGAAAGAATGAATGGGGCCATGTATCGTGAGATTTTGAGTGAAAACCTCCTTCTATCAGCAAGGGCATTGAAGATGAAACGTGGCTGGGTCTTTCAGCATGACAATGATCCCAAACACACCGCCCGGCGGGCAACGAAGGAGTGGCTTCGTAAGAAGCATTTCAAGGTCCTGGAGTGGCCTAGCCAGTCTCCAGATCTCAACCCCATAGAAAATCTTTGGAGGGAGTTGAAAGTCCGTGTTGCCCAGCGACAGCCCCAAAACATCACTGCTCTAGAGGAGATCTGCATGGAGGAATGGGCCAAAATACCAGCAACAGTGTGTGAAAACCTTGTGAAGACTTACAGAAAACGTTTGACCTCTGTCATTGCCAACAAAGGGTATATAACAAAGTATTGAGATAAACTTTTGTTATTGACCAAATACTTATTTTCCACCAAAATTTGCAAATACATTCATTAAAAATCTTACAATGTGATTTTCTGGATTTTTTTCCTCATTTTGTCAGTCATAGTTGAAGTGTACCTATGATGAAAATTACAGGCCTCTCATCTTTTTAAGTGAGAGAACTTGCACAATTGGTGGCTGACTAAATACTTTTTTTCCCCACTGTATGTCAGAGTTGTCTTTTCACACATTCTTTATTATTACAAAGCACGACATGGTCTGGATGACGTTGAGATCAGCACAATTTTACAAAAGATGACAAATGTCATAAAGTTAGCTAGCTAACTAGTAACATTAGCTGTTTCACCTTTTTCCTTGACAACAAAACAGTGCTTCACAGGTCCAATCTCAGAGAATATCTCCTCCAGGTGGTCGTTAGATGCATCTACTGGCAAATTCCGGAAGAAAATTGTTAGGGCTGACATTGTTTATTATGTACTAATCTTTAGCTAGTTTTGTCTGATAACTGTTTTTTTGGGGGGGGGCAGTCAACCAATGTCAAATGGAGCACACTGGCAAGCTAACTGGCTACTTTCTTTCCTGTACTTTCAAAAATATTGTCTCCCCAGCGAATTCTAATCTTCACTTCCAAGACATAGATATAGTTTTTATATTATTTTGATAATTGTATGAAAGAATGGTAACAGCGAGTAGCTAACCAGGACATATTCCAGTACGCGTGATCAAAACAATTGCGTGGCTACCAACTGGTCAGACCAGTGTTGAATGGTTCTCGTCACTGGTACATCCTGTTTGAGTTTCTGCCTAGAAGATGGTAGGAGCAAGATGGCGTCGTGGTCAGATTTGCTGAAGGGAGGGCTTTGTATGCATCGTGGAAGTTAGAGTAGCTGTGGTTGAGTGTATTGCCCCTGTGTGTGGTGCAATCAATATGCTGATGGAATTTAGGTAGCCTTGTTCTCAAATTTGCTTTGTTAATATTCCCAGGTACATTAAATGCAGCCTCAGGATATATGGTTTTCAATTTACATAGAGTCCAGTGAAGTTCCTTGAGTGTCGTCTTGGTGTCTGCTTGAGGGGGGGATGTACACAGCTGTGACTATAACTGACGAGAATTCTCTTGGTAGGTAAAATGGCCGGCATTTGATTGTAAGGAATTCTAGGTCGTTAATCATAAAGCATACAACCCCGCCCTTCCTCTTCCCAGAGAGGTGTTGATCTCTGTTGGCGCGATGCATGGAGAAGCCCGGTGGATGATTCGGTTTAAGTAATAATGCCCTCGAAGCCGGTGTTTGGAGGATATATACAGTTGAAGTTGGAAGTTTCCATACACCTTAGCCAAATACATTTAAAAACTCAGCTTTTCACAATTCCTGACATTTAATCCTAGTAAAAATTCCATCTTAGGTCAGTTAGGATCACCACTTTATTTTAAGAATGTGAAATGTCAGAATAATAGTAGAGAGAATGATTTATTTAAGCTTTAATTTCTTTCATCACATTCCCAGTGGGTCAGAAGTTTACATACACTCAATTAGTATTTGGTAGCATTGCCTTTAAATTGTTTAACTTCAAACGTTTTGGGTAGCCTTCCACAAGCTTCCCACAATAAGTTGGGTGAATTTTGTGTCATTCCTCCTGACAGAGCTGGTGTAACTGAGGCATGGTTTGTAGGCCTCCCTGCCCGCACAAGCTTTTTCAGTTCTGCCCACAAATTGTCTATAGGAATGAGGTCAGGGCTTTGTGATGGCCACTCCAATACCTTGACTTTGTTGTCCTTAAGCCATTTTGCCACAACTTTGGAGGTATGCTTGGGGTCATTGTCCATTTGGAAGACCCATTTGCGACCAAGTTTTAACTTCCTGACTGATGTCTTGAGATGTTGCTTCAATATATCCACATAATTTTCCTTCCTCATGATGCCATCTATTTTGTGAAGTGCACCAGTCCCTCCTGCAGCAAAGCACCCCCACAACATGATGCTTCCACCCCCGTGCTTCAGGGTTGGGATGTTTCTTCAGCTTGCAAGCTTCCCCCTTTTTCCTCCAAACATAACAATGGTCATTATGGCCAAACAGTTCTATTTTTGTTTCATCAGACCAGAGGACATTTCTCCAAAAAGTACAATCTTTGTCCCCATGTGCAGTTGCAAACCGTAGTCTTTCTTTTTTATGGTGGCTTTGGAGCAGTGGCTTCTTCCTTGCTGAGCGGCCTTTCAGGTTCTGTCGATATAGGACTTGTTTTACTGTGGATATAGATACTTTTGTACCTGTTTCCTCCAGCATCTTCACAAGGTCCTTTGCTGTTGTTCTGGGATTGATTTGCACTTTTCGCACCAAAGTACGTTCATTTCTAGGAGACAGAATACATCTCCTTCCTGAGCGGTATGACGACTGCGTGGTCCCATGGTGTTTATACTTGCGTACTATTGTTTGTACAGATAAACGTGGTACCTTCAGGTGTTTGGAAATTGCTCCCAAGGATGAACCAGACTTATATAGGTCTACAATTTGAGGTCTTGGCTGATTACTTTTGATTTTCCCATGATGTCAAGCAAAAAGGCACTGAGTTTGGAGTGGTTGAAATGTTTTTTTTTACAAAAACATACTTCTTCAATCACAGTCCACTCCAAAATACAAATGTATATCCTCCAAACACCAGCTTTGAGGGCATTATCACTTTTATAGTTACCAACATATTCAAATAATGTTTGACATATTGTCATTCAAAACTTTATTTTGATGAATTTATTCATTCTATATTTCATCCTTCCACAAGATAAATTCCCAACTCAAATCTAGGGTTGCTACCCAAGCCGGCTGGTTGTCAGAGACATGACCCAGTCTTTTTTTCTGTATCTATGGACGCGATGCAGTCGTTCATGCTAAATGTTCCATTGCCATACTGTCTGGAAACGTTCTTATCCATTGCGTGCTAGCTAGCCAACTACGGCTAACTTAGTCACGTCAAACAGTGCAGCCAGAACAACAGTAGCGGCATTTGCATAAGCTGTTTTCTAGTGACATTTATTTGGACACATCCATAACAATGAGCTAATGAGGCGCGATTTCGCCTGGTATAGAAAATGTGCTCTCGTTGTTCAGAGGATTTCTTTCACCGTCTCGGCTGTGATATCACAAAAGACCCCAAAAACATTCACCGCCATTCACAATGATTCCAATTGTCTTAGACTTCTTCTCCGCTTGTGCCGTACGGTTTATGACCATTGCAATAAATAATACAAAGTCCACCTTTTTAACATGCAGCATTTCACTATCCTTCGGTTGATGAGAAACCTTCACTGGTCTTGGTGGCTCTACTACCGTTGCTTCTTCCCCACTACTCGTTCCGCTTCTTCCCCGCTACCTGTTCCTTCCAATTTTTCTCACCGCTTCCAGATAGGAGACACTCCTTACCCTTGCCACCTCATTCTCCTTCACCCTAACAGGGCACTCCAAGAATTCAGGAGCATGTTCACCTCCACAGTTGCAGCATTTCCCTTCATCTGGCATACCCTATATTGTATCTCATGAATCCTCACTTTATATGAGAAGGGAGAGACTCTTCATCAAAGAACAGTAGCATGGATGAAGTGAACTTCTTTTCTCCATCTACTGTTACCATGCAGGTCAATTGACGTGCACCAACCACTCCATCGATTCTTCAGTTATATCCTCTGCCTTTTATTTCTTGTACCACCCCAGAAATAACCCCCTTGATGGGTGCCCGGCTTCGAAAATCCATGCAGGAAACATTCCAGCTTTACTTATCGTTTCCCCTTTTCTTCGCCACAGTAACCTACTCACTCACTTTCTGTAGTTGGCCAAAAGTTTTGAGAATGACAAAAATATGAATTTTCAAAGTTTGCTGCTTCAGTGTCTTTAGATATTTTTGTCAGATGTTACTATGGAATACTGAAGTATAATTACAAGCATTTCATAAGTGACAAAGGCTTTTATTGACAATTACATGAAGTTGATGCAAAGCGTCAATATTTGCAGTGTTGACCCTTCTTTTTCAAGACCTCTGCAATCCGCCCTGGCATGCTGTCAATTAACTTCTGGGCCAGATCCTGACTGATGGCAGCCCATTCTTGCATAATCAATGCTTGGAGTTTGTCAGAATTTGTGGTTTTTTATTTGTCCACCCACCTCTTGAGGATTGACCACAAGTGCTCAATGGGATTAAGGTCTGGGGAGTTCCCTGGCCATGGACCCAAAAAAATCTGTTTTGTTCCCGAGCCACTTAGTTAACACTTTTGCCTTATGGCAAGGTGCTCCATCATGCTGGAAAAGGCATTGTTTGTCACCAAACTGTTCCTGGATGGTTGGGAGAAGTTGCTCTCGGAGGATGTGTTGGTGCCATTCTTTATTCATGGCTGTGTTCTTAGGCAAAATTGTGAGTGAGCCCACTCCCTTGGCTGAGAAGCAACCCCACACATGAATGGTCTCAGGATGCTTTACTGTTGGCATGACACAGGACTGATGGTAGCGCTCACCTTGTCTTCTCCGGACAAGCTTTTTTCCGGATGCCCCAAATAATCTGAAAGGGGATTCATCTGAGAAAATGACTTTACCCCAGTCCTCAGCAGTCCGATCCCTGTACCTTTTGCAGAATATCAGTCTGTCCCTAATGTTTTTCCTGGAGAGAAGTGGCTTCTTTGCTGCCCTTCTTGACACCATGCCATCCTCTGAAAGTCTTCGCCTCACTGTGCATGCAGATGCACTCACACCTGTCTGCTGCCATTCCTGCGCAAGCTCTGTACTGCTGGGGCCCCGATCCAGCAGCTGAATCAACTTTAGGAGACGGTCCTGGCGCTTTCTTGGGCGCCCTGAAGCCTTCTTCACAACAATTGAACTGCTCTCCTTGAAGTTCTTGATTATCCAATAAATGCTTGATTCAGGTGCAATCTTACTGGTAGCAATATCCTTGCCTGTGAAGCCCTTTTTGTGCAAAGCAATGATGACGGCACGTGTTTCCTTGCAGGTAACCATGGTTGACAGAGGAAGAACAAGGATTCCAAGCACCACCCTCCTTTTGAAGCTTCCAGTCTGTTATTCGAACTCAATCAGCATGACAGAGTGATCTCCAGCCTCCTCGTCAACACTCACACCTGTGTTAATGAGAGAATCACTAACGTGATGTCAGCTGGTCCTTTTGTGGCAGGGCGGAAATGCAGTGGAAATGTTTTTTGGGGATTCAGTTCATTTGCATGGCAAAGAGGGACTTTGCAGTTAATTGCAATTCATCTGATCACGCTTCATGACATTCTGGAGTATATGCAAATTGCCATCATACAAACTGAGGCAGCAGACTTTGTGAAAATTAATATTTGTGTCATTCTCAAAACTTTTGGCCATGACTGTACTCTTAGCTTTACCCTACTCACTAGCAGTTTCAAACAACCTCAGTTTCCGCCATCTTCCGTCCATGGAACTGTACCGCCACCTACTGCACCGAGAGCCCGTCTCGGTCCTCGAGTGCCCCCAAAAGTAAAAAAAAAAATATTATAGCACCTGACAAGCACACCTGATTCAACTTGTCAATTAATCTTAAAACCATCAATGTGTTGAATCAGGTATGTTTGTCCAAAGCTGCCTACGGTCTTTACAATTACACCCATTTAAAAATTGATGTCAATGCGCAAGCGCGTGCACACACTCGTGGAAAGACATGCCTGCCTATGGAAATCAAAGACCATCCAACTGCTTCGTTCTGCCGCCGCCCCTATTTTGCACCATCTCGCCAAACAAACACACGTTTCCGCCAACCAGAGTCCCACAAAATGTTTAATCATGCTTTCCAAAAATAGAATGCATGACAATAGCTCTAATACAAGTGGTCACGGTGGACCTACAGTACTGGCAGATCATGACATAAAGGTTTGGCTAAAACAAATGAATAGAATTGGCTAAATCTTGGGGAAAAAAAACATGTACAGATATTGTCCATTGTCAACCTTTCCAGTTTAAATCTAGTGTAAATATTAGAAAAATCAACTAATGGTAACATTGACAAATTCATCTCAATTAATTACTTATCCAGTTACAGTAAAATGGCACATCTGTTGGAAAACATTGCATTGAAAAGTTGCAGTATGTCTTAAAACATTTATTTTGATAGAACGGCGAAGACAATCGGAACTTCACTGCGATGTACACAGGAGAATACACAGAGATGATAACAGTATTATATACCCGTAGATTTAGGAGGTCCTAGAGCAGGGGTATTCAACCTGGGGTTCGAGGTAATGCAGGAGGACGTAAAAACAAGTGAATTTTTATATGAATATCGCTAGCAACAAAAACACATATTTTTGAATTACATACCTACAGTAGAAAAGAGAATGTATTCTAAAGACTTCAACTCCTAATATTAAGCAAATTACACACACTGGAGTATCATAGGCTTCAAAAAAGCAACCGCGAATAAAGAGAAGCAAGTGCTGCTGGTAAGCTTTCTTGACTTGGGTATACATTGCTAACCTAGCGAAAATGTGTTTGGAGTTACCTTTCTAGCTAATAGGCTATGTCAGAGATTCACACACCTTCACAGGTCAAAATAATGAAAAACTATCTACCAAATCTATTCATTTTAAAATGTTGATAACTTCTCCTTGCCATTATCATTTACCTGATGATAACACAAGATGTCATTTTTTAATTTTTTTGTTAACATATGGGGGTCCCTGGGTCACCGGTTTACCTGGGCAGGAAAAGGTTGAAGACCCCTGTTCTAGTGTTCCTCATTTGATTGTCAAACAAGACTGCTACTTGATTGGTTAATATAGAACGGTGGGTAAGACTGACGCATAATATAAATTATTCTATATAGACAGGAGATCATGTCTGGAAAATGTATCATAAACCACGTTTCCATCCAGTTGTATGCGAGTAAAGTCATACTCTTAAAAAAAATTATGACAGCTGTGATGGAAACAATTATATAAAGATAATTTGTTCGTTTGACACAGTGGGATCTTTTTGTGTTGGTAAAATTAATCAAGAGATAGGGGGATACCTAGTCAGTTGTACAACTGAATGCCTTCAACTGAAATGTGTCATCTGCATTTAAAATTATGCGAGAAATGGCGATGGAAAGTCCTTTATGCGCAAATATGTATATAATAACCATCATATTGAAGTAAACTTGGAGTCACGCGATGATATGGTGTGTGGTCCTCCCACTACGACTCGGGAAACCATGCAGTTTATTAGGTTACTGATGAAATATGTTAAACTTCACAGGGTGGTGAAAGTGCACTGTGATCTTGGTGCTCCTTTCCAATACATTTCAAGGGTCTTATTCTGGTGACATGATCGATGCTTAACTGCATTTTGACAAATAAAATACTCGCTCGTATCCATAATATTCATCATGTAGACCACATGTCAAACTCATTCCATGGAGGGCTGAATGTCAGCGGGTTTTCGCTCCTCCCTTGTACTTAATTCATCAATCAAGGTCACTGATCAGTAAAGAACTCCCCTCACCTGGTAGTCTAGGTCTTAATTGAAAGGAAAAAACAAAAACCAGTAGACATTAGGCCCTGCATGGAATGAATTTGACGCCCCTGATGTAGACTACCCGCACAGCCTACCCACACTGCATCTGCGAGACGTTGGCTAGAGCGCACGTGCCAAGACGCACATTTTCTATTTAATGTAGTTTGTGACAACTAAATCCGTAGAATTGAAAATGCGATGGAAATATATTGAACTTTTATTCAGTACATGAAAACTTAAGACAAAATGTAAATTTGGGGAAAACACCACTGGTGACAATATGCACATATATGCGGATTCTAGAGTATTCACATCCAATTGGCAACAGATTGAAATCTAGCTAGTGAAACAAAGCAATCTTGCATCTGTCTGATAATAGTCAGGCTAAACCATGGGATTTGTCAAGTAAGACAAAAACAATTTTGCATCTGCTTGATAAGGAACAATGGAGTATTCTAAATCATAGGCATCAAACTCATTCCATGGAGGGCCAAGTGTCTGGATTTTCGATCCTCCCTTGTACAGATATGATTAATTGTCACTGATTAGTAAGGAACTCTCCTCACCTGGTTGTCTAGGTCTTTATTGAAAGGGAAAAAGACAAACCAGCAGACAGGCCCTCCATGGAATGAGTTTGACACCACTGTACTAAATGATCTTCAAAACAAGTCTGTATGCTCAGGGAAATATGTGTAAAGATACATTCTCGGAGAACCACCCGTGTAAGCGACTTGCATATCAATCATTACGTTTTTTTTCACTTTCTGCCTATTTTCCTCTGTCTCAGCATTCATGTTGATTTTGTTACTAATTGTTAGTGTTTTCAGTATTATGCTGGTTATTAAAGTTTAAACAAGGATGTGTTCTTAAGGCTTTATAAGGCTGGTTATCATGAGAGAGTCACCCAATGAATATGTCATTGTTAGTACACTTATAGCATGCTCAGCTTAGAGACTGTCTGCCCATTTGTCCTTGACTCTCTTGGCAAACTGGAGGGGCTCGCTCACTGGGTTGTGTTTGAGAGAGAAATTCCTCTTCATTAGTTACATAACCAACAATACTCCTCTATGCAGATATTTTACAAGACAAAGTTAAGAACATAAATCCATTTAAATAACTACTGTAGTGTTTGTACATCATAATAAAAAAGAAATGTAACTGCACTGTCCACCTTAATTTTGAATGTTGCTATGAGCACAGCCAAACAACAGAAGTGATGCTATGACTTCCGCTTTACATTCCTACTGCAGCGCCCCAGTGGCAAACTTGTCAGAGTAAATTTATATAGTATAAAAGTAAACAAGTGTATTTTTATTTCATCCAAGTTCTCCAACGTTAGCTAGACCTACTAGACTAGTTCTGTTTTGATAACGCTGACGTGACACAACTAACGCTAAGGGCCATCCACCAAGCCCATAACGAGATCTATAAAACGTTGGTGAGCATCCACACGAGGAAACGATTATCATTTTTTATTCTGCAGTCCTACATGTCAACTGATCAATGCATCCTGCTGCACGCTGCCGATTAATAAAAGCTGTTAACAAAACCATTCATGAGGTCTCTAACGCACAGACACTGGTTCAGACCATTCAATGCATGTTCATTGTCATAGTGAAAACTGCAAATAATACTTCAATGCATCAGTGCAACAATGTTATCATAATAACTGGCCAAAAGTTAGCATACCAATGTACTTTGTCTCAACAATCCACAGGTACTCCAGGATTGTGTTCCAACTAGGCACCACACCTGACCAACTGAGCAAGTCAACATACCTAGTCTTCCAGGTCAGTTAAAACATGAAGTGTCTGCGGCACCCAGGACCAGGGTTGCCTACTCCTGCTATAGCCGGTTGTGCATATTAGCTAGATAGTAGGCGTCAATATAGAGACAAAGTAGAGTCACAATTCAACGGCTCAGACAAGGAATGTGGCAGGGTCTACAGTCAATCACGGACTACAAAAAGAAAACCAGCCCCATTGCGGACCATGACGTCCTGCTCCCAGACAAACTAAACAACGTCTTTGCTAGTTTTGAGGACAATACAGTGCCACCGACACAGCCTGCTACCAAAACCCGAGGGCTCTCCTTCACCGCAGCCAATGTGAGAAAAACATTTAAAATGTGTTAACCCTCGCAAGGCTGCCGGCCCAGATGGCATCCCTGGCCGTGTCCTCAGAGCATGCGCAGACCAGCTGGCTGGTGTGTTTACGGACATATTTAATCAGTCCCTATCCCAGTCTGCTGTTCCCACATGGTTCAAGAGGGCCACCATTGTTCCTGTTCCCAAGAAAGCGAAGGTAACTGAGCTAAATGACTATCGCCCCGTAGCACTCACTTCCGTCATCATGAAGTGCTTTGAGAGATTAGTCAAGGATCATATCACCTCCATTCTGCCAGACACCCTGGACCCACTCCAATTTGCTTACCGTCCCAATAGGTCCACAGACGACGCAATCGCAATCACACTGCCCTAACCCATCTGGACAAGAGGAATACTTATGTAAGAATGCTGTTCATCGACTACATTCATAAGCTCAATGTTAGGCTTAATACTGCAGTGAATATATCCCCTAAATTTACACAAAATATTTATTTTTAATGAGATAACAAAATCATAAGTAGGCTACACTATGTGTGCTCCAGAGGCTGCGCCGAGTGCGCTCCCTCCCAGTCCCCTGGTACCAGCTTGAAAATCTACCCTATAGTTTCAGCTTTTTAGGGACAAGAAATGTAGCCTACGACAACACATTGTAATGAACAATGTTATTGTTTTCAAGTGAGTACAAAACTCTAGTCTAGGCTGTAAACTGCAGTGAATAGCCTATGTCATTTGAATAACTGCTCAAAAGCCTGGTGTTTTGAATGCATATTCATTTCAAATTGATTACATCTAGCCTGCCTGATTGGACAATCATTTGAATCAAATGTTTAGCCTTCAAGGTCCAGGCACATTAGCAGGCCAGCGATATGGGGTATTTTTTCAGGATTGATCAGCTAACAGAAACATGCTAATGCAGGGATCTCTAGTGGCGTGCATACGAATTATGTTAATGCGGAGGAAGTTTGGCTTCAGTGTTTAAAAGCGTTTGAAAATTAGGTGGATACTATTAGAGATTGGTGCTGTTGAGGTATTCAGAGCACTACGTAACCTATGTAATGCAGAGGCTATATCACATGACATTTCTGGTACGATTCCGAAACATCTAAACAATGACTCCTCTTGCCAAAAGTCTACTAAACAAGAGTTAATTTAATGTTTTTCGAGAATGTAAAACTGTAGACAATAAGTCCCCACTATACCTACAGTACTCAAACGTGGAATTTGTAGGTAAGTGAAGCGCAAACTGTCACGTCCTGCAGTCACATCCTGGTCCTGAGTGCTTAGGGGGGTAGGGGCTAGAGGCTATTTCTGGACTGGACCACTGCTGTGCCCTGTTGTCACTTGGCCTTGCTGGGGGCCATGATGAGGGCCTAAGGGGTAGTGGATAGGGTTAGGGATTGTTTCTGGATCGGACCACAGCTGTGTGGGTCTTGCCTAGGGTCACATCTTGGCCTTGAGAGGGACCATACCGAGAGTATTTAGGAAGGTCTCCAAGGTAGACAGGTACTCCTGGGGGTGTCGTCTCAGGTGGCCTGCATGTGTTGACTCCTCCCACTTCCTGTCTGTCACCTCCATCCCTCGTTTCCTCCAGTAGGCGATGATCTCCTCCATGCCCTCCGGGTCGCACAGTGCGTCGTTCTGGCAGAAGAAGACGAGGGCGGGTGCGGTGACAGGGTTATTCCAGAAGACATCAATGCCGGTGTTGAAGTAGTCGACTGTGTGGTGTTTGAAGGCTCTGAAGTAGAGCATACTGGCCCGTTTCACCAGGCTCTCCAGCCGGGGGAACAGGTTCTTACCTAGACCTGAGGACATAATCAATTACAAAATGTATACTGAACAAAAAAAATGTAAAATGCAACACGTAAAGTGTTGGTCCTACGGTTCCTGAGCTGAAATAAAAGATCCTAGAATTTTTCCACACGCACAAATAGCTTCTCTCAAATTATGTGCACAAATATGTTTACATCCCTTTTAGTGAACATTTCTCTTTTGCCAAGATAATCCATCAACATGACAGGTGTGGCATATCAAGAAGCTGATTAAATAGAATGATCATTACACAGGTGCACCTTGTGCTGGGGACAATAAAAGGCCACTAAAATGTGCAGTTGTCAGAACACAATGCCATAGATGTCTCAAGTTGAGGGAGTGTGCAATTGGCATGCTGACTCCAGAAATGTCCACCAGGGCTGTTTCCAGATAATTTAATGTTAATTTCTCTACCATAAGCCACCTCCAACATTGTTTTAGGGAATTTGGCAGTACATCCAACCGGCCTCATAACCTCGCATAACCACTCCAGCCCAGGACCTCCACATTCGGTTTCCATACCTGCGGGATCGTCTGAGACCAGCCACCCGGACAGGTGATGAAACTGGAGTACTTCTGTCTGTAATAAAGCCCTTTTGTGGGGAAAAAACTCATTTGGATTGGCTGGGCATGGCTCCCAAGTGGGTGGGCCTTTGTCTGCCCAGTCCTGTGAAATCCATAGACTTGGGCCTAATGAATTTATTTAAATTGTCGGATTTCCTTTTATGAACTGTAACTTGGTAAAATCATTGAAATTGTTGCGTGTATATTTTTGTTCAGTATAAATGTCCTGAGGATAATGTCAGCTCACTGGTTAGCTTTATAATCTCTAACCAGGCTGTACTAGACAATGCTAGGCTGTCAGATGTGTTACACCTGGTCGGTATCCTCTCACGGTAACCCCTGTCCCCCAGACTCACCTGTAGCCATCCTCTCCAGTGAGCCCAGCACTAGGCTGTCATAGATGTGGCCTCTGATCCTCTGAGTGAAGCCGTAGTACTTCTGTGTGTCGCGGGACACATGCACCAGCAGCTGGGTGAAGGTGTACCCTCCTATGGAGAAGGCGTGAACGAGCAGGGGGCGTGACACAAAGCGGTCACTCTGCAGGAGATCTAGTACCCTCGCCCCGTAGTCCAGGCCCCAGCGAGGCCACAGGAACTGACTTACCTAGGGTAGAGGAGAGGGGATATGAGAGGTATTTTAGAGAGAAAGGAGACCATAGAGAGGAGCATTCTAAACAGAATGTTTAAACTGTTACAGATTTTCCACCATGAGCGTTGTTCCTTCCTCACCGCACTCTCCACTATGAGCACGTCAAAGCCTGTACGGAAGTAGAGCTCACAGTACTTGGCCACAGCCTGAGGTTGCGACCCCAACCAGGGCAGCATCAGCAGCAGGGGCTTGGTTGGGGCAGGGTTAAGGGCTAGGGATGGAGAGGTACTGGCTGCATCGTTCAGGGCAGACAGAGGGCCAGGGGAGGGTTTAGGTGAGGCTGTCTCATTCAGGTACAAGGTGATGGTCTTGCTGATGCGGTGAACGGTGACCCTACGGGCTTGCATGGTGACAGCAGGGATTCAGAGTGCAGAGTTAGGGAGCCTGGAGGTGGTGCTGTAAGGCAACTGTGGTGAAGGCTTTGGTCTGGAAGGGGAAGAAAAGGAGAAATAGACAAATATTTGGGGCGGCAGGTAATCTAGCGGTTAGAGCGTTGGACTAGTAACCAAATGGTTGCAAGATCAAATCCCGAGCTGACAGGCTACCTGCCGCCCCAAATATTTGTCTATTTCTCCTTTTCTTCCCCTCCCAGACCAAGTGGGTTAACTGCCCCTGAACAAGGAAGTTAACCCACTCTTCCTAGGACGTCATTGAAAATAAGAATTTGTTCTTAACTGACTTGCCTAGTTAAATAAAGGTAAAATAAAAAAACATTTGGCAGACAGATTTGCTGTTTAAACATGCAACATTACAGATAGGGTTTGGAAGCATAAGGACCTTATCTTTCATATCAGCGAGAAATCATTATATATATATATTCAATTGATACACACCTTTTATAGGGTTAGGTTTCCCACACTTCCATATTACAGCGGTTGTTTACAGAAAACAGACGGAAGACCGAGTGGACTAGCTACCTATGCTAATTAGCTATCGGCATCGCCGAACACCTGTGTGTAAAACGGAAGACGGACGCCACAAACGTGTTGTCACTGAAAAATAATGTTGGCTGCAATGGCGTTAAAACAGTGTACTTACATTTGGGCAATGGTGGAAAAGGTAAAGATGTCTTAATAGAAAAGTAAGTCAATTTAATTTGTTTTAATGGACGGATAGCCAGGGGCACACCAAAAACTCAGACATCATTTGCAAACAAAGCATGTGTTTAGTGAGTCCGCCTGATCAGAGACAGTAGGGATGTTCTCGATAAGTATGTGAATTGGACCATTTTCCTGTCAAAATGTAATGAGTACTTTGGTTATCAGGGAAAATGTATGGAGTAAAAAGTTCTTTATTTTCTTTAGGAATGTAGGTTAGTAAAAGTTGCCAAAAATATAAATAGAAAAGTAAAGATACCCCAAAAACTACTTAAGTAGTACTTTATTTTTACACCTTTGCATTTGGAAAATTATTTTGATGTGATATGAAAGAGGGATGTGTTTCTATAACCGTACTGCAATTGAGAATTGATTCACTTTTAGATGGTGCATTTGACTTTTGTCTTCCAGAGCCAATTCGCCTTTAAACTGAACATGTAATGTCCTTGGACTATAAGGAGCTCCTTTAGTCCATTATTGGTCTAGTCGTAGCCTACAACATTCTGCCTTCTTCCTACAGTTTTAAGCCATTAGATCCGCCCACCACTGACTCATGTGAACTACAATCCCGACGCTGTGTTTTAACGTTTAGAAACGTCAATAATCATTGCTTGCAATATGTCTTTCGAAACTGTTGGCCCTTATCTTTCAGCGAGAAAGAATCCTTCAAAAAAAAAAAATGATATAGAGATATATATATACACACACACACACACACACACACACACACACATACACTTACTGTAACCGTTTTGCACAGATCCATATAGCTATTATTCACTCCAAAACTACACTTCTGCTACACTTCCAGAGTTGGCTTACACACAGGTGTTCTGAGCATACTAGATAGCTAAATTAACATTTTTTTAAATATATTTCACCCCCCTCACTTATATGAAAGATAAACGTATTATGCATCCAAAACCGTGAGGCAAAGGACGCGTGTTACTGTTCAGATTCAGCATCGGGGCTCTTAACAGTCCAATGACTTGTGACAGAGTCATTATCAAGAGCAAATCGTACCCCTGACTTTCTCAAGGACAGTCATTATGTGCAAACACGACCAAAGGTTAGCTGCAAACTTTGTAACTGATAATATTCAATTGTAAAAGCTGGTAGCTGATAATATAAAATTGTAAAAAGCTGGTAGCTGGCCAAATTAACAAAAATTCCATATTTTTAAAGGCATGTTAATGGTCAATGTGGCCGAGATTAATTCAATAACTCAAAACACTTTAATCGTATGATCAAGCGGTCAAAATTGGCAAAGCTAATTCTTACTATCGGTAGTTAGTGGGCTAGCTGCCTGTTGCAAAAGGCTATATATCATATCTTGCATACAGTAGTGACATCAAAACTTAGGAATGTTACTAGCTAGCTATCATAAGAACTTTCCTTACCTGTGAAAACGTATCTTGTGCCAAAGTGCCTCGCCCCAACGTCCCCGAAGTACTCATCAGAGACCGTGGTACACATGTCACAAACCCACACAAAATGGGTTAGTTATATATGTTTGACAAACCGGTGAAATCTACATCCAAATGGGGGCGCTGATGGTTAGCTAATTTAAACAATGAGCTAGTGATGGGCATTCCGGCTCTTTTCAGTGAGCAGGCTCGTTCGGCTCAGCTCACCAAAAAGAGCCGGCTCTTTTGGCTCCCAAACGGCTCTTTAAAAAAAAAAATTGTATTTTTTCAAGTCAAACAGTTTGCGACTATGATTGGTGTTAAAACAATTCTAATTAAATTATTAAATGAAATCCTCCTCTACCTTAACCACAATGTATTTAAAAATGCATTGGTTTGTTATGAAAAAGAATGCTATTAAACATTTGCATTTAAAGTATAACTGTTTAATGTATATAAACAAAGTGCATGTAAATCTAACCATTCAAAACGAATACAATCTGAACAGCATAATAGAATATTGCACCATATCAAAGAAAAATAAATAACAATTTGCAAAACTGCAGCATCCCACAAATTGAAATAAATTTAAAAAAGAAGGATGCTTTTACACATGTGCATTTAAAGTGTAACTTTTTTAATGTATATAAACAAAGTGCATATAAATGTAACAATTCAAAACGAATACAATCTGAACAACATAATAGAATATTGCACCACATCAAAGAAAAATAAATAACAATGTGCAAAACTGCAGCATCCCACTTAAAACATTAAACGTCCCTCTTTTCTCTCTCTTCTTTATTGCCATGTTATAACCAGCAACACACAGCAATGCTGACCATATTTTGCTTTTATGAGAGATTTGCATTCAGAAATGCAAGCTGCCTCACTTTGGAGGGGCTGATGCGGTTTCTTCTCTCAGTAATTATTTGTCCCGTTTTCGAGAAGACACTCTCAGAGGGAACGGATGTGGCCACAATGCAGCGTTTCCCTGACATGACTTTAGTAAGCCGTGGGTAGACAGAGGCCTTGTTCTTCCACCAGCTCAGAGGATCTGCAGATCCGCCAAATAGGATCGGACCTCCATTATGGCATCTGCTGAGGGATTCCTTCGTGCTGCATCCCCAGTTGCTCTCTTGTCAAACAGCATCCATTCGTTCTTTGAATTAGTTAATTCTATTCGTTTAAATCTTTTGATTATTCATATCTTAATTTTTGTATATATTTATAAATAGATTCGGCTCTTTTGATATGCGAGCCGGCTCTTTAGAGCCGACTCGTTTGCGAACGACCCATCACTACAACGAGCTACATAACCCATTATGCATGCCGTGGTTATTTGAGCTTGAAAATTTTTATCCAAACAAAGCCCCTTGTATTTGCCTTGAATAGTTCAATTAAGCCTGGCTGGCGCGCGACCCACGTGACTACGTCAGCTTCGAGAGCTGGTGTAATATGGAACGCCAGAAAAGATACACGTCAAATAACACAGATCTATTATAGAATGTTGTGTGTTCTGAATTTGCACGTGCAAACCAAGCGACACCACTACTATCAGTAGCTCAGCCGGTGAAATCGTGCCTACATGAAAATGGGGGCGCCGGTGGTTAGCTAATTTAAACAACGAGCTACATAACCCATTATGCATGCCGTGGTTATATGAGCGCTCTAATTTTTATCCAAACAAAGCCCCTTTTATTTGCCTTGAATAGTTCAATTAAACCTGGCTGGCGCGCGACCCACGTGACTAGTCAGGACACCTTCGAGAGCTGGTGTAATATGGAACGCCAAACCTGATACACGTCAAATAACAGTTATATTATAGAATGTTGTGTGTTCTGAATTTGCACGTGCTACTATCAGTAGCACTGTCAAAAATGTACAAAAAAGTTGGCAAACAAGCAAACACCGGCCACGATTATTTGTTCGACCGCAACTTCTGGGGTAGCTAGCCAGCACCAATACAACCAGCCTGAAAACAATGACCAGTAGAAACTGCATTCATTTTCATAATTCTTAGCAATGATTTAGGAATCTTTGTGAGTAAGTATTAGCTAGGTAGCCACTTGTTGCTCGCCTATTGAAATTGAACTTCAGTTTATGAAAATAAATAGCTAGCCAGCTACTTAACCCTGTTGCCCAAAGCAGCCAGCTAGCTTTATCTGGCTAGTGAGGCTCGACCGAACCGGGTTGTGTTGTGAGGCTAGCCACAATAAGGATTAGGCACAATAGTGGAATTTGCGGTTTGCCCTCAAAATAATATTAAAAGTGATGCAGAAGGTTACAATTGGTGGAATCATGTCATATTTAGACTAGATCATGTTAAACAAGGTTGGAATGTGAAGAAATGAAATGGGTTATCAGTCTACTCGGTGACACCCACTGAACACAACCGTGAAGAGTTTACGCAAATATTAGAGTTGTAACTCTTATCGCGGGACTGTGACTGTGTGAAATCACCTCCCCAGTCAGCCTATTGTGTGTATTGACATTCATATTGCACTGTACAGCTTTACCTAAGGATTGGAGATCAATGAAATGGGGTATCAGTCTACTCAATACCCAATATATTTTTTCCCAATGTCCTTCTCAGAGTTATCAGACTCCAAAACATCCACGCAGTATTGTTTTTCCTCGGGAATAGTGTTCAATACACATAGGTTGACAATAAATGTGGCTCAATTCACAGTTGTTTCAGAGTCCCGCAATAACTACGATGCTAATGATCTCTGGGCGCTACTGAGTAGACTGATACACAATGTAATTGATCCACAATCCATAGGTAAGGCTGTGAAATAAGTATGCCCCCAATGCAATTCTAAAGTATAATACATCCAGTGTGATTTCAACAGATTTTTGCCAAATTAACAAATTGTCTTTTGTTGATTTTATATAAAAACATTCCAACCTCGTATAGCATGATCTATTCAATTATGGCATAATTATACTATTTGTATTCATTTGCATCACTGTCAATTACATACTTTTATTTTGAAGGCTAACCGCAAAGTCCACTATTGTGGCCAATCCTTATTGTGGCTAGCTTCACATAGATGGGTCCGATCAACATTAATCAAATAAGAACCGTTTTACAAATTAGAGTTATATTTTAGATGATGACACCTAGTTAGCTATTTACTGAAACAGATTATGTCGTTTTGCTATGTTTTGGGGGAAGAACATTGTTTGCATCTGTAACAGTATTACTTCCGTCCCTCTCCTGGCCCCTACCTGGGCTCGAACCAGTGACCCTCTTCACACATCAACAACAGTCACCCCCGAAGCATCGTTACCTATCGCTCCACAAAAGCAACGGGGCTTGCAGCGCAAGAGAAACAACTACTTCAAGGTCTCAGAGCGAGTGACGTCACCGATTAAACGCTATTAGTACGCACCCCGCTAACTAGCTAGCCATTTCACACCGGTTACACATTCATGAGCTAGCTAGCTTTTTTTTATGACCAGCACTGTAGGTGCGCGAGACAACTTTACCAGCATCATAGCATACGTATCGATGAATCGTTGTGACATATGAAATACGAGTGATAGTTATTACACATTGATTACACTATGTAAAAAAACTATGAACGCATTAAATTATTACGTGACGTGCAATCATATTCAGGTCCTGATTGGTCAACAAGCTTATTTATCTTTTTAGACAAGCAAAGACCCAAACGGCGTTCCATAGCTAGAAGGGATCCAGCGTTTGTCAAATTAACGTCAAGAATGGACTTTTTTGTAACAGGTTAGGATAATTTATATAGCAGGTTAGGAAAATGAATGTAACAATTTTATGTATAAATAGCCTCTAAAATATAAATATATTTAAACTGACCATAAATGTCAACATTTTTGTTTTCTTGGAAAGCTGTGAGTGCTATTATATGATACAATACAATATCTAGTTATACCAGTCTTTAAAGACTTTCATGTTTTAGAGTCTCCTATGGGGCTTTAGTGGGCAACAGTCAACTACACAATTCTAACCTAAACAGGTGATTTAAAGTTAAGAGTAAATGTGTTTGGGGCATGAATGTGAAGAATATTAGGATGTGAATTGGATTGGAATTTAATATTTTTTATATGTGAATTTATGTATTTTTGATATGTTTATGAAATAATATGTCAGGGATTTATGAGACAAATTATTAAATACAATTTAAAGAAAACATTGAAATACAATGAAAAGACAGAAAAAGACGATTTGCAGTTGAGAGAATGTTGAATAAAATAATTGAGAGAACCTTTGGAAGAGAAGCCACGTTCTCCTGTTTCATCATTTATCCTGTGTTACAGGAACTATTATCTGCGGCACCAGTCCCAAAACTGGGATCTGTAACAGTAGCAACACAAAACATGGTACAAACATTATTGGGCACAGACAACAACACAAAGGCAAGAAAGTAGAGACAACAATACAACACGCGAAGCAGCCACAACTGTCAGTGTCCATGATTGAGTTGAATGAACAAAACTGTCCAAAACTGTCCAGTTTGATTGTTTTTTGCAGCTCGTTCCAGTCGCTAGCTGCAGAGAACTGAAAAGAGGAGCAACCCAGGGATGTGTGTACTTCGGGGACCTTCAACAGAATGTGACTGGCAGAACGGGTGTTGTATGTGGAGGATGAGGGCTGCAGTAGGTATTTCAGATAGGGGGGGGAGTGAGGTCTAAGAGGGTTTTATAAATAAGCATCAACCAGTGGGTTTTGCAACGGGTATACAGAGAAGACCAGTTTACAGAGGAGTGTAGAGTGCAGTGTCCGGTAAGGAGCATTGGTGGCAAATCTGATGACTGAATGGTAAAGAACATCTAGCCACTCGAGAGCACTCTTACCTGCCGATTTATGAATTACGTCTCCGTAATCTAGCATGGGTAGGATAGTAATCTGATTCAGGGTTAGTTTGGCAGCTGGAGTGAAAGAGGAGTGATTACGATAGAGGAAACCCAGTCTAGATTTAATTGTAGCCTGCAGCTTTGATATGTGCTGAGAGAAGGACAGTGTACCATCTCGCCATACTCCCAGTACTTGTATGAGGTGACTACCTCAAGCTCTAAACCCTCAGAGGTAGTAATCACACCTGTGGGAAGAGGGGCATTCTTCTTACCAAACCACATGACCTTTGTTTTGGAGGTGTTCAGAACAAGGTTAAGGGCAGAGAAGCTTGTTGGACACTAAGAAAGCTTTGTTGTAGAGAGTATAACATACAATCCGGGGAGGGGCCAGCTGAGTATAAGTATTAAATAAGTATTAAAATATGTAAAGTTTGCAGTGGCGAAGCGTCATTAAGGGCAGGTGGGGCAGAGTTATTATTTTGACATTAATACAAGAGCATGTTATTTTGGCATTAATACATGCAGGGGCGCAACGTTGGTTTTAGAAATGGGGGGGACATTATTATTTTTTTTTTATCCAGTCAGATAAACACTCCAAACAGCCTACCTGACCGCTCGGAGGCGTCCGCATGGTCCTACTGTATACCGTTGCCTCGTTTTGTATCACATTCCAATGATAAATATGAGGGGGATAAAAATGTAATTTCAGAATGTGGTGGGGAGATGTCCCCCCCGTCCCCAGTGAAAGTTGCGCCCATGAATACGCGTCACATATACAGTGAGGAAAAAAAGTATTTGATCCCCTGCTGATTTTGTACGTTTGCCCACTGACAAAGAAATGATCAGTCTATAATTTTAATGTTAGGTTTATTTGAACAGTGAGAGACAGAATAACAACAAAAAAATCCAGAAAAATGCATGTGAAAAATGTTATAAATTGATTTGCATTTTAATGAGGGAAATAAGTATTTGACCCCCTCTCAATCAGAAAGATTTCTGGCACCCAGGTGTCTTTTATACAGGTAACAAACTGAGATTAGGAGCACACTCTTAAAGGGAGTGCTCCTAATCTCACCTTGTTACCTGTATAAAAGACACCTGTCCACAGAAGCAATCACATCATCATGTATCAAGTCGGCAATCTACTAGCAAATCCTTTTCAATCCTTGTCATATGAAGATAAATTATAGATAAGTATCGGTGCTCATCGACCACTGGACATAAACATTACACAACAAGTTGGAAATCGCAAATTCAGCAATGAGTGCTAAGGCGCCACTGCAACCCCGGGTTCAATCCCAGGCTGTGTCTGTGACTGGGAGACCCATGAGGCAGTGCACAATTGGCCCAGCATCGTCCGGGTTAGGGGAAGGTTTGGCCGGCTGGGATGTCCTTGTTTCATCGTGCTCTAGCGACTCCTTGTGGCGGGCCAGGCGCCTGCAAGCTGACTTCAGTCGTCAGTTTGACAGTGTTTCCTCCGACAAAGTGGTGTGGCTGGCTTCCGGGTTAAGCAACCAGTGTGTCAAGAAGCAGTGCGGCTTGGCTCTTGACCTTCGCTGAGTCCGTAGGGGAGTTGCAGCGATGAGACAAGATCGTAACTACCAATTGGATATCACGAAAAAGGGGGTAACGCCATGGGCCAGAAACATTTGAATACGTTGGCCATGCTGTCAATCCAGCATGATTTCTGCGGCGTTCAAAACAACTGGAAACTCGGAACTGGGATATATCAGACTTTAGTGAGTTCAAGACAACTGGATAAAACTAGCTCCGACTGGGAAAATACGGAAAATAATTTTTAATGGTTATCCAAATCGGAATTCCAAGTTGGGATTTCAGGCCTATTTCTAGAGCCCACAAGAAGGACCACCGTGCCACCTTCCTGTTCAAGTGAACAAAGCACAACAATGTGAGTCCAAATATGCCAGGGAGATATGTATACTGTAGCCAAGAAAGTAATACTAAGTGTATGTTGTATAGTAAGCGGTTAGTAGTGTCTCACACTAATAATTTGGTCCATTTCCTCCCTCATAACTTAGCCTACTGTTCTGACTTGATGGTGCACATGTAGCCTATAGCCTGTTTTAGAGAAATGTAATCATTGAATATTGTAAGAACTTTCATTGTCTGTTTATATGCCCTCTTTATTTATCCTACGTTTCTAGCTTGGTGTACAGGGAGAATACTGTAAGAACGGCCCATGTTCGGAATTCTGTCACTGTACATTTCAAAAGTGCTGAGCAAATAGTTATATTGACTACGTCCGTCCTAGCTCGCTCATTAATGTCTTAATCAAAATTGCGGATTGCCTCTTATCTGCTCGTCGTTCCCTTATGCCATAGTTTGTACATCTCAATTGTCCGTAGAAACCACATTTGTTTATACAAGTCAGCCATATCAGCTATGTTCTTTTTTTAAGGCAGTAAATGAGGCTGAATGAACTGTTTTGCTGCCAGACAAGGCTCCACTGATAGCCAGGCGTAAGGATTCACTCTATGGTGTTGAAAAGAAAGCTCTGCTGTTGGGACAGCTTTATGTAGGCTCTAACAGTTTGTGGACATAGTTTGCCACTGTTATAGTGCAATGAATATATTGGTTAGTGTTGTGTTGTGTAGTGTAGTGGCTTTGCTGGCATGCAACCCCCATTGTTTTTGTTTGTCCCACCAAGATTTACATGCTAAAATCGCCACTGAAGCTTAAACTTTTTGTCCTTTTTACCCATCTTCATTCACTTTGACCACTTTGCCAACAACTGAGACAAAAAGTTAATGACATCTTCCTCTACTTCTCTGCTTTTCAAATCTGAACTCAGGACCAAAATATATTATACCAATCAAACGATACAGCTGTTTAACTACCCAAGTCAAAGACATTTCCTCTAACTTTTTATAAACAACTGAAATGTTGACCACTTTCCCAACAAGTTAGACAAAATGTATGACATCAATCAAAACATAAATTAAAGCCATTCTTTCATCAGTCAATGTCACAAAGTGCTATAAAGAAACCCAGTCTAAAACCCCAAACAGCAAGCAATGCAGATGTAGAAGCATGGTGGCTAGGAAAAACTCCCTAGAAAGGCAGGAATCTAGGAAGAAACCTAGAGAGGAACCAGGCTATGAGGGGTGGTCAGTCCTCTTCTGACTGTGCCGGGTGGAGATTATAACAGAACATGGCCAAGATGTTCAAACATTCATAGATGACCAGCAGGGTCAAGTAATAATAATCACAGTGGTTGTAGAGGGTGAAACAGGTCAGCACCTCAGGAGTAAATGTCAGTTGGCTTTTCATAGCCGAGCATTCAGAGTTCGAGACAGCAGGTGCGGTAGAGAGAGAGAATCGAAGAACAGTAGGTCCGGGTCAAGGTAGCACGTCCGGTGAACAGGTCAGGGTTCCATAGCCGCAGGCAGAACAGTTGAAACTGGAGCAGCAGCATAACCATGTGGACAGCAATGAGTCATCAGGCCAGGTAGTCCTGAGGCATGGTCCCAGGGCTCAGGTCCTCCAGGAGAGAGAGCGAGAAAGAGCGAGAGCCTACTTAAATTCACACAGAACACAAGATAAGACAGGAGAAATACTCCAGATATAGACTGATCCTAGCCCCCTGACAAACTATTGCAGCATAAATACTGGAGGCTGAGACAGGAGGGGTTCGGGAGACACTTTGCACCGTCCGACGATACCCCCAGACAGGGCCAACCAGGCAGGATATAACCCCACCCACTTTGCTAAAGCACAGCCCCCACACCACCAGAGGGATATCTTCAAACCACCAACTTACTACCCTGAGACAAGGCTGAGTATTGCCCAAGAAGATCTCCCCCAAAGAATGAACCCTTGGGGGGCGCCAACATCTTTGTCTACTTCTTTACTATTAAAATCTGGCGGCTGAACAAAATATATCTTAAAAAGTTACAACTGTTTAAGTAACTGCATGAACACATTTTTTTCTCAACTTTTTCCGAACAACTGCCATTTTGAGCATTCTCACAACAAGTCAGACAAAAACTTAGAGCATATGCAATCTTCCTCTACTTCTCCGCTTTTCAAATATGAATTAGGAATAGTTTCTACCAATCAATAGCTAGAGCTGTTTTAGTAACCCCTCGACTCCTTTCTTTAAAGATCTGTTTCAGACTGAACAGCTAGCACTAAGATTTCAAATGCTTCCCCAGTCTGGATGAACTGGAATGATACAGAAAATATTTCTAAAGCTCACTAGTGTCATCCTCCTTCTCAGGATCGTGCTCTAAATAATTCAACTGGCTAGTTTGCCTGTCTGGAAGAGAAGGGTGGGCTGTACGTTGATCCTGCTGCTCTGATTGGATAGAGCGAAGCGGTCTCCGTTCACTGGTTTCATAATTCACCCAAAACTGAAAGTGTGATGAGAAGTTTTTCACACGCAACAATTGTAGTTTAGACTCTGACCACAACCACACTCTTAAAAAAAAAGGTTCTGGATTGAACCAAAAAGGGTTATTTTCCCTGCTTTATCAGGAATCAAGGTAAGACCCAGATGCAGACTGTGTCGAAGTAACAATGTTGATTACAGCAACATGGGCAAAGGTACAGGACGGCAGGCAGGCTCAGGCAGAGTGGTCAGGCAGGTGGGTACAGGGTCAGGACAGGCAAGGGTCAAAAACGGATTGCCTCTTATCGGACATGCGAAAAGAGAATGGGGAAAAGCAGGCGCTGACACAACAACGCTGGTTGGCTTGACAAACTGGCAACAGACAAAAGGAACACCGGTATAAATACACAAGGAATAATGGGGAAGATTGGCGACACCTGGAGGGGGTTGGAGACAATCACAAAGACAGGTGAAACAGATCAGGGTGTGACATGCTTCATACATAGCACCCTTAAAGATTCTATATAGAACCTTTTTGTATGGTTCTTTGATCAGAACCCCAGGGGTTCTTCTTCACTGAACCAAAATTGGTTCCATATTGGACCCTTAGGGTTCAATATGGAACCAATTTCAGACCCCTAAGAGGTGCCATATATGAAGCAAACATATAACCCTTTTTGGTTCTTTCCAGAAGCTTGTTTTCTAAGAGTGCGCACATCTACTGAACACAACCAGACAATTATTTACAACATAACTACTGAACCACACAACTACTGACCACAACCACACAACTACTAACTATAACAACACAACTACAGACCATGACTACTGACCACAACAACTAATCACAACTATTGAACACAACTTCTGACCACAACCACACAACTACTGACCACAACCACAACTACCGAGCCACACAACTAATGACCAAAACTACACAACTACTGACCACAACACCACAACTACAGACCACAGCTTCTGACCACAACTACTGAACACAACTCCTGACCGCAACCACACAACTCCTGACAGACAAAACAACTGAACACTACTGACTGCAACTATTGACCACAACTACTGACAAAACAATACAACCACTGACCATAACTACTGAACCATACACCTACTGAACACTACTGCACACAACTACTGACCACAGCCAGACAATTATTTACACCATAACTACTGAACCACACAACTACTGACCACAAAACTACTGACCACAACACCACCACAGACCACAACTACTAATCACAGTTACTGAACACAACTCCTGACCACAACCACACAACTACTGAGCACAACAACAACTAGAGACCAAACATACTGACCCCAAATACTGAACACAACTCCTGGCCGCAACCACAACTATTGAACCACAACTCCTGACCGCAACCACACAACTACTGAACCGTACACATACTTACCAAAACGACTGACCAATAATGGCCACAACTACTGCCCATAATACCACAACTACTGACCCCAACCACTAACCACACAACTACTTGCCACAACAACACTACTGACCCCAACTACTGAACCACAACACAACTCCTGACCACCCCACAACAACAACTAGAGGCCACACAACAACTAGAGACCACAAAACTCCTGACCCACACAACTCCTGACCACGACCAGACAATTATTTACAACATAACTACTGAACCACACAATTACTGACCACAACCACACAACTACTGACCACAACTATTAACCACAACTACAGACCTCAACTACAAACCTCAACTACAGACCACAACTACTAACCACTACTGAACTACACACCTACGTACTTGCCAAAACTACTGAACACAGCTACTGATAACTACTGAACCACACCTACTGACCACAACCACACAACTACTGGCCACAACTACTGACCGCAACCACACAACTACTGAACACAACCAACCAACCACTGACCACACAACTACTTACCACAACTATTGAACCACACAACTACAATTACTGACCACATCCAACCAACTACTGACCACACAACTACTAAACACAACAACACAATGAGAGATCATAACTACTGAGAACAACTCCTGACCACAACCACACAACTGAGCATAACAATACTGACCACAACCACACTACTACTGAACCACACACCTATTTATCAAAATGACTGACCACAACGACACTACTAACCACAACTGACTAAACACAACTACTGACCAAAACTACTGACGACAATATTTTCTGTAACTTTTTACAAACAACTGAAATGTTGACCACTTCCAACAAGTTAGACAAAAAGTTAGAAAGCATGGCTTCTTCGTCTACTTCTCTGATGTTCGCAAAACAAAAATATTCACTAAGGATCTAACGATACAGCTGTTTTAGTACAGTTGAAGTCGGAAATTTGCATACACTTAGGTTGGAGTCATTAAAACTCGTTTTTCAACCACTCGACACATTTCTTGTTAACAAACTATAGTTTTGGCAAGTCGGTTAGGACATCTACCTTGTGCCTGACACAGTAATTTTTCCAACAATTGTTTACAGACAGATTATTTCACTTATAATTCACTGTATCACAATTCCAGTGGGTCAGAAGTTTACATACACTAAGTTGACTGTGCCTTTAAAAGGCTTGGAAAAATCCAGAAAATGATGTCACGGCTTTAGAAGCTTCTGATAGGCTAATTTACATAATTTGAGTCAATTGGAGGTATACTTGTGCATGTATTTCAAGGTCTACCTTCAAGCTCAGTGCCTCTGGTTGACATCATGGGAAAATCAAAAGAAATCAGCCAAGACCTCAGAAAAAAAATTGTGGACCTCCACAAGTCTGGTTCATCCTTGGGAGCAATTTCCAAATGCCTGAAGGTGCCACGTTCATCTGTACAAACATTAGTACGCAAGTATAAACACCATGGGACCACGCAGCCGTCATACCACTCAGGAAGGAGACGCGTTCTGTCTCCTATAAATGAACGTAATTTGGTGCGAAAAGTGCAAATTCAATCCCAGAACAACAGCAAAGGACCTTGTGAAGATGCTGGAGGAAACAGGTACAAAAGTATCTATATCCACAGTAAAAAGAGTCCTATAAAACCTGAAAAACCTGAAAGGACGCTCAGCAAGGAAGACGCCACTGCTCCAAAACCGCAATAAAAAGCCGGACTACGGTTTGCAACTGAACATGGGGACAAAGATCGTACTTTTTGGATAAATGTCCTCTGGTCTGATGAAACAAAAATAGAACTGTTTGGAAATAATGACCATCGTTATGTTTGGAGGAAAAAGAGTGAGGCTTGCAAGACGGAGAGCATCCTCCCAACCGTAGAGCACGGGGTGGTAGCATCATGTTGTGGGGGTGGTTTGCTGCAGGAGGGACTGGTGCACTTCACAAAATAGATGGCATCATGAGGAAGAAAAATGATGTGGATATATTGAAGCAACATCTCAAGACATCAGTCAGGAAGTTAAAGCTTGGTCACAAATGGGTCTTCCAAATGGACAATGACCCCAAGCATTCTTTCAAAGTTGTGGCAAAATGGCTTAAGGACAACAAAGTCAAGGTATTGGAGTGGCCATCACAAAGCCCTGACTTCAATCCTATAGGAAATTTGTGGGCAGAACTGAAAAAGCGTGTGTGTGACCAAGGAGGCCTACAAACCTGACTCAGTTACACCAGCTTTGTCAGGAGTAATGGGCCAAAATTCACCCAACTTATTGTGGGAAGCTTGTGGAAGGTTACCCGAAACATTTGACCCAAGTTAAACAATTTAAAGGCAATGTTACGAAATATTAATTGAGTGTATGTAAACTTCTGACCCAATGTGATAAAAGAAATAAAAGATGAAATAAATCATTCTTTCTACTATTATTCTGACATTTCACATTCTTAAAATAAAGTGGTGATCCTAACTTACCTAAGACAGGGAATTTTTACTAGGATTAAATGTCAGGAATTGTGAAACTGAGTTTAAATGTATTTGGCTAAGGTGTATGTAAACTTCGACTTCAACTGTAACTGCATTAACAACATTTTCCCCAACTTTTTCCATACAAATGTCATTTTGACCACTCCCCTAACAAGTTAGATTAAAACAGAGCATATGAAATCTTCCTCTACTTCTCAAATCGGTTAAAAGGATTAGGAATAGCGTCTACCAACAGAAAGTTACAGCTGTTTGTCGGTATACAGAACGAAAACATAAACGCAACATGTAGCAATTTCAAAGATTTTACTGAGTTACAGTTCATATAAGCACGCCAGTCAATTCAAATAAATTCATTAGGCCCTAATCTATGGATTTCACATGACTGGGAATACAGATATACATCTGTTGGTCACAGATACCTAAAAAAGGTAGGGGCGTGGATCAGAAAACCAGTCAGTATCTGGTGTGACCACCATTTACCTTGTGCAGCGCGACACATTTCCTTCAGGCTGTTGATTGTGGCCTGTGGAACGTTGTCCCACTCCTATTCGACGGCTTTGAAGTTGCTGGATATTGCCGGGAACTGGAACACGCTGACGTACACATCGATCCAGAGCATCCCAATCATGCTCAATGGGTGACATGTCTGGTGAGTATGCAGGGACATTTTCAGCTTCCAGGAATGATGTACTGTACAGATCCTTGCGACATGGGGCCGTGCATTATCATGTTGAAACATGAGGTGATGGCGGCGGATAAATGGCACGACAATGGGCCTCAGGATCTCTTCACGGTATCTGCGCATTCAAATTGCCATCGATAAAATGCAATTGTGTTCATTGTCTGTAGCTTATGCCTGCCCATTCCATAACCCCACCGCCACCATGGGGCACTCTGTTCATAACGTTGACATCAGCAAACCGCTCACCCACACGACGCCATACACGTGGTCTGCAGTTGTAAAACCGGTTGGACGTACTGCCAAATTCTCTAAAACGATGTTGGAGGCAGCTTATGGTAGAGAAATAAACATTAAATTCTCTGGCAACAGCTCTGGTGGACATTCCTGCAGTCAGCATGCGAATTGCTTGCTCCCTAAAAACTTGAGGCATCTGTGGCATTGTGTTGGGTGACATAACTGCACATTTTAGTGGCCTTTTATTGTCCCCAGCACAAGGTGCACCTGTGTAATGATAATACTGTTTAATCAGCTTCTTGATATGCCACACCTGTCAGGTGGATAGATTATCTTGGCAAAGGCGAAATGCTCACTAACAGGTATTTAAACAAATTTGTGCCCAACATTTGAGATAAATAAGCTTCTTGTGTGTATGGAACATTTCTGGGATCTTTTATTTCAGCTCATGAAACATGGGACCAACACTTTACATGTTGAGTTTATATTTTTGTTCAGTGTATATTGAGACAAATTTGCCTGCACGTTGTCATGGAAAAAATTAATGTTGTTTCCAACTACCAATCAGCTACTGCGCCGGCTGCATATTGAGCGTTGAGACTGCCGAAAGGCCAGTCTCTTTGGCAAATGACAGGAGTGACAAGGAGGTGAATGTTAGCTAAAAAGACTGGTACACATACTAGTCTTCAATTATTTAAGCTAGAAATGTCATTCAAACAGGCTGCTTGTATAATGCCTTTTGATACCACATTCTTTTTGAACTATAACCATTTTAAATGTTCATAAAAGCTCCATAGGCTTGAATGGAAAATATTTGGATCCACCACTGCTCTTGAACCATTAAAGCTGCAAACACCAAACTAACATTGACATGTACAGACGAACGCAACTTAGATTGCTTGTAAAAAAGATTGTAAATACTTTTGTACTGTTTGAACTATAACCGTTTTACATTTGTATTAAAGCTCCACAGACTAAAGGCAAAACATGTATTTGCCATTGCTCTTGATCCGTTTCAGCTAAAAACACCAACCCAAATGTGCCGACTGTCTCAACTTAGATGGCATCAACACAGCGTTTTGCTACCATTAATAATTCATGAACTTTAAAGATGGTGGTGTCCCCATTCGTTTAAATGACGGAATGCAGGCTTCAACATTAAAAACTGAAATCACTGCCCAAAACCTTAAGATTTATAAGGGCACAAGGCGAGACCCAAATGCAGACACAGGAGGCAGATGGTCAGGCAGGCGTGCTCAGAGTCAGGACAAGCAAGGGTCAAAACCAGGAGGGCGAGAAAAGAGAGACTGGGAAAGCAGGAACTGAGAAACAAAAACGCTTGTTGACTTGACAAACAAGACGAACTGGCACAGAGAGACAGGAAACATGGATAAATACACCAGAGAAAATAAGCGACACCTGGAGGGGGTGGAGACAAGCACCTTGGACAGGTGAAACAGATCTGGGCATGACAGTACCCCCCCCTCTAGGGGTGCCACCTGGCGCCCTACCTGGGCGCATACCTGGTTGACCGGGGTATCAGCGGTGGAAGTCTGCGATGACGGCTGTATCCAGAATGTCTCTAGCGGGAACCCAGCACCTGTCCTCCAGGCCATAACCTTCCCAGTCAACCTGGTACTGGAAACCCCTGCCCCATGGTCGAACACCCAGGAGGCGTTTTACCATGTATGCCGGATGGCCATCAATGACACGGGGAGGAGGGGTGGGCCTGGAGACAGAAGACAAAGGGCTGTGAGACACGGGCTTATCCTAGACACATGGAAAGTAGGGTGAATACGGAAGGTACGGGGTAACAAGAGACGGACAGCAGTGGACTAAGGACTCTGGAAAAGTACCAATGAAACGGGGGGGACAGTTTGCGGGACTCCACCCGAGGGGCAGGTCCCGTGTGGAAAGCCATACCCTCTGCCCAATGCGGTAGCGGGCAGCTGGAGTCCGGCGGCGATCCTTTTGTTGATGATACCTGGAGTTGGTCTTGAGAAGTGCCGCCCGAGTTCTTCTCCAGGTATGTCGACAGCGGCGGACGAACATCTGGGCCCGAGGGTACGTTGACTTCCTGCTCTTGTTCTGGGAAGATCAGAGGCTGATTCCCCATGGAGCACTCAAAGGGGGAGAGTCCCATGACTGAACAGGGAAGGGTGTTCCGGGCATACTCCACCCAGACCAGTTGCCGGCTCCAGGTAGTGGGGTTGGTTGAGACCAGGCATTGTAGGGTGGTTTCCAGGTCCTGGTTAGCTCGTTCCGACTGGCCGTTGGATTGGGGATGGAATCCGGAGGATAGGCTGGCCGATGACCCAATAAGAGTGCAGAATGCCTTCCAGAACTGAGACAAGAACTGAGGACCCCGGTCGAAGACAATGTCCACCGGGAGTCCATGGATCCGAAAGACGTGCTGCACCATGAGCTGGGCCGTCTCCTTGGCAGAGGGTAGTTTGGGGAGAGGGATGAAATGGGCAGCTTTGGAGAACCGATCCACTACCGTCAGAATGACGGTGTTGCCATCAGACGGAGGGAGCCCAGTGACAAAGTCCAGAGAGATATAGGACCAGGGACGATGAGGGACAGGTAGTGGCTGAAGGAGGCCAGAAGGAGCTTGCTGTGGAGTCTTGTTCTGAGCACACACAGTGAACGCGGCGATGAAAGCAGAGATGTCAGGAACCATTGTCGGCCACCAGAAACGTTGTCGGAGGAAAGCTAGGGTTCGACGGGAAACTGGATGACAGGTCAGCCTGGAGGAATGAGCCCATTCCAGGACCTGGGACTGGACTGAGTTTGGGACAAACAACCGGTCAGCCAGGCCCCCTTCAGGTTCAGGCTGGGAAAGTTGTGCCTTGTGAACCAGAGTTTCAATACCCCAACCCACTGAATCCGCAAGGCATGAGGTAGGGAGAATGGTCTCAGAGACAGAGGGTGTGGCAGAGGAACCGTATATGCGGGAGAGGGCGTCAGGCTTCACATTTTTGGACTCTGGGCGGTAGGAAATGGTGAAGTTGAATCTTGCAAATAACAAAGCCCACCGGGCCTGCCTGGAGTTAAGGCGCTTTACTGTGCGGAGAGATTCGTCATTTTTATGGTCGGTCCAAACCAAAAATCACTGTTCTGCTCCTTCCAGCCAGTGCCTCCACTCTTCAAGCACCATCTTGACTGCCAGAGGTTCTTGGTTGCCTATGTCGTAGTTCCTTTCTGCCAGGCACTGAAGGACTTGTCTGACATGGAGAACGTGTTCTTGGGCAGACCGGGAAAAGAACAGGATGTCGTCAGGGTAGACGAACACAAAACGATTTCGCATGTCCTGGAGAACATCGTTTATCAGGGCCTGGAAGACAATGGGGGCATTGGTGAGTCCAAACGGCATGACCTGGTACTCATAATGTCCACTGGCTGTGTTAAATGCTGTATTCCACTCATCTCCTTCACGTATCCAAACCAGGTGGTTGGCATTCTGAAGGTCCAGCTTGGAAAAAAATTGGTGGCCCCCTCGAGAAGTTCGAAAGCCGAGGAGAGGAGTGGTAGGCGGTAACGATTCTTGATCGTTATATCATTAAGACCCCGGTAGTCAATGCACGGACGCAGGGTATTGTCTTTCTCCAAAGAAAAACTCTGCGCTGGCAGGAGATCCAGACAGACGGATGCCTCCAGTAGCCAGAGAATCCTCAATGTACTCCTCCATGGCCTTGGTCTCCGGGCCGGAGAGAGAATATAGCCGACCATGAGGTGGTGTGGTGCCGGGGAGGAGATAAATGGAACAATCAAAGGGACTGTGTGGGGGAAGAGAAGTAGCACGTGCCTTACTGAATACCTCCAAGAGGTCATGGTACTCAGTGGGAACGGCAGAGACATCAGAGGCTTTGCTTACGCACTGAGGAGGACGTCTCGGGGACTGACAAAACGAGCTCCAACCCAGGATGGAGCTCGTGGTCCAGCCAATGACAGGGTTGTGTTTTTGGAGCCAAGAAAATCCCAGAACAACATGAACCTGCAGTAGTTTGAGCCGCCTCCCTCCTGGGCACTGGAGAATTGAAAACCTTCCTCACCTCTGCCATAAATTCTTCCAGGCTATGGCACACCGTTGTTGCTGCTCCCACACATCCGTTGCCCAGGAGAGCGCCCTTCCAGACGTTAGCGTGATTAAATACGCTATCTTCGACCTGTCCGACGGGAACAAAGGGTGCTGGAGTTCGAAAATGAGGATGCACTGGGAAAGGAATGCCCGGCAGGTACTAGGATCACCTGCATAATGCTCCGGAGGAGGTAAGCGGGGTTCCCGGGGAGCCGGGGTAGGTTGAACCAATCCACAACTAGTAGAAAGGTTACTGGGTGGTTGGGAGGTCTCAGATGTGGCGTGCTGCCTATGAGCTACTTCACGGATTTGCTCCATTATCACCTTAAACCCTTGGTCGTGGCGTTCCGTCAGGGAACGAAGCCCTTCCAAAAGGTCCCGAAGTAGCTCCTCATGCCTCCCAATGGTGGCTCCCTGGGAGACAGCGTGACGAAGCTGGTCCAAGTCTGCTGGGTATGTCATGGCCAGTTCGTACTATAAGGGCACAAGGCGAGACCCAAATGCAGACACAGGAGGCAGATGGTCAGGCAGGCGGGCTCAGAGTCAGGACAGGCAAGGGTCAAAACCAGGAGGGCGAGAAAAGAGAGACTGGGAAAGCAGGAACTGAGAAACAAAAACGCTGGTTGACTTGACAAACAAGACGAACTGGCACAGAGAGACAGGAAACACAGGGATAAATACAACGGGGAAAATAAACGACACCTGAGGGGGTGGAGACAAGCACAAGGACAGGTGAAACAGATCAGTGCGTGACAAGATTGTTCAAACTAAAGCATTTTGAGAGCGTAAACACATTCTATGGCTTATGATGCTATAGTACCCTCTATAATAATTCCACACCTACAAACCATCCCAGAATAGGTCACTATACTATAACTAGCCCGTAGCCTATGAAAACCCTATTATTATTACTACTACTACTACTACTACTACTACTACCATTACTACTGCCATCACTACCACTAGTACTACTATTTCACAACCATAAATATTTCAAAACTAGCAAGCACAAAAATTTACTTCAGAAAATGACATTTTTCTTGTTCTTTATTACATTTTTATCCTCGATCATTTTAAACGTGTTGTTTTCGCATGTTTTATGAGTATTTTATTCATTCATATGGCTGCTACAATGCTCTCTGCAGCAGAGGGCACAATCCTCATTACCAGGTATGATCTGAAGTGTAGTATCTCTTGTGCATGCAAATGTGTTTCTGCCTTTATGACACACACACACAATCACACACATACATGCACACACACGTACACACACACACACATTGGGACACTGCCCCACTGTTTGGACAAGTCATCCCCTGTAAAGCCTGACTCAGCAGCCGTACAGGCAGACGATGTGTGTGTGTGTGTGTGTGTGCGTGCGTGTGCGTACGTGGTGTGTGTGTGCGTGTAGCTGTGTTCCAGAGTGTGTTTTTGTGTTCCAGAGTGTCGGTGTTCCTGTGCAAGCCTGTGTGTATGTCCTCCTGTGTTTAAGTGTGTGTAGGGGGTTTGTATAGCCGGTATGAGGCGTGCCCAATACTGGTTTGCCATGCCCAACGCTGAGATCATGTGTTTGGTCAGTCATTGTTCCACTCCGGACCCCTTTAGTTCTGGCTGGTTGGTGCCTTCCTGTGCGGTCATCACACCGGGTGTCAGTCGGCTCTGGTGTGGCTCTCCTAACCTCCTACAGCACATTTGGCCACCTGTTGTCGGAAACCCGGAAGACTTGTGTTGGGTCTCGGAGCTTTAGCTCAGTGGACTAACAATTTTAAATGTGGTACAGAACACCCCTGGTTGAATGCCCAGTTAGTATTTTACCCCAGCTAACTATCCTATACTCTGTGACCCTTCACCTCCAGGCTGACCTACTGTGAGCAGGTTATTGTTATTGATCCATCATTGATCAATTATTGGTCCTCTCTCTGGTTATGGATCAATGATTCTGCTGATCCACAGGGACAGATAATTCTACAACCCTGAGACCAAACTCTATCTCATTTTACACTGGCCTACCAGAAATAAACACATGATTTCACATGTGGAAAATCACGTGATTTCACGAGAGATTTCCCATGTGAAATCAAGTAAAAACATGTGTTTCTGGAAGTAGTTTCATGTTATCACATGTTGCTTTACATGTTGTGACATTAACTTCACATAAGATCATGTGATCACATGAAAACATCTGTCTGTCTGCCCGTCTGTCTGCCTGTCTTATATTTCCCTGGTGTAAGTAAGAGAGGGACAGAGTGCTCTACTGTATCTACTACAGCCAGGGATAAATAAGAACTTTATTTATTACAAACCTGCCTGACAGTCTGACCAACAGACAGAAGGGACAGAGGAGATATTGATGCTGAAGATGATCCATTCATCATTGGTCAGTACTAATGTAACTTCAAGATACTGGAATACTGTATACCAAAGCATGTTTGTTATTGCTCTATCTATGTATGATATTGAATAGACAGAGGCTAGATGTATTGGTTCATGTCCTGTGAATGCACTGCTCTAATCAATTATGCTCACCCATAATCCAACCCCCAGTCAGTCGTATACTAGCAGAGCTGATCTATAATATAGATACAGCACAATGGCCCATATGTGGAGTCCTATTCCACTCTGGACAGTCACCGAGTGCAGATTGAAGATGTACACAGATTAACAAGGTACAGTATGTGGATCAGTGTCTATTTTAAAGTATCCAGAGAGGAATTAAATGAGGACAGGAGCCTGGACTTTACCCCGCAGGGAGTTAAAGTACTATATCTATCAAAGTCTGATGACATCAACATGTTGATTAGGAGAGAGATAATGAGAATTAAAGACAGAGCGAGAAGTGGGTATGTATATAAGACATAAAGAGAGCGAGAGAGAGAGATGGTGTGATAACAGAAGGAAGATGCCAAACTAACACCATTACAATGCAAAATCACCAGTTGTGCATTCTCAGCTCACAAAGTTCCAAATTCCTTGATGTTTGATCTATAATTTGTGATGTACTGGCTTCGCGCTCATACTGACTATTGCTTTTATGTTAATCATGACAGAGAGGGTTGGTTTCAACTCCAGCCGCAAATTACATCCAATACACTATAATGATCTAATGGTTAATTCTATGCACAATACCACCCTCCTGTTAACGATTCGTTCTCACAGGCATATTTATCTGCAGTGTGTGTGTGTGTGTGTGCGCCAACCCTTTTTGTCGCCCTCTGGCTCCCATCCCATAATACGACCAAACCGCACTGATTAATTATTTGCCCAGTGAGGTGTATCCACGGGAACCATGCATTCCTGACACACATCATTGAGAAAGAGAGTCACACACACCCTTGAACGAGGGAGGGAGGGATAGAAAGAAGGAGCATACTGACTGTGTGAGTGATACTGAGAAGAGGAGTGAGCAGAGTGAACCTGTAACTCAGTCTAACAAACACACACAGACAGACGGAGGGATCTTTACAGCAGCAACGGAAGCAGCAGGAGCGTGGTGTGGGACAGAGGGGGATGTTGTCTGGCTGAGCTGGGACCTGTCCTCTCCCTCTCCTGTCTGTCTGATGGAGAGCAGAGGGACGCAGCACAGTGAGTACTATAGGTGTGTGTGTGTGTGTGTGTGTGTGTGTGTGTGTGTGTGTGTGTGTGTGTGTGTGTGTGTGTGTGTGTGTGTGTGTGTGTGTGTGTGCATCCAGAAGATATAGATTGAGGTAGGGTTTTGGGAGTTGTGAAGGGCTAAGGAAGAGAGACAATGATCGAGAGGAAGAGATCGAAATTGTTGGTGTTGCTGTGTGCCCAGCTAGCACATAACGTTCTGAGAACCATATATTTCTTAGCGCTTGGTGAAGGTGGGGTTGACCTATGGTTATTTTGCATACAACCTTCCCACAATATTCTGGGAATGGTGCAGGATAGATGCTTGGCTTTGGAACATTTCTCAGGACATGACAAAATAATGTTATTTTCTTGGTATTTCATTACTTTAACAGAACATTTCCTAAAAGTTCAAACATGGTTACATTTTAATATATTTTTTGGTCATGTTCTAGGATTGTTCTCCTACTGGTTTGACATTGAGAATTTTCTCAATTAGTTCAGAGAATGTTAAGAAACAACATTCTCCTGTTGGAATTTCAATACTTCAGCATAATGTTTCCAACAGATTTCCTCATGGTTCTATTTAAAGTAATGTTCTAAAAAAAAATTCAACAACGTTAAGAAACAACGTTCTTCAGGGTTCCTCATGGTTCTATTGAAAGTCATGTTCTTAGAACAATAGGAAAACGTTCCATAAAAACAACAAGAAAACTTTAGTCATGTTCAAATAACTTTTTAATTGTTATATTGAAAATCCTAATCATTCCATCCTCTCGATCAACAAAACTCTCTCTATCCTATATCTTGTTAAGTGCGTTCAGGTGTGTTGGTCGAGCCCACTAATTGGCCACACCTGATCTTAATGAGTGCTTGTTTCCTTTGAAATGGGGTCTGTTTGAATAGTCCAAAATGAACAGCCTTGTATGAGTTTACAAAAAAACTAGCTCCATCTGGTGGCGCAATGGACTAATTCCATGGATAGAGAACAGAAGATCATAGGTTCAAATCTCACTGATGCTGTGCCACACATTATTAATGCCTAAGCTAATTTCCATGTGTCCTATCTGTGCTTGGAGTTCAAAACCGTTAAACCAAGCTAGCAGTCTTATTGAAAAATTCAGTGAAAGTTTTATGGAAGTTATACAAAAAAAACCTCTAAATAACCTCTAATTTCTGTTCTCAGAACATTAACAAAACCTCCCAGGAAACCTTTCAGGAACCCATAGTAAAATGTTTTCAGAACCTCCCGGCAACCTAAAAATTAACGTTCCCAGAACATGTTTAAAAAACTTTCAGTTTTACCGGTCAGGAAACGTATGACTTCGTTCCCAGAACCAATGGGAAACCAAAGACGTAGGTTCCCACAACTTCCAAGGAACCAAATGTGCTAGCTGGGTGTGTAAGAATATCTATGGTGAGTGCTGTGCTACTTCCTGAGAGCATTGGCAGAGAGAGGCATGGAAAAATCTAACAGGGGTATGCGTGCATACATTGAAGGGAATGTTTTTTCTAGTGGAGGAGGAGAGGGACATGGCTCCAGTTTTTTGTATGCTGACTTTGAGGTGTGTGTTGTCTGTGTTCTGCAGGTGAGCTGATACTTAGGTGTGGGGGGTCGAGGTGAAAGAGGAGTTCGCTGGGAATCGTGATTGGACAGCGATGTTTACCTGCATCATGTGACTTCACAGAGAAGATTATACTATAGGGTCACCATTATGGCTGTTGTGATGTGTATCTCTCTCCTCCTCTTCCTGCTCCTCCTCTTCCTCTCCCTCACTCCTCTCCTCCATCTGCATGCCTTCCCCCTGTCCACAGAGGCACCACCTCACCCACACACAGACACACAGACAGATGTACAGGTTTCACACAGCCCTTTAGGGACCTCCTGGGCTCTGGTAGGCCTCAACGCTGGATCCAGAATGGCCGACTCTCTGGGTTGGTTTCCAGGGCTAAGGGGACTGGAACCTGAGGAAACTGAGAAACAGGACTACACAGACGAGTTTCAAGGAACTATCGGTGAATACCCTGATTTGCTGGAAAGCCCTGAGCAGTCACTTAAAACTGTCCCCAGACAAACAGGGCTGGATACATTCAGATTCACAGAGGCAGACAGTGTCACTGCATGGATGGAAATCAAACCTCCAACTGGGACCTTATTTAGGAATGGACCACCAGACAGGATCCAGGATGGAGATCCTGAAAACGAGCTAAAAGAGAGCAACACCAGGGGGAAGGCTGGATCCCCACTAACTCCTTCACAGGATGGACGGACTCCTCTGATACATCTGTCACTCCCACAGAATGGAGACAGTATTGGTAGACCAACACCCATCTTTCTCTTTCACTCTGACTATACAGAGACCCCAGGCTTTAATCCACTCACTAGGCCTACTTTACCAACCCCAGTGACAGCACAGCTAGGCTCCACTACTGACCCGGACCAAGACCAACCCATAGCCTTGGCCACAGACAAAGGGTTGCTAGCTCTGGACCAACCAGCCACCCCACAAAGAGATATGATGGAAGGAGATATCGTGATGGAGACTGGAGACTTCTCAGAATTGGAGGACTACACAGAAAACCTCACAGATACAGGAACAGACACAGGTAAGACAAACTTCTCAAATCCCGTCTAATAGTTATATGTCCGCTTTTACAACACCCTCAGGATGTTAGTAAGAAAGAATAGGATATTGATCAGAAATAATTGTCCTATTTTTCTATTTTGTTTAACACTGGTGGTGAATTAACTGATTTACTGTGGAAGTGTGATGAGTATCCCCTTATATATTTTCCCTTCATGACATCCTACCTCTGATGTCAGGAAATGTGTATTTGATGTTTACATGCCTCTGTAGCAGTACATATTAGTGTTTTTTCTGTTGAAGTGTGTGTTGCAGAGCGATGGGACTTGTCTGCTCTGTGTCTTCTCTGTGCCACAGTGGGTGTGTGTGAGTGATATGTATTCTGCTAGCAAACACAGTTGTTTTATATTCACAGGGCAGTTTACTCCACGCCACTCCCTCTCCGTCCTCTCTCTCTCATTCTCCCATCTCCTCCTCCTCTCCCACTCCTTCAATCCCCGTTCTCTTCTCCCCTCTCTCAATCCCCCCTTCATCTCCCATTCATCTCTCTCTCCTCTGTCACAGACACACTATCTCCCTCCTTTGCTGTTCTGTCTTCTTAAACAGCTAAACTGAGGGAGACTGTGAATTAATTCCATGTGAATAACAGTAAATGAGATGTGAATGGCAAAACATAGCTGGACTGGTGGTTGTATATAGGTCATTGTAGAAGCCGCTCTCCAGCCAGGGAGGGGTAGAGAGCATAGATAGAGGATAGTAAAACTTGGTAAGCTCTGTGTGTCTTCACACCTCTCTCTCACACACACACACACACACACCACACACACACACACACTAACTTCGCTGTTGAAGTATAGACTCCTGCCGTTCGGGCAATTTAAAGTATTTATTAGGCACCTATTTGTGGAGGAATGTAACTGTTTTTTCTGGGTGATTTGGTATGTTTTATTTGTGCTTCCCATGACTGTGTTTTTGTATTTTAATGTGTGTATGTGTATGTATATATATATACAGTACCGTTCAAAAGTTTGGGGTCACGTAGAAATGTCTTTGTTTTTTAAAGAAAAGCAATTTTTTTTGTCCATTACAATAATATAAAATTGATCAGAAATACAGTGTAGACATTGTTAATGTTGTAAATGACTATTGTAGCTGGAAACGGCTGATTTTTTTTATGGAATATCTACATAGGCGTACAGAGGCCCATTATCAGCAACCATCACTCCTGTGTTCCAATGGCACGTTGTGTTAGCTAATCAAAGTTTAACATTTTAAAAGGCTAATTGAGCATTAGAAAACCCTTTAGCAGTCATGTTAGCACAGCTGAAAACTGTTGTTCTGATTAAAGAAGCAATAAAACTCTGATGAAACATTTCTCCAAAAAAAGTACAATCTTTGTCCCCATGTTCAGTTGCAAACCGTAGTCTGGCTTTTTTATGGCGATTTTGTAGCAGTGGCTTCTTCCTTGCTGAACATCCTTTCAGGTTATGTCGATATAGGACTCGTTTTACTGTAGATATAGATACTTTTGTACCTGTTTCCTCCAGAATCTTCACAAGGTCCTTTGCTGTTGTTCTGGGAATGATTTGCACTTTTCGCTCCAAAGTACGTTCATCTCTAAGAGACAGAACGCGTATCCTTCCTGAGCTGTATGACAGCTACGTGGTCCCATGGTGTTTATACTTGCAAACTATTGTTTGTACAGATGAACGTGGTACCTTCAGGTGTTTGAACTTGAACTTGACTTGTGGAGGTCTACAATACTTTTTCTTGGCTGATTTCTTTTGATTTTCCCATGATGTCAACCAAAGAGGCACTGAGTTTGAAGGTAGGCCTTGAAATACATGCACAGGTATACCTCCAATTGACTAAAATGATGTCAATTAGCCCATCAGAAGCTTCTAAAGCCATGACATAATTTTCTGGAATTTTCCAAGCTGTTTAAAGGCAGTCAACTTAGTGTATGTAAACTTCTGACCCACTGGAATTGTGATACAGTGAGTTTTAAGTGAAATAATCTGTCTGTAAACAATTGTTGGAAAAATCACTTGTGTCATGCACAAAGTAGATGTCCTAACCGACTTGCCAAAACTATAGTTTGTTAACAAGAAATGTGTGCAGTGGTTGAAAAACTAGTTTTAATGACTCCAACCTAAGTGTATGTAAACTTTTGACTTCAACTGTGTATATATATATATATGTATGTATGTGTATATATATGTATGTTGGGTATAATGTGTATATTTGTGTTGTACAGGGCGCATTTGTAAATGAGACCTAAGTCTCAACATGTCTTCCCTGTTCAAATAAAGATAAAACAAACACAGGCACACATGCATGTGAAGAGGAGGGACCAGAGGTCTTGTCGGAGAGCTCCTATCCCCTAAGATCAGTCATACTGTATTTCTCTATGAAGAGGCAGTAGGCAGGCACGTAGGGAATAGAACTGTCTACATTATTCAGATGGTATGTAATCATAAGGGACAGACATATGGAATGGGCATGTGCACCTACAATAGTATGTTATAAATTATATAATGTTAGTTGATAAGACTGTGCCAGTTTCTGCGATTATAAATAGTTACACAAATGAGAACAGCAATGGGGTCAATACTACCTAATCTGCCCACACAGTCTCTCTCTCTCTACCCCCTCTCCCCTGGTTCTCTCTCTCTCTGACCCAGTTAGAGATTCCCAGTTACAAGCATGTACTTTTGTAATAGATTACACCACACTCGCTGATGTTTCACCCTATGAAACCCCTCATATCTAGGGATAGGGGCAAGGGGTTGATTTGGGCATCAGTTTCAACCATCTTTGTTTCTGTTTTACAGGTGTGTCTTCAGAGGAGGTATGGACAAGGTCAGCCACCAATGAGACACCTATCCTCGACTGCAGCCTGGACACCAAGGCCACACCCTGCAACACAAATCAATCCTGGAGCCCTGTTTACCCTGATGACATCATCTCAAATAAATCCCAGCGCCCCATTCTGTCTCTAACCCCTCCTCTCTTTGTGCCTCTGTATTCTGATTGGAACTCAGCTCTGGCCACCTGGGGCTTTGCCTGGGAGGTCCACATCTACGGTCTGGGATCTGTGTTCGCTGCATTAGGTCTGATATCTGTACTCTGTCTGTTAGGCCTGCCCCTGCGCTGCCCCCCGGGAAGTCCCTACTTCACCCTGCTGCATCTGTTGCTCCTGGCCACTGGAGGCACTAGAGCATTTACTCTGCTGTATGATGCTTATAGTCACCAGGACCGCCTGTCTGCTCTGGGCTCTCTCCTACTTTCTGAGCTACCCTTACCCTGCCTCACCTCTGCCTTCTCCCTCTCCTTCCTCCTCCTCTCCCTCCGCTCTCGCATGCACCTCTCCCTCCCTTTCTCCCTCTCTCTCTCCCTCCCTCTCTCAGCCCTGCCCCGGCCCTGTCTCTTGTTCTCCCTCTCCCTGTTGCACTTTGGGGCCTCCCTGGGCTCCATAGCCCTCTTCCATGTCTTCCCCAGCCTCCCTGTCCTCCTCCTACTCCCCCAGGGAGTGTTCATCCTCCTCTGTCTTCTCCTCCCCGGCTCCTTCCTCCTCTTCTACTGCTTTATATGTCAAGACACCAAGCATGTCCAACGGCTGAGTGATGGTGAGGGAGAGGTAACAGGTTCCCCAGTGTTGGTGCGGCGGCCGTCCCGCTGCCCATTCGCTGAGGCTGGGGAGTGGAGCAGAGCAGCAGGGGCTGGGGTGGGAGGGTCTCTGTGCCTGTTAAGCTGTGGGGGGCTCCAGCTGTATGGGATGTTACATGCAATGGGGTTTGGAGGGGTGAGTGCTGGGGCAGGTTTTCAGCCCTGGCCTTGGTGGGGCTACCAGCTGGGCTGCAGGCTCTGTGAGGTGGGGGTGTGTCTGTCCCTGTCAATCATCGGCACTCATCCCCTCCTCTTCTGTTGCTCCAACTCTAACTCCTGCCCCTGGACTAAACCCAACTGCAACCCCCGTCCGGGGTCCTGGGCGCAGCTGCCCTGTGCCTCACCCTCAGGAGGGCCTAGCCACCCCCTTCCCCTCTCCCCAGTCCTCCACCCTCACTACCCCTGGTCCCTGGGGCAGGAAGAGAAGCTGGTGGTGTGTGATGTCATCAGTAAGCGCCAGTCCGAAGCGTTCCCCCTTTATACACTAATGGACCCCCCCTCAAACGGACTGAACCTGCATCCTAACCCTAACACCCACACTGGCCAGACCAGAACCTCCAGACGCGCCCACCTCCCTGACCCTCCCAGCCCACCATGGATGCCTCAAGCTGGGGTTGCTTCCCAGGGCTCTTCCCAGGCTAGTCTAGTTCTGGACACTGACTCCACAATGTACCTGCGCCCCCCCTCTCCAATCGACCTGTCCCGGAGCATAGACCAGGCCCTGTACAGCGAAACCCTCTTCCCCCACAGTCTCTTCAGTCATCCCAGGCTACTCCACGCATCCTCCAGCCTCTCCCTGAACTCCCCTGGCTCCCACCTCAGCCAGAGTGCCTCACAACCTGGACACAGCTCAGCCGACAGCTCCCTCTACCGGACCTCTTCCTGTAGAGATGTGGATATGTCTCCTACACTGCCTCCCCAGCCAGGGTGCATCCTCCCAGGCCACGGCGATCCCATCTCTCCCCCTGAGCGCTGGTGGAGAGGTAGTAACTCCAGCTGCATGTGCCAGGAATCCCTGAGTGGGTCTTCCCAGGGTCTGTTCTCCAGCTCGGGGGCAGGAGGGGCGCATTCGCATCCCCACTCCACGAGACGGCAGCTCCCCTCCCAGAGTAGTCTGCCCAGGACGCTCCCCAACCTCTCCCACCACAGACGTTACCGCACCCTCAGCTCCGCCTCGCAGGACAGCCAGGGAGAGGGGCGGCTGGCGGGCAGAGAGGACCTGAGTGAAAGCAGGTTGCTGGAACGGGATCTGGCCGTACAAGCGGAGTTCGTTAACGTGTGCCGACAGATCGATGCTCTTAGCGTGTGCAGTGACACTATTGACCTGTAGGTAGATACTACTGGGTTTGAACCATGAGTCATCTATGCGCCACAAGACACTGTTAGTCCGCTGAGCTAAACCAAGATTTTTATCCATTATGTAAGGACATAAGGATATGATGTAAAATGTACAGAGATTATATATTGACCTCTAGGGAGATTTAAGGATTTAACTGATAAGCTAAAGGTTTTTGTTTGAGTGGTTAACATTGAGCTCAAGCAGCTTTTTCACTGCTACATCAGACGTGTTTGGAGGTGTTACTATCAATTACAGTTTTCTGGGATTCTACATGTAGAAAATAGACATAAGTTAGACTTAATTAGAACTAAATAAAGATATAAAGTTCTGTTTGATTAGTTATAAGTGTACAGTTATAGAGTTACAATATGTGCTAAATGAAACTACTTTCTGAACCAACCAATGTAGAGTAGATTAGAACACTAATGTCAGATAACTATAGAAATTTGCAAGATCAATTCAAGCTTTAGTGGCACTTACTGGGGGAGAGTGAACATAGTGTAACAGACGCTGTCATACTGTACATTATAGCTGTTTTTTTTATTAAAACATTTGTTCTTATAAAGCATTTATAACTGGTGCCCTACCATGAGCGGATCTGTTTAAGTCACAACAGCAATATCAACCAAGAGTTGTGTTAGAGTGTCCAAGTGCCAAATGTAGCTATGGAACAACACAAAATCAATCAGAGAGATCTAACAACGTTTTTCAGACACAAACTAATCTAATTGAAAACCAGCTCATCCTCTGATATTCACACTGACTTCAAAACTTGTAAATACAATGTACATGGAAAACATTTCTACTGAATGGCATGTATCATTGACAAGGTATGACAAACAAAACATTAAGTTTATGATGTTTGAAAACATAAGTCATTAGTGTATGAACATACAACAGATACACTATAGGTAATACTGTAGACCTTTAGGGATTCTCCAACTCTATACATTGTCATGAACTACAGTTGTTTCAGTTGAACTTACAGTACCAGTCAAAAGTTTGGACACCTACTCATTTAAGGGTTTTTCTTTATTTTGACTAATTTCTACATTATAGAATAATAGTGAAGACATCAAAACTATGAATTAACACATATGGAATCAAGTAGTAACCAAAAAAGTATTAAACAAATTAAAATATATTTTAGATTCTTCAAAGTAGCCACCCTTTGCCAGATGGGATGGCGAATTGCTGCAGAATTCTGTGGTAGCCATGCTGGTTAAGTGTGCCTTGAATTCTAAATAAATCACTGACAGTGTCACCAGCAAAGCGCCCCCAGGCCATCACACCTCCTCCTCCATGCCTCATGGTGGGAACCACACATGCGGAGATCATCCATTCACCTACTCCGTGTCTCACAAAGACATGGCGGTTGTAACCAAAAATCTCAAATTTGGACTCATCACACCAAAGGACAGATTTCCACTGGTCTAATGTCCATTGCTCGTGTTTCTAGGCCCAAGCAAGTCTCTTCTTCTTATTGGTGTCCTTTGGTAGTGGTTTCTTTGCAGCAATTTGACCATGAAGGCCTGATTCACACAGTCTCTTCTGAACAGTTGATGTTGAGATGTGTCTGTTACTTGAACTCTGTGAAGCATTTATTTAGGCTGCATTTCTGAGGATGGTAACTAACGAACTTATCCTCTGCAGCAGAGGCAACACTGGGTCTTCCATTCCTGTGGCGGTCCTCATGAGAGCCAGTTTCGTCATAGCGCTTGATGTTTTTTGCGACTGCACTTGAAGAAACTTTCAAAGTTCTTGACATTTTCCAGATTGACTGACCTTAATGTCTTAAAGTAATGATGGACTGTCATTTCTCTTTGATCATTTGAGCTGTTCTTGCCATAATATGGACGTGGTCTTTTACCAAATAGGGCTATTTTCTGTATACCGCCCCTAGCTTGTCACAACACAACTGATTGGCTCAAACGCATCAAGAAGGAAATTGACTTTTAACAAGGCACACCTGTTAATTGAAATGCATTCCAGGTGACTACCTCATGAAGCTGGTTGAGTGAATGCCAAGAGTGTGCAAAACTGTCATCGGGGAAAAGGGTGGCTAACACTTTTTTGGTTACTACATGATTCCACATGTGTTATTTCATAGTTTTGATGTATTCACTATTATTCTACAATGAAAGAAAAACCCTTGAATGAGTAGGTGTGTACAAACTTTCTACTGGTATTGTAGGTGTTCAACATTCAACATAGTTTGGAGTTATTTTTAGTAGTCAGCAGCAATAGTTAAAAATAGAAGTAGTAATGAATTAAATGTCTGTTCATCTAGCTACCACAGATGTAAATCTGTAGTGTAAGCCTTGAGTGTGGTTTATGTTGCTATTAAACAGCTTAGGCTTGGGATAAGAATTACAAATGGAGTGTGAAGAAAAGGGGTGAAATAAGGAGAAAGAGAAAAAGGGAGAAAAGGAACAAGCGAGGGAGCAAGCCAAACAAATACCAAATTGTCCTCTGTTGTTGTGGAAAAAAGACACTGTCGCAATGTTAGTGATGACGTTATGGGCATCAACTGATGTAAAGAGGACATGTAATGTCAATCAGCTCATTAATCATGATAGTCCTACACAACATACATACACCAAATAAGGAGAACAGTAGATGAGTCAACTTCTTTATTCTGGTTTATGCAACAGCATGGTACAGCTTGAGTGAATTAAAAGCCTGATATTGAGATCACCAGGATAGAACAAAATAAATAACACTAATAAAACATCTGATCAGCTTTTGTGCAACTTTCAGCACCCAAGGTTCACTTCACACAAAGGGTAACACAACAGACGGAGTGGTTCTGTCGTTGCTGGTGGTTGACTAACAACTGATAGTGGTCTACTGTTATAAACTAGCTGCAGGTCTTCTACAGGAAGAACATGTATGAAATGGAAGATGGATAAACAAAATTTCTTCACTCACTGTCATCAGGTACAGATGTAGAATCTTCATTTGAGCCAGTTTGCTACAGCAGGAAAATAATCCTGCATCAACAGAAATGTTGAATTATTAAGTGGATCACTGGAGGTTGGTGTAGTAATGGCTAGAGCGGAATAGGTGTGGAATGGTATTAAATACATCAAACATAGTTTCCATGTGTTTGATGCCATTCCTCCCCTCAGCAGCCTCCACTAATGTGGATTATAATTAAAATTAACATTTTTGTAGGGGTTGATACATTTTTCGTTGGGGCAAATCAAGTATGACATTTAAACTGGAAATTACAAACTTTAGAATCCTTTTTAAACTCAAATACACTACAAGCTTGCATTTCCTGCTGTGTAGTAAAATTCTCAGCAACAAAAGAGTGATCAAATTAAGATCCTACATCTGTAGTAGCAGTACATTCAGCCTGGTAAACAAGATAATTATAGAAAGACATCCAGGGGTGGTTTCCAGGACACACACTCTACATTGAGCATGCTTTTAAGTCCATGGCTAGGCTTAGTCTGTGTTCAGGAAACTAGCCCTAGGTATATTACATGGTATACAGTATTATATTGTGGCCTACATATATATTCCTTTTCTCAAATCCACTCAAGTACTACAGTATATATTTACAAATACATCATATTATTAACAGTCTACTGATAAACTAAAGACTAGGCCAAAGTCACTGTACAATTATCCTGTAATGAGAAAACACATCACAAAACTTTACACAAAGACAAAACAGTATTTGGCTATCTACTTTCTTTCTGTTTTGTTTGTTTCCAAACTGATGAGAATCCAGTGAGAGCCTGATTACAGCAATATCCACAGTGTAGACCAGTGATGTAGTCAACACACTAAACCTTGAGTCAGAGTCGAGTCCAAAGTCCCTAGTGTTAAAGTCCTAGTCCTTTATACTTGAGTCAAGAGTCCCTTGGTAGTGCAAAAAGCTGTGGTCCAAGCATTTTAAAATCAAAATTCTGTTACATTGTTGCACATTGTAAGGATATCCACATAATACAGCACTCTAACATTTGCTGTTGTAGCTAGTATGTTCAATTATGCTACAAAGAGATTTTCTGACAACAAAGTCACTACTGATCGAGTCCAAGTCCGAGTCCCCACCGGTCGAGTCCGAGTCGAGTCATAAGTCATGAATATCGTGACTCGAGTCCTAGTCAAGTCTGAGTCCTGGGACCTTATTTATCAATATTGCGTAGAAATTATTCTAAAATACTACTTACGAAGGGAATTCAGAATGTTTAATAAGCTAGGCGAATTATATAAAAAAAAACTGGAATATGTGAACTTTCATGTGCCTAGCTACAAACCAAACGGGAAAGACATGCTGCCGTGAAGTGTTCATCCATATACATGGGTCTAGCTACATTTTCTGATATTATACATTTCATTGCAAGTTAAAGCGTACTGTTAGTTAGCTGGATCACTAGCTAACATTACGTGTATGATCTGTGTAGTAATATTATTAGGATCTCAGAAATCCATTTGCATTGCTAGTTGTAGCCTAATGTTAGCTAGCTAGCTTTGAACCTAGTTTGTTAGCTTTAGCTACCTGCAGATTCATACTCTAGCATTTTATGCATAGTGGCAAGCTATGACAATCTGTTTGTACTGTAGCTATGGGTTGGGAATATAGTTAATTGTTTAGCTAGGTAGCTACACGTCTAAACAAGACTCCACTTCGCAAGAGAATGATTACTTGACCCATCAAGTTAGCCAGGTGTGTCTGAGGTTGATTATGGCCATCTATTGTATGTCATGAACATGTGTACATGTCTAGACAATATTGACCCATACACATAACTAGATGTGGTTGGGGTGGTTGTAGCATTTCTAGCATTTTCACATGACCCATCAATGTAGACAAGTGTCTGGGTAAGCATCATCTAATTATAAAATATTTTTATCTGGACACTTTCAAAGTCAGAATAGGATATAGGCCAAAGAGTAGATAAAGTGTATTTTTACCTTTTAGGTTTTCATTATTGTAAAGAGATGGGTGGGGCTAAGGCTTAAGAGGGTGTGAACGATGCGGAATAGGTGTAGACAAAGAGCTCTCCAGTAGGTGTACCATGTACCAAAACATTCAAGGGCCCTTTCCTCAAAAGTGGGGTTACAAGTTTATCAACTTTCAAAGCAGAATTACTTTCCCTGTTCCTCAACTGCAGTGCATGGCTGATATACCCTTTTGTAGCTCTGAGTCTCTACTTTAATCCAATTTAAAAGTAAAAATTAAAATGTAATGTTGCTACTAGAACTGAATGAAGGCGTTGGGTCACATATGGTCAAAATAATCCCTTTAAAGCCTGCGGGGAATATACAACGCCGTACCATGAAATATAATCTACATTGGGCAAACAAAAAAAAGCTACGAAAAAATACAATTTTCCAAGACTGAAATAGAGGTGCCTAGTGTCAGAGATTGAGTACAAACAAAATGTTTTACTTTGCTCACTCAGTTGTGGTTACCTGTACAAATTAAAACATAGCTACAAAGAGAGGACCATTTGGACAATTCAAGTCGCTTTAGCAATGGCAAATATACTTAAAATGAGTAGCTAGACAACTCACTAATATGCAATCCATCCTCAACAGCGCCCTCCTGAAGGCATATACAGTTCCTTGCAAAAGTATTCATCCCCCTTGGTGTTTTTCCTATTTTGTTGCATTACAACTTGTAATTTAAATGGATTTTTATTTGGATTTAATGTAATGGACATACACAAAATAGTTTAAATTGGTGAAGGGAAATGGAAAAAATAACAAACAAAAGATTTAAAAAAAACTAAAAAAACAGAAACGTGGTGTGTGCATATGTAAAAAACAATTAACTTTGCTATGAAGCCTCTAAACAAGATCTGGTGCAACCAATTACCTTCAGAAGTAGAAGTAATTAGTTAAATAATGTCCACCTGTGTGCAATCTAAGTGTCACATTATCTGTCACATGATCTCAGTATATATATACCTGTTCTGAAAGGCCCCAGAGTCTGTAACACCACCAAGCAAGGGGCACCACCAAGCAAGCAGCACTATGAAGACAAAGGAGCTCTCCAAATAGGTCAGGGACAAAGTTGTGGAGAAGTACAGAGTTGGGCTATAAAAAAATATCCAAAACTTTGAACATCCCACGCAGCACCATTAAATCCATTATTAAAAAATGGAAAGAATAGGGGAGGGCATTAATCAGAGAGGTAACAAAGAGACCAATGATAACCCTGAAGGAGCTGCAAAGCTCCACAGCGGAGTTCGGAATATCTGTCCATAGGACCACTTTAAGCCGTACACTCCACAGAGCTGGGCTTTATGGAAGAGTAGCCAGAAAAAAGCAATTTCTTAAAGAAAAAAATAAGCAAACACGTTTGGTGTTCGCCAAAAAGCATGTGGGAGAAGGTACTCTGGACAGATGAGACTAAAATTGAGCTTATTGGCCATAAAAGGAAAATGTTATTTCTGGCGCAAACCCAACACCTCTCATCACCCCGAGAACCTCATCCCCACAGTGAAGCATGGTGGTGACAGCATCCTGCTGTGGGGATGTTTTTCCATCGTCAGGGACTGGGAAACTGGTCAGAATTTAAGGAATGATGGATGGCGCTAAATCCTGGAAATTCTTGAGGGGAAATTTTTGAGGGGAGACTGGGACGGAGGTTCACATTCCAGCAGGACAATAACCATAAGCATACTACTAAAGCAACACTCTAATGGTTTAAGGGGAATCATTTAAATGTATTGGAATGGCCTAGTCAAAGTCCAGACCTCAATCCAATTGTGTTATGACTTAAAGATTGCTGTACACCAGCGGAACCCATCCAACTTGATGGAGCTGGAGCAGTTTTGCCTTGAAGAATTGGAAAAAATCCCAGTGGCTAGATGTGCCAATCTTATAGAGATATACCCCATGAGACTTGCAGCTGTAATTGCTGCAAAAGGTGGCTCTACAAAGTATTGACTTTGGGGAGGTGAATAGTTATGCACGCTCAAGTTCTGAATTTTTCTTATTTGTTGTTTGTTTCACAATAAAAAATATTTTGCATCTTCAAAGTGGTAGGCATGTTGTGTAAATCAAATGATACGAACTCCCAAAACATAAATTTTTATTCCAGGTTGTAAGGCAACAAAATAGGAAAAATGCCAAGGGGGGTGAATACTTTCGCAAGAAACTGTGCCGTTGCTGTTCTGCAGAATGAACGAGTCGTGCTTTCCACATGGCCACCTTGCCACCACATTCAACAACTTATTTCTATCACCTGCAGATGAGTGGAAGCCTTTTCTGTTCACATGCTGGCTGAGGCTGCATAGTTTAACTCGTTTTGGGATGGTTCTTTTATGGCGATGTGGGTGCCATCCATTGCTCCGTTCATATTTGGGAACGCTGATGGCAAAGAAACCCCTATTGACTTCAACCTGTTGTGCGATGGTGTATGGACATTTTATGTAACTGGACGTTTTGCTGATGATTGCATCCAAAATATAGGCTCATCAAGGGCTGTGAGATGCCGATCAGCAAGCTCCCACTGAAAAGTTCCCGTTGGCAAAAACCAGCGGGTGGATAGCACTTGTATGTGCACGGAAATATTGTGTGTGCCTTTCTAAAGCAGGTCTTAAATAAAAATCCAATAAAATTGGATATCTGATGAGCCAATCTGTACTTTCTGCAAAAAAGTCCCACCGATCTCTGAAAACGCACTCTTTGCGAAATGCAGCGTGTGCCAAAAGAGCAAGCTAAGCTATCTCTCATTCGATTCCCATCTGTCTTTTACAATATTTCACCTGCGCCTCCAATTTAACAAATGACTGTAGCCTACTTTATATGGATTATTATCATAACAGATGCTCTAACATGGTCCGATTACACAGTGCCAGTCAACAGTTTGGACACACCTACTCATTCAATGGCTTTTCTTTATTTTTACTATTTTCCACATAGTAGAATAGTGAACACATCAAAACTATGAAATAACACATATGGAATCACATAGCAACCCCAAAAAGTGTTAAACAAATCAAAATACATTTTATATTCTTCAAAGTAGCCACCGTTTGCACACTCTTGGCATTCTCTCAACCAGCATCATGAGGAATGCTTTTCCAACAGTCTTGAAGGAGTTCCCACATATGCTGAGCACTTGTTGGCTGCTTTTCCTTCACTCTGCGGTCCAACACATCCCAAACCATCTCAATTTGTTTTAGGTCGTGATTGTGGAGGCCAGGTCATCTGATGCAGCACTCCATCACTCTCCTTGGTCTAATAGCCCTTACACAGCCTGGAGGTGTGCTTTGGGTCATTGTCCTGTTGAAAAACAAATGATAGTCCCACTAAGTCCAAACCAGATGGGATGGCGTATCACTGCAGAATGTGGTAGCCATATTGTTAAAATTATCTGTGTAAACCAGCAAAGCATCCCCACACCTCCTCCTCCATGCTTCACAGTGGGAACCACACATGCAGAGATCATCCGTTCTCCTACTCTGTGTCTCACAAAGACACAGTGGTTAGAAGCAAACATCTCACATTTGGACTCATCAGACCAAAGGACAGATTTCCACCGGGCTAATGTGCATTGCTCGTTTCTTGGCTCAAGCAAGTCTCTTCTTCTTATTGGTGTCCTTTGTAGTGGTTTCTTTGCAGCAATTTGAACATTATGTCCTGATTCACGCAGTTTCCTCTAAACAGTTGATGTTAAGATGTGTCTGTTTCTTGAACTCTGTGAAGCATTGATTTGGACTGCAATCTAAGTTGCAGTTAACTCTAATGAACTTGTCCTCTGCAGCAGAAGTAACTGCAGCAGAGGTCTTCCTTTCCTGTAGCGGTCCTCATGAGAGCCAGTTTCATCATAGCACTTGATGGTTTTTGCGACTGCACAATTTTCCGTATTGACTGACCTTCATGTCTTAAAGTAATGATAGGCTCTTTCCCTTTGTTATTTTAGCTGTTCTTGCCCTAATATGTACTTGGTCTTTTACCAAATAGGGCTATCTTCTGTATACCACCCCTACCTTGTCACAACACAACAGATTGTCTCAAACGTATTAAGGAAAGAAATTACACAAATTAACAAGGCACACCTGTTAATTGAAATTCAATCCAGGTGACTACCTCATGAAGCTGGTTGAGAGAATACCAAGTGTGCAAAGCTGTCAAGGCAAAGAGTGGCTACTTTGAAGAATCTCAAATATAACACTTCTTGGGGTTACTACTTGATTCCATGTGTTATTTCATAGTTTTGATGTCTTCACTATTATTCTACAATGTAGAAAATAGTCAAAATAAAGATTCACAATGGAATACAATTACATCGAAAAATGATTTAGTTATTACTCTCACAATTTCAGAAATTTTCAACATACAGAATATTTTCCCCATTCTATGCTTGACAAGCCGTTCCCTTATTCCGCCACTTTGCACTGTGCCTATGCATCGTTATGGCTGTGCATAAATGTATGCCCTCTCAAGCAAACGTTCATAGTGATAAATCTCACAATTTGCATGGAAATGATCTCACACATGGTTTACCCACAGATTTGATAAAATGAGGCCCCCGGACTCTAGTACTACAACACTGGTATAGCCTCCATGTGCAGTCTTAAGGCGCTGTGGTTATCCCTGATTTAAGGCTAACGCTTACCTTATAGCTTATCCTAGCTTTGGTCCTCTCTACAGTAGAGCCACATGGACACACCTCTAGGCTATTTCAACAAGTAAAAAACACTACTGTACCTCCAAACCAGCGGAGGCTGCTGAGGGGAGGACTGCTCATAATAATGACTGGAACAGAGCGAATGGAATCAAACACATGGAAACCATGTTTGATGCATTTGATACCATTCCGCTCCAGCCATTACCAAGAGGCCGTCCTCCCCAATTAAGGTGCCAACTGCCTCCTGTGCTCCAAACACATCTGAGACCTAGGACCATGATCAACCAGAACTGGTATAAAGAGTTCCAGGGTTCATAAAACAAGGATTATTATGTTCAAACAGTCTCTCCCAGTACACAGTGGTCACAGTTCTACATTAGCTACGTACCTTATAAAAAATGTCAAAGACTCCAGCCACCCTAGTCATAGACTGTTCTCTCTGTTACCACACGGCAAGCGGTACCGGAGAGCCAAGTCAGGTCCAAAAGGCTTCTAAACAGCTTCTACCCCCAAGCGATAAGACTCCTGAACATCTAGTCAAATGGCAACCCAGACTATTTGCATTGCCTCCCCTCTCCACACAACTGCAACTCTCTGTTGTCATTTAATTAACTCTACCTACATGTGCAGTTGAAGTCGGAAGTTTACATACACTTAGGTTGGAGTCATTAAAACTCATTTTTCAACCACTCCACAAATTTCTTGTTAATTAACTATAGTTTTGGCAAGTCGGTTAGGACATCTACTTTGTGCATGACACAAAACATTTTTCCAACAATTGTTTACAGACAGATTATTTCACTTATAAGTCACTGTATCGCAGTTCCAGTGAGTCAGAAGTTTACATACACTAAGTTGAATGTGCCTTTAAACAGCTTGGACAATTCCAGAAAATTATATCATGGCTTTAGAAGCTTCTGATAGGCTGGCTAATTGACATCATTTGAGTCAATTGTAGGTGTACCTGTGGATGTATTTCAAGGCCTACCTTCAAACTCAGTGCGTCTTTGCTTGACATCATGGGAAAATCAGCCAAGACCTCAGAAAAAAAATTGTAGACCTCCTCAAGTCTGGTTCATCCTTGGGAGCAATTTCTAAATGCCTGAAGGTACCACGTTCATCTGTACAAACAATAGTGCGCAAGTATAAACACCACGGGACCACGCAGCCGTCATACCGCTCAGGAAAGAGACGCGTTCTGTCTCCTAGAGATGAACGTACTTTGGTGCAAATCAATCCCAGAACAACAGCAAAGGACCTTGTGAAGATGCCGGAGGAAACGGGTACAAGAGTATCTATATCCACAGTAAAACAAGGCCTATATCGACATAACCTGAAAGGACGCTCAGCAAGGAAGAAGCCACTGCTCCAAAACCGCCATAAAAAAGCCGGACTACGGTTTGCAACTGCACATGGGGACAAAGATCGTACTTTTTGGAGAAATGTCCTCTGGTCTGATGAAACAAAAATAGAACTGTTTGGCCATAATGACCATCGTTATGTTTGGAGGAAAAAGGGGGAGGCTTGCAAGCCGAAGAACACCATCCCAACCGTGAAGCACGGGGGTGGCAGCATCATGTTGTGGGGGTGCTTTGCTGCAGGAGGGACTGGTGCACTTCACAAAATAGATGGCATCATGAGGATGGAAAATTATGTGGATATATTGAAGCAACATTTCAAGACATCAGTCAGGAAGTTAAAACTTGGTCGCAAATGTGGTCTTCCAAATGGACAATGACCCCAAGCATATTTCCAAAGTTGTGGCAAAATGACTTAAGGACAACAAAGTTAAGGTATTGGAGTGGCCATCACAAAGCCCTGACCTCAAACTTATAGAAAATGCATGGGCAGAACTGAAAAAGTGTGTGCGAGCAAGGAGGCCTACAAACCTGACTCAGTTACACCAGCTCTGTCAGGAGTAATGGGCCAAAATTCACCCAACTTATTGTGGGAAGCTTGTGGAAGGCTACCCGAAACGTTTAACCCAAGTTAAATAATTTAAAGGCAATGCTACCAAATACTAATTGAGTGTATGTAAACTTCTGACCCACTGGGAATGTGATAAAAGAAATAAAAGCCGAAATAAATCATTCTCTCTATTATTATTCTGACATTTCATATTCTTAAAATAAAGTGGTGATCCTAACTGACCTAAGACAGGGAATGTTTACTAGGATTAAATGTCAGGAATTGTGAAAAACTGAGTTTAAATGTATTTGGCTAAGGTGTATGTAAACTTCCAACTTCAACTGTACATACTACCTCAACTAACCGGTGCTTCCGCACATTGACTCTGTACCGGCACCCCCCTGTATATATTGTTGTTTTTTACTGCTGCTCTTTAATTACTTGTTACTTTTATCTCTTATCCGTATTTTTGAAACAACACTGTTGGTCAGGGGCTCATAAGTAAGCATTTCGCTGTAAGGTCTACACCTGTTGTATTTGGCGCATGTGACTAATAAAATTTGATTTGATTTATACAGCCCGATGGCTCTGTGCCATAACCCAATACATCTGACCATTGAAGCTTAGTCCCTAGTCCCTGTGGTTTATGTCATAACGTCAATTAAATCATAGGTCAGAGGTGACTCTTTGGTCTCTCAAAAGCATCTTACACAACACAGAGAAAGAGTAGGTGGATGGAGACGAGAGGAGAGGAGTCCAGCGGTCTTCCCTTGTATAGCCAAAAGGTTATGTCATGGTTGAACTGAGTAGTAGCTATGGTTAGGTCAGATGTGGTAACTTGGGTGGAGGTTGAGTAGTGGTTGTAGGTAGGTCAGATGTGGTAACTTGGGCGGAGGTTGAGTAGTGGTTGTAGGGAAGTCAGATGTGGTAACTTGGGTGGAGGTTGAGTAGTGGTTGTAGGTAGGTCAGATGTGGTAACTTGGGTGGAGGTTGAGTAGTGGTTGTAGGTAGGTCAGATGTGGTAACTTGGGTGGAGGTAGAGTAGTGGTTGTAGGTAGGTCACATGTATCCGTTGTGCCTGGTGGCTGCTGGTGAGGGTACACTGGGTGCTGCTTGTGAGCTCACTCTCCCTCCTCCCTCAGTATAGCCGCTTCTCATAACTACAGGAAGACAACACACAGAGACAACTGTCAGGAATACAAGTCAAGCTTAATTGAAACTCATATAACACTACATAAACTAGATTGAGGGTTTTAAGAAATTGGTAGGGCTTTAAAAAGTCATGGCCTCGACTTTTGGGTCTTCCTGAAAACAAAAAGGGGCCAAAAGAGAAAATTGCAGTAGGAAACGAGTTGGAGTTGTGAGCACAGGGAGAATGTACTTACATGGCACAAAAGAATATCTATGATGAGAGCATGTCAGAGAAAGAGAGAAGACAGACATTGTGACGTTTAACTTGCTTCAGTGCTACTGTTTAGCTCAGGGGTAGGCAATTCTATCCACAAATGGTCAGAGTGGGTGCAGGACTCTGCCCCAGCTAAAGCCGTGACACTTCCAAAACAATAAATCAACCAATCATAGTCAAAAGTGAATTACTTGCATCTGCTGTTACTGCTTTGGCTGGAGCGAAAGCCTGCACCCACAATACCAGGGATTGGTATGACTGCCAATCCCTGGTTTAAGTAGCAACTCCTAAACAACATATAGTAAAGGAGATATGGACGCCACTGGTGAGAACAAACACACTCACTCACACACTACCACCCAGGCCAGAGATAAAGGACATCGGACACAGAACATGGGACACAACAGGACAGGTTAGTCGATCACAGAGGAGAGGAGCATGGGATCTACAACGAATACCACAGGACAGGATGTGTAAACGATGCCAGAGCCAGGCAGGGGCAGACTTACGAGTGGAGCCCGTGTACTCCCCCCTCAACCTGAGCTGACATGGTCCTCTTCTCAAACTTCAGCTCCCCAGAGTACATCATGGACCTGAAATAACATACAACAATACAATTCTATCACAACAATGGAACAAAGAGACACAGATCATATCAAAGTGGAATACAATAACACAATCTAACATCTGTTCAGACTTACCGCAGTATACAGAGGCTCTTGGCTCCGATATCTTGGCAGCCATGTTGTATGCCAGCGATGAGATATGGGGCAAACTTATGGATGGAACCTTTATCCTGAACCGACCCTGACACACCCTGAGCCACCTTCACCTTGTCCCCCTCACTGTCGAGATAAACACACAATCACAATATCCCTATCACTACAAATAGACTACAACACACACACCTTCTCCCCCTCACACCTCTGTCCTTAGCCCTATTACTGGAAATACACAAGACACACCGTGTCTCTCTCTCTACCTGAAGTAGCGTTTCTGGCTGCTGCTGTTCTTCTCCATGGCATCCAGGGAGCCCATCCCGTGGTACTTCTTCAGCCGCACGCCGTCTGAGAAGAAATACTCCCCCGGGGCCTCTGTGGTTGCCGCGAGCAATGACCCCATCATCACTGAGGGCACAGAAGCCAGAGGTAAAAGTCAGACCATCGATAGTATGGTGTAGATTTTCCTGTTTGTGGGAAAAGGCTAATAATAATGCTTGGTGGGTTCAACACACACACAAATACACACCTGTTGAGGCCCCAAGAGCGAGAGCTTTTACTACGTGTCCAACGGTCTGGATGCCTCCGTCTGCGATGACGGGCACACCGAAGCGCCTGGCATACTCTGCCACCTTGTACACTGATGTGCCCTGGGGACGCCCACATGCCATCACTGGCACACAACACAAAGCAACGTGTCAGCAATTTGACAACAAATAGTTTGTCTTTTTAACTAAACATTTGTCAAACTCTACACTCTCCTCCCTCCTCATTTTCTGTTCCTCCCCTATCTCTCGTTACCTTCCTGGGTGATGCAGATGGAGCCGCAGCCCATCCCCACCCTCAGAGCGTCCACACCTGCATCGATCAGATTCTTAGCCTGGGCTGCAGTCACCACTACACACAGAGAGAGAGAGAGACAGAGATACAGAGATACAGAGAGAGAATGTAAATTGAGAATGGGGAAGAAAGAAAGAAAATGTGAGAGATTAACGTGAAAGAGACATTGCTAGAGAAGGTAGAGGAGACTCACCGTTTCCTCCCACCACCTGTAGTTCAGGGTATTTCTGTTTGATGTAGTTGATCATGTTGATCTGATAGACAGAGTTCCCCTGGGAGGAGTCCTACAGCAGTAAACAGACAGGGATTAGAGAGGAGCGGAACCCAAAGATAAGACAAGTTACCAAAAATACAGAATAAACAACTCAACCTCTTCCCCAGACCCACCAGCACCACCACGTCAACCCCAGCCTGCATCAGCAGGTCCAGTCTGTATTTGTCCTCCTCTCTGGTTCCGATGGCCGCTCCACACAGCAGCTGTTTCCTGGAGTCTTTAGAGGCAAGTGGGTAGTCTCGGTTCTTCTTCAGGTCTGTCCTGGCGATGATGGCAACTAGCTCATCACTGTCATTCACTATGGGCAGTTTACCTGAGAGAGACAGAAGTTCCAAACAAAGATTGATCTTTTGTCATGTCCTCTCTAACTAAAGTGTCACTACAGGAAATGTTGTGTCACTACCATACGGTACCTTTCTTGCTGCGCTGCAGGATGTCGTTGGCCTCTTTCAGTGTGACGCCAGCTGGTGCAACCACTAAATCTTCCCTCTTTGTCATAGCCTGCAAGAATCAGCCATTCATGTAAACCTCACAGGAATAGTATTCAATACTACAAGAAATAGACTCATCCAGTTTACAATATATGTTTTGATAATATATTGTCAATATATTGGAAGTGTACAAACAAACATGTCATTCACACACACCTCTTCCAGGGGTCTGTCATGGTCTTTCTCTGAGAGGAAGTCAATGTCTCGGGAGGTGACGATGCCCACCAGCTTGCTGCCCATCTTGCCCGTCCCGGTGACAGGGATGCCAGAGAAGCCGTGGCGGACCTTCGCTTCGAATACGTCTCCCACCGTGTGGTGAGGACTCATCACCACTGGGTCTGTGATGAAACCCTGCTCAAATTTCTGACCACAAATAAATAAACATCATTCAGCAAATGTATTTTTGTATTTATTAAACCGGCAAGTTTAAGTGTATTCATGTAATGTTACATTGTCAAATGACGTTGTGACATGAGACTTTATACTGTTGATGTAACGGTCTATCAATATACTGTATATCATCATGTTGTCCAACTGCTAGCCACCATCTTACCTTGACCAAGCGGACCTCGTTGGCCTGGAACTCTGGAGTACAGTTATGGTGCATGATCCCGATCCCGCCCATGAGCTATAACACACAGAGCACTAACCAATCAGGGTTAGCCGAACAAGACATTTGTCCAATCAGACTTCAATATGCGTCAACCAGAGTCCATGTATTACAAGACATATATTATATTTTTATTTATGGAAATACATTAAAAAAAACGAATTACCACAACCAAAAATACCACTAGTAAATTTAGTTTTATCACAGATTTGTGGTCTTGTCTTATTGCTGTTGGCTGGCTGAGGATGTGAGGAGTGGCCCTATACTCACAGCCATAGCAATGGCCATGGAGGACTCAGTGACTGTATCCATGGGAGATGAGATGATAGGAGTCTTCAGGGTGATCTTCCTGGTCAGAGCTGAGGTCAGGTCCTAGAAACAGGAAGTAGGAGGAGGAAATAGATAATCATCACATTACAGTGATCCGAGAAGAGTTAACTACATAAATAATGACACCCTGTCACCAAATACCTGTGACTGTAAGGCAAGACCAATCTGAACATGCAATGCCTCCTCATTGCCATTAGGTGGCACCATAGACATCAGCTGTCCCTGCGCAGTCCTGTTTGTACAGTCACGTACAACAGGAGACATACCCTTCTGCCAGTAGAGAACAAACAAGCTAAAAACACCAGCACCAGTAGCCTACTAAAGCAATTACACCGGGCATGACTCTGACTCTCAGCCATGAGGGACTGGTGTTGCTATTCTCAGTGTTGTCGTGGAGTGAAGTGGTCTGGCTGGCTGTGTTACCAGCTGAGAGCGTGTGTGGTGTGTGTGTGTACACACGTTACTCAACTGAGAGGAACATAAAGCAGCCTCCTGTCCTCCTCAGGGAGGAAGAGAGGACCACAGGAGAGGAGTGGCTGCACACACACACACAGGGCTATACTGGGCTGTATATGTATGGGTATGACATCATATGCCAGACAACAGCAATGGAGTTGACAAAAGCAGTAGCATGGCTATGATACTGTAGCTTCTGTTGTTAATAAGCAATGAAAAGGTTAACCAAACACACTGGATACTCACCACTTCATCAGAAATAAAGTCTATGAAACCAGGCAGAATCAGGAAATCACTGTAGAGATGCGGGGGGTAAAACAAAATGAACAGAGAGAGAGTATTGTGTGGTCTACGACTACTGACATGTCATGTTGTCCTGAAAGGTGGATACACCAAAGGTGGATACACAACCAACTGTTGTGTGAACACTTCCCACCCCTTGTGTCCCAGCACCAGTCCCCTGACCCCTGGCCAGCACAGAGTCACATCCCTACACCCTCAATCACTTTGCATATCACACACCCTCACAGAGACTGGAAATAAAGCTTCTTTCTAATCCTCCCACTGTACTAGATGTGAGGATATGATGTTCTCTCTGTGTAAATCTCCATTAGGACTGATAACACAAGCCTAATATACTCATTCTAATTTGAAAATGAACAAATTCCTCTTATGTAAGGCTGCATAATGATGATTATTCTACTGGTCTGGTCTCTCCAAATCACCACAGCAGTCAATGAGTGTTTTTACTCTGTCAGTATCACACTAACAATTATAAGGTCTTACTGAATGAAAGGTCGAAGTGGGTCTCTGCTGAGAGAGGATGTGTTATATCTATGATACATTAGTGTGGTCATAAAGATAATACACCAGCCATATCCGCACATATTCAGCCATCTATGAGATGTTTCATATTTAGGTGGAGGACCACATGTCTACTAGTATCAGAACTAGGCCTACTACATATCATACTAATTTGAGTGTCCCGGATGTACTGTATGTTTACTATGCTGATCTATGAGACCAGGCTGAGTCACTCTCTGTCATATACTTTCAATTGGAAAAATGTTAGGAATTTCAATCAAGATCATTGGAAATGCTGCTTTCTGAGTCTGGTAGTCTTACTTGTATGTGAGTCCATCCCCAATAGAGAAGAGCTGCTGAGCCGTCAGTCCATCTTCAGGCACGTACCCTGTCCCTCCACTGATCAGGTAGTCAGCCATGCTGGAACACACACACGCACGCAGTATACAGTGGGGCAAAAAAGTATTTAGTCAGCCACCAATTGTGCAAGTTCTCTCACTTAAAAAGATGAGAGAGGCCTGTAATTTTCATCATAGGTACACTTCAACTATGACAGACAAAATGAGGGAAAAAAATCCATAAAATCACATTGTAGGATTTTTAATGAATTTATTTGCAAATTATGGTGGAAAATAAGTATTTGGTCACATACAAACAAGCAAGATTTCTGGCTCTCACAGACCTGTAACTTCTTCTTTAAGAGGCTCCTCTGTCCTCCACTCGTTACCTGTATTAATGGCACCTGTTTGAACTTGTTATCAGTATAAAAGACACCTGTCCACAACCTCAAACAGTCACACTCCAAACTCCACTATGGCCAAGACCAAAGAGCTGTCAAAGGACACCAGAAACAAAATTGTAGACCTGCACCAGGTTGGGAAGACTGAATCTGCAATAGGTAAGCAGCTTGGTTTGAAGAAATCAACTGTGGGAGCAATTATTAGGAAATGGAAGACATACAAGACCACTGATAATCTTCCTCGATCTGGGGCTCCACGCAAGATCTCACCCGTGGGGTCAAAATGATCACAAGAACGGTGAGCAAAAATCCCAGAACCACACGGGGACCTAGTGAATGACCTGCAGAGAGCTGGGACCAAAGTAACAAAGCCTACCATCAGTAACACACTACGCCGCCAGGGACTCAAATCCTGCAGTGCCAGACGTGTCCCCCTGCTTAAGCCAGTACATGTTCAGGCCCGTCTGAAGTTTGCTAGAGAGCATTTGGATGATCCAGATGAGGATTGGGAGAATGTCATATGGTCAGATGAAACCAAAATAGAACCTTTTGGTAAAAACTCAACTCGTCGTGTTTGGAGGACAAAGAATGCTGAGTTGCATCCAAAGAACACCATACCTACTGTGAAGCATGGGGTGGAAACATCATGCTTTGGGGCTGTTTTTCTGCAAAGGGACCAGGACGACTGATCCGTGTAAAGGAAAGAATGAATGGGGCCATGTATCGTGAGATTTTGAGTGAAAACCTCCTTCCATCAGCAAGGGCATTGAAGATGAAACGTGGCTGGGTCTTTCAGCATGACAATGATCCCAAACACACCGCCTGGCAACGAAGGAGTGGCTTCGTAAGAAGCATTTCAAGGTCCTGGAGTGGCCTAGCCAGTCTCCAGATCTCAACCCCATAGAAAATATTTGGAGGGAGTTGAAAGTCCGTGTTGCCCAGCGACAGCCCCAAAACATCACTGCTCTAGAGGAGATCTGCATGGCGGAATGGGCCAAAATACCAGCAACAGTGTGTGAAAACCTTGTGAAGACTTACAGAAAACGTTTGACCTCTGTCATTGCCAACAAAGGGTATATAACAAAGTATTGAGATAAACTTTTGTTATTGACCAAATACTTATTTTCCACCATAATTTGCAAATAAATAAATTAAAAATCCTACAATGTGATTTTCTGGATTTCTTTTTCTCAAGAAGTGTACCTATGATGAAAATTACAGGCCTCTCTCATCTTTTTAAGTTGGAGAACTTGCACAATTGGTGGCTGACTAAATACTTTTTTGCCCCACTGTATATATGTACTTGTGTGTATATATAAAAAAAATTACGTCCTCTCACTGTCAACTGCGTTTATTTTCAGCAAACTAAACATGTGTAAATATTTGTATGAACATAAATTCAACAACTGAGACAAACTGAACAAGTTCCACAGACATTGAAATTGAATAATGTGTCCCTGAACAAAGGGGGGGTCAAAATCAAAAGTGACAGTCAGTATCTGGTGTGGCCACCAGCTGCATTAAGTACTGCAGTGCATCTCCTCCTCATGGACTGCACCAGATTTGCCAGTTATTGCTGTGAGATGTTACCCCACTCTTCCACCAAGGCACCTGCAAGTTCCCGGACATTTCTGGGGGGAATGGCCCTAGCCCTCACCCTCCGATCCAACAGGTCCCAGATATGCTCAATGGGAATGAGATCCAGGGCTCTTCGCTGGTCATGGCAGAACACTGACATTCCTGTCTTGCAGGAAATCACGCACAGAACGAGCAGTATGGCTGGTGGCACTGTCATGCTGGAGGGTCAGGTCAGGATGAGCCTGCAGGAAGGGTACCACATGAGGGAGGAGGATGTCTTCCTGTAACGCACAGCATTGAGATTGCCTGCAATGACAACAAGCTCAGTCCGATGATGCTGTGACACCGCAACCAGACCATGACGGACCCTCCACCTCCAAACCGATTCTTCTCCAGAGTACAGGCCTTGGTGTAACGCTCATTCCTTCAACGATAAACGATCTGACCATCACCCCTGGTGAGACAAAACCGTGACACGTCAGTGAAGAGTACTTTTTGCCAGTCCTGTCTGGTCCAGCGACGGTGGGTTTGTGCCCATAGGCGACGTTGTTGCCAGTGATGTCTGGTGAGGACCTGCCTTACAACAGGCCTACAAGCCCTCAGTCCAGCCTCTCTCAGCCTATTGCGGACAGTCTGAGCACTGATGGAGAGATTGTGCGTTCCTGGTGTAACTTGGGCATTTGTTGTTACCATCCTGTACTTGTCCCGCAGATGTTCGGATGTAACGATCCTGTGCAGGTGTTGTTACACGCGGTCTGCCACTGTGAGGACGGTCTTATGCGTCTCACAGTACGGACATTTCAATTTATTGCCCTGTCCACATCTGCAGTACTAAGGCACATTCACGCAGATGAGCAGGGACCCTGGGCATCTTTCTTTTTGTGCTTTTCAGATTCAGTAGAAAGGCCTCTTTGGTGTCCTACGTTTTCATAACTGTTACCTTAATTGCCTACCATCTGTAAGCTGTTAGTGTCTTAACGACCGTTCCACAGGTGCATGTTCATTAATTGTTTATGGTTCATTGAACAAGCATGGGAAACAGTGTTAAAACCCTTTACAATGAAGATCTGTGAAGTTATTTGGATTTTTACAAATTATCATTGAAAGACAGGGTCCTGAAAAAGAGACCTTTTTTGTTTGCTGAGTTTATATATATATATATATATATATATATATATATATATATATATATTTATATATCACACACACAGTGAATTCGAAAAGTATTCAGACACCTTGACTTTTTCCGTATTTTGTTACCTTATAGCTTTATTCTAAAATGTATTCAATTGTTTTTTCACCTCATCAATCTACACACAATACCCCATAATGACAAAGCAAAAACATAAGTATTTACTCAGAATTTTGTTGAAGCACCTTTGGCAGCGATTACAGCCTTGAGTCTTCTTGAGTATGATGCTACAAGCTTGTCACTTCTGTATTTGGGGAGTTTCTCCTATTCTTCTTCGCAGATCCTCTCAAGCTCTGTCAGGTTGGATGGGGAGTGCCGCTGCACAACTATTTTCATGTCTCTCCAGATGTTTGATCAGGTTCAAGTCCGGGCTCTGGCTGGGCCACTCAAGGACATTCAGAGACTTGCCCCGAAGCCGCTCCTGCGTTGTCTTGTCTGTGTGCTTTGGGTCGTTGTCCTGTCGGAAGGTGAACCTTCGCCCCAGTCTGAGGTCCTGAGCGCTCTGGAGCAGGTTTTTCACCACTTTGCTCTGTTCATCTTTCCCTCGATACTGACTAGTCTCCCAGTTCCTGCCGCTGAAAAACATCCCCACAGCATGATTCTGCCACCGCAATGCTTCACCGTAGGGATGGTGCCAGGTTTCCTTCAGACGTGACACTTGGCATTCAGGCCAAAGAGTTCAATCTTGGTTTCATCAGACCAGAGAACCTTGTTTCTCATGGTCTGGGAGTCCTTTATGTGCCTTTTGGCAAACTCCAAGCGGGCTGTCATGTGCCTTTTACTGAGGAGTGGCTTCCATCTGGCCACTCTACCATAAAGGCCTGATTGGTGGAGTGCTGCAGAGAGGGTTGACCTTCTAGAAGGTTATCCCATCTCCACAGAGGACCTCTGGAGCTCTGTCAGAGTGACCATCGGGTTCTTGGTCACCTCCCTGACCAAGGCCCTTCTCCCCCGATTGCTCAGTTTGGCCAGGCGACCAGCTCTATAAAGAGTCTTGGTGGTTACAAACTTCTTCCATTTAAGAATGATGGAGGTCACTGTGTTCTTGGGGACCATCAATGCTGCAGAAACTTTTTGGTACCCCTTCCCAGATCTGTGCATCGACACCATCTTGTCTCGGAGCTCTATTGACAATTCCTTTGACCGCATGGCTTGGTTTTTGCTCTGACATGCACTGTCAACTGTGGGACCTTATATAGACAGGTGTGTGCATATCCAAATCATGTCCAATCAATTTGAATTTACCACAAGTGGACTCCAATCAAGTTGTAGAAACATCTCAAGGATGATCAATGGAAACAGGATGCACCGGAGCTTAATTTCGAGTATCATAGCAAAGGGTCTGAATACCTATGTAAGTAAGGTATTTCTGTTTTTTATTTTTAATACATTTGCAAAAATGTCTAAAAACCTGTTCGCTTTGTCATTATGAGGTACTGTGTGTAGATTGAGGAAAAACATTTATATAATAAATTTTCGAATAAGGCTGTAATGTAACAAAATGTGGGAAAAGTGAAGGGGTCTGAATACTTTCCGAATGCACTGTATATAGACAGAACCCAGCTGACCATATATAGGGGCAAAGTTCTTCTATACTAATACAGGATTTGTAGTTTTAACCCTGCAGATTAAAGGTGCACTATGCAGAAATCCATAATTTCAGTTAATGTTACAAAACAAGCAAGTGTAGAGAATCATTGTACTATTTTAACCGCTGTGAAATATATTTTCTATAACCCCAAATATTGTCTTCTTTGCTATTTGAAACTGGTTTACAAAACCGAAACCAAAATACGCAAAATAGAAACTTAACGGGAAGCATATAAATAGCGAACATAGAACAGATCTACCACTTTTTAGACTTTCTTTCAATGTGAATGACAGATCTATAACTAACATTTCTATGTGAATTTAGTAGGGTCTCCCAAAAAGCTACATATTGCAGCTTTAAATATATAGACAAATTGAATGATGCATAATACTGTATGTCCATGTTTCACCTGCAAGACTGTCAGGTAAAATTCAAAAGACCTCCTGGGTAGAATACATGCTCCTAAGACAATGTTATCCAGAGAGAACATATTGCTGTAACCCACAGTTTGTTGTTTTAACGTGATATAAGGGAATATACTGTATGTAGATGTCTTTCTACAGCACCTAATGATATGAATGGATATAGGATAACATCAAAACAACTAATTTACCTTCAGTGTGGTTGTTTACCTTTCAATTAGATAAATAGCTTGGCAAAGTAGTCTGGAAATGTTGATGAACCTACAGACTCTATAACCCTGTCAATGGAAAGTCTTTCACTCTGTGTGACGGTCAAGCAGCAGGTAAGAGGCTTTAGTTACATCACTGTCTCCTGATAGCAGCTAACTGGGATTTATAAAGCTCACTGACAACGTCAATGAAAACACCTTGACTGGCAGATGGATGTTTGGTAGTTCGGTAATATAGATGAAAGCCAGTAATTCACTAGGCCAGTGGGGTCTGGGACCTGGGACCGAGCTAGGGCCTAGTTGTTGACTGATTGTTAGAGCAATTGGAGTTTAGATGATGACGAATAGTATAGGCTGACTAGTTTTGTTTGTTACCTGTGTGTGTGTGTGTGTGTGTCTGGCTCACCTCTCAGGTTCGTATCCGGCTTGGATGCGTGTGGCACTGTATCTCTGCGCGGCCGTCTCGTGCCCGTGGCCGTGAGGGATGGTGTGCGTGTAGGCTCCACGGGGGTTGGAGTTGGGGTGTGTGTGTTCCCCCTCACGGGGCGAGAGGGCGCGGCCTGGCGGGCTCAGTGTCACCAACTATACGGCGGTAGTCAATCTGGTAGGTGTCTTGCTCAAGCTCACCAAACCGGTCGTAGCCTTGACCTTCCATCTCTGAGAAATCCAGGGCTAAGGCCTCCACGGTCGTCGTCTCACACACACACACCTGACTGACCCCTTTCACACACACACATACACAGACCTGACTGACCCCTTTCACACACACAGACCGGACTGACCCCTTTCACACACACACACAACCTGACTGACCTCTCACACACATACACAACCAATGCCACTAGAACAGACTTCCCCAGAGTGTGTTCTTTCTCTAACACACTGCTGACACGAGTGGTCTGTGTCCATTCACTGCCACAGTCGTTATCAGAAATACACAGACACACTGTCTCACAACTGTGTGTCAATTACATAGCCCTCCTCTAAATCCTCCTGTCTCTGTCTTTGGGGTGTTCTCCTGTCTCTCTGCAGATACAGTCTATGGGAGATAAGGCCTAATAGTGGGAGCTCTGGTGTTCCTGAGACTGATGTACAGAAAGATGGAGAACTACCTCTCTCTTCGTTAGACAGAAGTAGGGAGGGTGGGTCACGCTGCAGGCTCAGGAGTCCTCTGAGGAGGATACAGTTGCAGTGAGCTGAAGTCCTAGGTCCTGGGTGAGGCTGAGTGAGTGTCCCCTGGATGTCCTCCGGTCTCAGGCAAGGTGGTGAGTCCCAAAAGGGAGAGGGAGCTGGGAGGGTAGATCAGCCCCCCTAAGGCCTGGAGAGCTTTGGGAGCTGAGCTAGTGGAAATGTGAGAGCAGTTTGTTCCTGAGACTACCAGCCTATTTTTCCTCCTCTCCTGGCTTAGCTCTGTTTGTGACAGTAGTAGACGTCAGTCCTACAAAGAGGATTGGAGGAATTAAAGCAGGAGGGGGCAACTGGCTGGAGGGAGAGATGATAGAGGGAGTGAGAGTTCAGTGATAGAGAAGGGGCGGAGGGAAGGGTTGGGGGTGGAGAGCTGTAAAACACACTTTCCCAGTATCTCCATGGTGAGGGATGTGTGTTATCAGTCTCAGACTGTATTTTGTAGGCAGGTTACCTAAATGTAACTCTGTGCTGAAACCATTGACTGAGGGGGAAGTGACTGGGTTGCTAGGGGCATATTCAGGAACATCATCTGCAGATGATTAGTGCTTGTGACAGTTGCTGAGGGATTGGACCAGCAAAGCCTATTTAATACTCACTTACAGTCTCTTTCTCTCCCATTCTCTTTCTTTCTCCAGTATACTCTCTCCCTCTCTGCCCTCTACTGGTAGCCCCTGAAGCCTCTCTCCTCTAATCCCAGTGACCATATTGAAAAAAAAGTAGTCATATGTTACTCTGTGGATGTAGGCCGATCTGTATTCTACATGTAATACAAACACGCATTTTTTTTTTACATAACATAATGGAATGCCACAAGTATATGTGTATCCGAACTTCCACCGCTTTGTGCCCTGCTGAACGCGCCCCAAGTGGCATCCGTGATGATGACGTCTAAAAAACGTGACAGCCACTGCAGTTGTAAAGACGCGACGAAAATGGCTACGTGTGTAATGCTACGTTGCTTGTCTTCCAACTTTACCTCTGCCATGCCCTTTCTCTACAGCTCGGCACAGCTAACCCCCTCTCGGCTGGTATCCAGGGCATATGTACTACGGACTCTGTCCACTACCACCCGACTCTCATCAGGTGGCTAGCTAACACGCTAACGTTAGCTAGTTCATAACAAGGACGTTCTTGTTTTGCATAGCACGGACATAACGTAGCTAGCTAGCTAAGCGTGTAGATTAGAAGTAGACTAACTGTTTTTAGGTTTGTGTCAACTTATGTATAGCTACTCGAACTAATTGCAAATTTTGCCTGAATTCCACAGCTCTTAAATTCACAGACAAACACGAATGGATACGAGTAGAGGGAGAGGTAGGGACGGTTGGCATCAGCAAATTTGCTCAGGTGGGTTGTTCTCGAGGCATGCTACCACTGGATGTGTCAATGTGTAGTTCATGAATGCAAAATTGGTCATGAAAGTGACTTCTTGAATCTTCACTACATCCCCTTGCAATTAGAGTTGTAGCCAATGAGCTTCAGCTCCTCGCATTTGAGTGACAACTAACAAAAGGCCTGCCCAGCGGTATCCAATGAGTTTGCAGAGAGGGTGCAATGATGTGGTGCACATACGTGACCTAGTATGCAATTTTCGTGGACCACTTTTGGCTTGTGAGTGCTAATTTCAAAACTACTGGCAAAAAAGTATACACAAGTACCGGAGAATCTCTTTAAGAGCCCCATTAGGACCTGTGGTCTTCTTACCAACCCACTGTTATATATGTATATGTTGTGGTGCTTCCAACACATCATGGATCATCAGTGTTGTTGGGACTGACACATCTAATTTAATTGGTAAAATCTAAATCTGTGTGTCCTGCAGGAGGCTCTAGGAGATGTGGTGTATTGTGGACTACCAGAGGTTGGCACACAGCTGGCACAGACTGGTAAGCAGCAGTTACTACCCTACAGACTTGTGTGGATGGTAACACGACGCTGGTCTTCTTGGGTAATACTAGTAATCCTTGCCTTCCTCAAGACCTGTTCATGACCTGACCTATCGCTGTCCTCTTTTTAGAGGAGTTTGGAGCGTTGGAGAGTGTGAAGGCAGCCAGTGAGCTGTACTCTCCTCTAACCGGGGAAGTCACAGAGGTCAACACACTCCTGGCAGACAACCCCGGCCTCGTCAACAAGTCCTGCTACAAAGACGGTGAGCACACACACACCCGCAGACATACAGTGATCTCCAAAGGTATTGGGACAGTGACACATGTTTTGCTGTTTTGGCTCTGTACTCCAGAACTTTGGATTTGAAAAGATACAATGACTATGATGTTAAAGTGCAGACTGTTTTAATTTGAGGGTATTTTCATCCATATCGGGTGAACCGTTTAGAAATGACAGCACTTGTTAGACGCACAAATAATAAGACATTTGTGCTTCTGTAGCTTCCTCACTTATTATTCACGATTAATGTAGGGTTATCCGTAATCATGGTAGCATCCACATTAATGTAGAAGAGTTTAGAAACATATTCTATTCTTATTTACAATAAGTCACTCCAAAATTACAATACGTTATTTACCATTCATTTCTATTGGGCACAAAATAATCTGAAACACAACAAATGCATCCAACAAATTTGTAGAGTCACAAGCTTGATGTAGTCATTGCGTGTTATGAATATGGGACCAAATACTTAACTTTTGACTACTTTAATACACATAAGTGAATTTGTCCCAATACCTTTGGTCCCCTAAAATGGGGGGGAGAGACTGTGTACAAAAAGTGAAGTAATTTCCAAACGGTCTACCAATATGAATGTAAATACCCTCAAATTAAAGCTGACAGTCTGCAGTTTAACCTCATTGTCGTTGTATCATTTCAAATCCAAATTGCTGGAGTACAGAGCCAAAACAACATTGTCACCGTCCCAATACTTTGAGCTCACTGTATATGCATACACTAGTCTACACGCATTCTTGACACGCACACAAACACACATATCAGTGATTATTTTAGAAATAATATTCAAACAAGGCCTGTGACTAGGCTCACCTCTGAATTCTAACCCTTTCTGGGAAAGGATGGCTGATGAAGATGACCATTGCTAACCCTAAGGAGCTGGACGCTCTGATGGATGAGAAGGCCTATGAGAGATACATCAGATCCATAGAAGACTAGCACCGCCTAGACGCAACCCTTAACACCCCCACCCCCTCGCCTGCCTAGCAATCCCTACTAGAGAGGAAGTGCACCAGTTGTGCCGGGAGTCAGATGTGACACTACACCGGGAAACCACCAGAAACGCCAGAGGAGCAGCAGAGCTCATCCATATTGACTTGCCAGTGTTATTGTGGTCTGAATGTTGTCTTTAGTGTACTGGTAATGACTGACCTAATGGGGATGCTGGGGGCAAATGTCTTACACACGTGGCATGACATACTGAAATGGCTGATGTAGAGTGATACTGTACGAGTCCTGATGCAGTCTCTGGCTGAATCTCAAGTCTAATCCTTGATTCCTTGTGTCCTTACTCCACCTCCTTAAAACATTAGAGGGTTTCATTTTGATGTTTTGAGGAGTTAAGGACATAAAGAATTTAGGGAAAGGCTTTTAAGATTAATCCTCAGTCTTCCACTCAAAGCCTTCCCCGAGCACAGGGGATGAGGAACTTAAGCTGCATTCATAATTAAGTGGGAAGGTGTTAATTATACCAGTTGTGAAATCGTAAATACCAGTTGGATGTATTAACATGCTTTTAACTTGTTGAGAAATGGGATGATCGATGAGTTCCCCCTAGTAATTACTAGGTGGAAGGGGGGTTTAAGTGGATTTTTCCCAGTTGTATGTGGTAAATACCACCTTCCCACTTGGTTATGAATGCAGCATCAAGACTGAACACTACTGGGAAAAATTGTCCTCAGAATTGCACTATCAAATACAGCTGTCTGGATCAGTCCATCTGGGAGGGGGAAGGGGCTAACAATAAAGCACTTTGGATCTGGAGCAGGCTGGTTTCTACTGTATGTTGTTGTGCGTCTATGCACAGCATGTACTGGCACTATGAAGATTACATAAAAATAAAACTCTTGACTTGCACTTCCTTGTGTGTTTACTCAGTGCAAGTCCTGTCCACTTCATCCCCCTGAGTACTTTCACTGAGATGTCTGTGTAGTCTCTGATACTAGTTTGGAAAGACAGCACTTAAAGATTGTATCTTTAATGTTTATTATATTTGCTTGAATGCCTTAGTACAAATATTGTACTTTTAACACAATGACACCTAGTAGCAGTGCTTACAGTTGATTCAGCCTGCATTACTGAATTATCTTAAATGACTTTGTTAAAGGACTAAAATGTAAACCAATTAATTTAAACAGCAGTTTGTCCTTGTTCCACAGACTAACCACACTGTTCCCGCACCGATGATGTCGGTTAAGGCAACCCCCCCACCTCTGATTCAGAGGAGTTTGTGTTAAATGCAGAAGACACATTTCAGTTGAATGCATTCAGTTGTACAACTGACTAGGTGTTCCCCTAAACCTTAACCTCTAACCCATGATGTGGTACCCAGTTTTGCAACAGTTCTATCAGTGTAGTCTTTGGCTGATCTTTAACCCCTGTCCTCTTGGTTGTCTGTGAAACGTAGCCACTCCCCCAGGCACCGAGGAGAACCTGGCTTTAGCGGCAGGGGTCCTCCTAACTCTTCCCTGAGCCATATGGGGGTGTGCCAGTCCCTCCATCTTTCTCTGGTCTTTCTTGTCTCTTCCTCCCCTCGTTCATCACGCTGGCCATGAAGTCTGTCTGGTTCAGGAAGGCGATGGTCTCATCCCGCCTGCGACTCACATAGGGGTTAGAGGCAGTGTCAGGGTCTGGATCGTCTGATTGGTGTTTGAACTCCATGCGGATGATGACAGGCAGGAGGAACTGTATCTGTGTTGACCACGCCTCCCTGAGAGAGAAAGAGAGAGAAGTTGTCACTCAATTTAGCAAAATTCATAGTGACATTTGTACATAAAATACACCGTTATAAAATGGATCAAGGCATTTAAAAAAAACATGTAGGCAAGGAAAGAAATCAAACAGGAAAAACAGTACTGACGACCACTCATGAGACTTGATACAATAGAAGCAGTGAGTTGATGCACACCCAGGGCCTCCGAGACCAGGCGGGGGGGCAGGGGGAACAGGTCGCACCCCAAACGGGGGTCCACTCCAAAATGCCTCCTCACCAACGTCACATCCTGCAGAGACTGGCTCCTTTCCTCCAAATCTGTCAGACAGTGTAGAGCAATAAGGGAAGTGAAACACTCCCAATTCTATACAGAGAAACACATGAGAGTTGGGTTAACTTAGGAGCAAGGCTATGGTAAGGTTAGGTTAAGGCTATGGCAAGGTTATTACAATGAGGTTAGGGTAAATCTGGTAAGATAAGGGTAACTCTATAGGTTAGGAAAAGGCTGGTGCTGTTGTCTCTCACCGGTGCGGCATGGCATGGAAGCTGGACACTTACAGGGTTTGTGTATGAAGTCATCAGTGTGTTAAGCAGGATAGTAAGTTGGTGGTTGAAGATATCCCTCTAGTGGTGTGGGGGCTGTGCTTTGGCAAAGTGGGTGGGGTTATATCCTGCCTGTTTGGCCCTGTCTGAGGGTATTGTCGGTGTCTCCCGACCCCTCCTGTCTCAGCCTCCAGTATTTATGTTGCAGTAGTTTATGTGTCAGGGGGCTAGGGTCAGTCTGTTATATCTGGAGTATTTCTCCTGTCTTATCCGGTGTCCTGTGTTTTTTTCCTTTTTTAACTAGGCAAGTCAGTTAAGAACAAATTCTTATTTTCAATGACAGCCTAGGAACAGTGGGTTGTTCAGGGGCAGAACGACAGACTTTTACCTTGTCAGCTTGGGGATTCGATCTTGCAACCTTTCGGTCACTAGTCTAACACTCTAACCACTAGGCTGCCGTGTGAATTTAAGTATGCTCTCTTTAATTTTATCTTTATTTATTTCTATCGGAGGACCTGAGCCCTAGGACCATGCCTTAGGACTACCTGACCTGATGACTCATTGCTGTTCTGCCTGCGGCTATGGAACCCTGACCTGTTCACCGGACGTACTACCAGTCCCAGATCTGCTGTTTTCAACTCTCTAGAGACAGCAGGAGCGGTAGAGATACTCATAGAGATACTTCTATGAAAAGCCAACTGACATTTACTAATGAGGTGCTGACCTGTTGCACTGTGATTATTATTATTTGACCCTGCTGGTCATCTATTAACATTTTAAAATCTTGGCCATGTTATGTTATAATCTCCACCCGGCACAGCCAGAAGAGGACTGGCCACCCCTCATAGCCTGGTTCCTCTCTAGGTTTCTTCCTAGGTTCTGGCCTTTCTAGGGAGTTTTTCCTAGCCACCGTGCTTATACACCTGCATTGCTTGCTGTTTGGGGTTTTAGCCTGGGTTTCTGTACAGCACTCTGTGACATCAGCTGATGTAAGAAGGGCTTTATAAATACATTTAATTGATCAGGCACAGCAGCCAGCTCAGGGCACCACGTCCTGACGTAACTTCCATTAGGGTCACAGGTCATGGCCGCGTCAACAGGATGCATAACTAAGTTCCAGTGGTCCAGACCACAAAAGCCTCCATTCTGCCACATCACGGCATCTATGGCCACGTCAGCATCTACCAGGGTGTCCTACACACACAGTAAAATGTGAATTAATTTAACAGACAAAGCTCTATATTCTAGCGTGTGTGTTTCACCTGGAACCAGCAGTATCCCTCTTGCCATGGTAGATGGAGGTAAACTATGAGGAAAGATAGTTGTTCATCTCATATAGTTGTTCATCCATTCAGTCAGCCACAGCTGTCTACTATACGCAGGGGTGGGCAATTCCAGTCCTCAAGGGCCTGATTAGTGTCACCGTTTTTCCACAGCCCCAGCTAACACAACTGACTCCAATAATCACCTAATCATGATCTTCAGTTTAGAATGCAATTTGATTAATCAGCTGTGTTTGCTAGGTATGGAGAAAAAGTGTGACACCAATCAGGCCCTCGAGGACTGGAGTTGCCCACCAACCTGTCCTGCCTCTCTGCCATGCCTTCCGATGACTCTGCTCGCTGCTTCACCAAAGGGCCTGATTGGACAGACGCCAGGAAGAGAGTGAGTGTTCTGCTTTCATTGGATACAAACCAGGAAGAGGATCAGCGCTAACCCTTCCCTTACCTTGTATGGAGGTCTCAGTGGTTCCCAAGGCAGGTCTGGGAACAGTGTTAGCTGCCAGTAGGCCAGGTCCCTCCAGGACAGTTTTCGTATGAACTTGGGGGGTCGGCAGTGTGCCCCTTTCACGTCCCACAGCAAAAAAACTACTGTAACTGACACTGCCATAATATTTTAAATATCTAAAGTGTATATCCAGAATGAGTCATAGTCATCTATGAAAAGACATTGTTAAATGTACATTTCTTAGAATTTTTCAGAATTATTTCGATTATAAATTCTGGTGATAGTAGGAGAGAAGCGAGTAGGCTGGGTCGTCACTAGTTACCACAGCCACAAAGACATAAACCCCGCCTATTTCTACATTTATTTTCTTAAAATGTGATTTTAAACCTAACCCTAACCCTAAAGTTAACCACACTGCTAACCTTATGTCTAACCTTAATTTAAGACCTAAAAGCTATTTTTGTTTTAATTAATTTTTACGATAAAGCCTATTTTGACATTGTCGCTGTGCTATCTAGTGAAACATGAATGATTTACTCAACAGTTGATCGTTAGTTAACCCTCCTGCTGTGTTCCGGTCGAATTGGACCGATTTACAAGTTTCCTATCTGAAAAATGTTTTTGTTCATTTAAGGTTCCATGACTTTGTCCCCACAGGGCATCTGAACACACAAAATACATTTGGATGATTTTGATAAAATTTTGGTTGTTTTATTTAACTTTTGGTCATTAGAAATGAATGGGTGATACTGAAATTCGTGTATAAAATTGAGTTCAGGCACATGCCCATTCATCAGATGGACACACTTCCTCTCCCAGACCCCCCACATGCATGTGTGTTTGAGCACACACACACCTCACTCCCCTTCTTGGCTTCCATGGCAACCCCTACGGGAACCTTTCCCCAATAGAATCTTTCCCCCCACGGGAACCACACCTGTTGGCATTCTCACAAGCAATCACAACATTGTTTCAATAATATATAGAACTGTTCTAGCAGCTCTGGTATATGAAGCTGTTTTGAGGCCTCGCTCACAATTCATTCTGTGGCACCATAAAGACCAAACGATATACTGTATGTGACGCTCTTGATCATATCTTTGATCATGACACTGGTGAGGAGGAGAGTCCATGTTAAACTTTGACACAAAGTAGTCTGTGATAAATAGCCCAATATGTTTCATCTGAGTATTTGTTATAGTCAAAATAATCCATACATTATGCTTTTTTTTACTCAAAAACGAGTTGTATGAGCTCAGGTCAATGAGGTCTACAGGCCATAAATAGCAAATAGAAATTCAAAACTTGTAATGTTCACAAAAACTTAAGTTGATAAAAAAATCTAACACAACATTAGGTGATAATATATGTATTATTATGAATTTATAATCAGCTACAATGGAGCGGTCATTTTGGACCGGGAACACAGAATTAATTAACATGAAAGAACACAACAGGAGGGTAAACAAACACAGTCCAACACTGTTTTGTAACCTGATACGATGCAATGCAACATTCTGACCAGTAGAGAGCACACAAGTCTAAAATATGACAGCCATGAGTCATTTTCTACACTCATGGTGCTCCGGAGTACCCCTCAGCTCCCCTCTCCACACTAAAGACAAATCAAATCATCATAATTATCATCATCATCCAGTCTAGCCATCCTACAACCTCTCCCACCAACTTTCATAACCTTCATTTATTCTCTTGATCCTCATACTATACAGAAGGGAGAGGGAGATCAATAGTGTTTAGACAGGGTCTGTAGTCTCTAAGTGTGTGATCAATACAGAACAGGGGGAGATTAGCTGGCTTCTCCCTCAGTTTCCCACTAACAGACAGATCAGTGAATGGACCAATCTGCCCTCAGGCTAAACACATTGACCTGCTGTTTCAGTCTTCTGCCTTGTGCTATCAATAAAGATCTGTTTTGAATGCATACCTAAGAGATCAAAGAGAGAGACGGAGAGAAAGGAGAATAGAGCTGGTGAGGACGGGAGATGAGAAGAGAGGAGAGCAAGAGAGAGGGAAGGGAGAGAGATAACGAGTAAATGAGCAGACAATAGTGTTGCGCTGTACCTCCAAGTCTTTGTCCTGCCAACAAGGTACATGTCCACAGCTCTGTCTCCTTAACACACAGGTACACACGAGCACGCCCCTATAAAACCATCATAACATCTCCAGGAGAATTCATGTAAAGAGATTAAAAACTAAGTGAGGAGAAACGGGCCACTGGAATAGCTATTTGCAACTCATAAATCATTCTGACACACAGGCACGCACGTGCTTGCACACGCGCACACACACACAAACACACAAACACGTGCACACGCACACACAGTAATTAACCACTGGCTATGTACTCTCTCTTGGTGTAAATCAGACATGCAGACACAGTTATTACATTAGGGAGGTCTGCCATGTAGAAACACGAGGGGGAGGGGAGGGGACCAAACACACGATTGCATCCACCTCCCACAGCAGGAGGAATATTTTTATTTATTCACCATAACCATGGTTACGGTACATAAATACATAACCTTAACCATAACATCCCAATTCGGCACTTGGTCCATGATAGCAAAGACGTTCCCATTCACCTATCCTCTCTCTTGTTCTCTCCCACCCTTTCTCCTCTCTCTTTACTTCTCCCTATCTCTTCGTCTCTCCTCTGTTTTCCCACAGTGGTCGATAGCTCTTTAGAAGCATTGAGTGAATCAGCTGGTGGAGAACAGGAAGACAGAGAGAGGTTGAGGGGTTAATGGAGGTAAGCAGGAGGACAGAGAGAGGCTGAGGGGTTAATGGAGGTAAGCAGGAGGACAGAGAGAGGCTGAGGGGTTAATGGAGGTAAGCAGGAGGACAGAGAGAGGCTGAGGGGTTAATGGAGGTAAGCAGGAGGACAGAGAGAGGCTGAGGGGTTAATGGAGGTAAGCAGGAGCTGATTCACTCAGCCTCAGAGAAAGGCTGAGGGGTTAATGGAGGTGAGGAGAAACATGGAGAACACATATCTTCATTGCCAGGTATCAGAGCTGAAGGCTAGCTATAAAACGAGGAGAACACATATCTTCATTGCCATGTATCAGAGCTGAAGTCTAGCTATAAAATGGGGAGAACACATATCTTCATTGTGTCACGACATCCGCCGAGGTCGGTTCCTCTTCTTGTTCGGGCGGTGTTCGGCGGTCGACGTCATCGGTTTTCTGACCATCATCGCTTCCCTTCTCATGTGTTTTGTTAGTTTTGTCTAATTGTACACACCTGTTGTTAATTTCTCCCAATCACGCACCTGTTTATAATTCCTTCCCCTCTTCCCATTGTGCGTGATTGTTTGGTTGTGCGTGATTGTTTGGTTCGTCTTTTCCCAGTCTTTGTACTGAGGGCTATTTTATTTTGGATCTAGTATATGCCGGGTTGCTGTTTGCGCCCGTTTATGGTTGTTATTCGTGTGGGTATTCTGTTCGCCAGAGTTTGTTGGCTTGGACTGGTGTATTATTAAAATACCTTTTCACACGTACTACCTCCTGCACCTGACTCTTTCCACAACAGAACCACGGACATTACAGAATCACACACCTAAAATGAGGAGTCAGCAGGAGCAGCAACACCTAGCAGAGGAGTCGAGGAACGCGTCCTCGAGCATTCAGTCATGTTACAGCAGCTTGGGGCCACTATGGACCGCGTTGTCCAAACTCTGGAGCGCTGGGGGAGACAGGAGGTCTCCCCAGCACCTCGACCACCCCAACCAGGGGTGTCTCCACCAAACCCTCCGGAATCCGGAACCAGTGGGATTCATCTCTCCCTTCCCAGGGAGTATGATGGGACAGCAGTACGGTGCCAGAGGTTTTTTGCTACAACTGGACCTCTACATGGCCACCGTGCATCCAGATCCCTCAGGAAGGGAGAGAGTGTCCGCGCTTGTCTCCTGTCTCACTGGGAGAGCGCTGGAGTGGGTCAACGCCGTGTGGGGAGAGGGAGACGCGGCGTTGGACCACTTTAAAGAGTTCACCCGTCACTTCCGAGCTGTATTTGAACATCCTCCCGAGGGGAGAGCGGCGGGGGAGCGGCTCTTCCATTTGAGACAGGGGACAAGAAGCGCCCAGGAGTTCACCCTTGAGTTCCGGACGTTGGCCGCCGGAGCGGGCTGGAATGACAGGGCCCTCGTCGACCACTATAGGTGCAGCCTACGCGAGGACGTCCGGCGGGAACTGGCATGCAGGGACGCCACCGTGACCTTTGACCAGCTGGTAGACCTCTCCAGTCGGTTGGATAACCTGCTGGTCACCCGCGGATGTCCAGAGGGGGTCCTGTCAATCCCACCCTCCGGCATCTCCTCTCCAGAGCCCATGGAGCTAGGAGGGGCAACGCGTAGGGAGGCTGGAGGAGGAGCTTTCACCTGCACCAGTTGTGGCTGCAGAGGGCACACTGCTGGTCGGTGTAGGGGTGGTTCTTCTGGGAAGAGAGACGGCAGGCAGAGCACTCTGACGTCACCTCTGGTGAGTATGCACCACCCTCACCCAGAGTCCTCTGTTGATCAACTGTTTGTGTCTGTGTGTTTTCCGGATTTTTCCCTGCATTCCCAGCATAGAGCACTCGTCAATTCAGGCGCAGCTGGGAATTTCATTGACAGAGCGCTTGCGCTTAGGTTAGAGATTCCCATTAACCCTGTGGTCAGACCTTTCCCTGTTCATTCTTTAGATAGTCGACCATTAGGGTCCGGGGTAATCAGGGAGGCCACCATCTCTCTCGTCATGGTGACGCAGGGGAAGCATGAGGAGAGAATCAGTCTCTTCCTCATTGACTCTCCTGCGTTTCCTGTGGTATTAGGCCTTCCCTGGTTAGCCTTGCATAACCCCACCATTTCCTGGCAACAGAGGACTCTCACGGGGTGGTCGCGAGAGTGCTCAGGGAGGTGAATAGGGGTTTCCTGTGGTGCAACCACGGTGGAAAGTCCAGACCAGGTCTCCACCGGGCACATCCCCCCAGAATATGCCGATTTGGCTCTCGCCTTATGTAAGAAGAAGGCGACTCAGTTACCACCCCCATCGATGGGGGGATTGTGCGATAAATCTCCTGGTAGACGCTGCGCTTCCCAGGAGTCACGTGTATCCCCTGTCGCAAGCGGAGAAGGAGGCTATGGAGACATATATCTCTGAATCCCTGGGTCAGGGGTACATTCGGTCTTCCACTTCCCCCGCCTCCTCAAGCTTCTTTTTTGTGAAGAAGAAGGATGGAGGTTTGCGCCCGTGCATTGATTATCGAGGTCTCAATAAAATCACGGTAAGGTACAGTTACCCGCTACGGCGACTGAGTCAATGCACGGGGCGCGCTTCTTCACGAAACTGGATCTCAGGATCGCATACAATCTGGTGCATATCCGGGAGGGAGACGAGTGGAAGACTGCGTTTAGCACCACCTCAGGCCATTATGAATACCTCGTCATGCCGTACGGGCTGATGAATGCTCCCGCAGTGTTCCAATCCTTTGTAGACAAGATTTTCTGGGACCTGCACGGGCAGGGTGTAGTGGTGTATATCGGTGACATTCTGATATACTCCGCTACACTCGCCGAGCATGTGTCTTTGGTGCGCAAGATACTTGGAAGACTGTTGGAGCATGACCTGTACGCAAAGGCTGAGAAATGCTTGTTCTTCCAGCAGGCCGTCTCTTTCCTGGGGTATCGCATTTCCACGTCCGGGGTGGAGATGGAAAGTGACCGCATTGCTGCCGTGCGTAATTGGCCGACTCCCACCACGGTAAAGGAGGTGCAGCGATTTTTAGGGTTTGCCAATTATTACCGTAGATTTATCATGGGTTTTGGTCAGGTGGCAGCTCCCATTACTTCACTGCTGAAGGGGCATCCGGTACGTCTGCAGTGGTCAGTTGAGGCAGACAGGGCTTTTGAGCAACTAAAGGCGTTGTTCACTTCGGCTCCCGTGCTGGCTCACCCGGATTCTTCTTTGGCATTCATAGTAGAGGTGGACGCGTCCGAGGCTGGTATAGGAGCCGTGCTCTCCCAGCGCTCGGGCACCCCACCGAAGCTTTGCCCCTGTGCTTTCTTCTCTAAGAAACTCAGTCAGGCGGAGCGGAACTATGATGTGGGGGACCGGGAGTTGTTGGCTGTGGTCAGGGCCCTGAAGGCATGGAGACACTGGCTTGAGGGGGCTAAACACCTTTTCCTCATCTGGACTGACCACCGTAACCTGGAGTACATCCGGGCAGCGAGGAGATTGAATCCTCGTCAAGCAAGGTGGGCCATGTTCTTTACTCGTTTTGTGTTTACCATATCTTACAGACCAGGTTCCCAGAACCAGAAGACAGACGCGCTGTCCCGGCTTTGCGGCCCATGGAGCAGACTCCCATACTCCCGGCTTCCTGCCTGGTAGTGCCGGTTGTGTGGGAGCTGGACGCGGACATTCAGCGGGCATTACGTACAGAGCCCGCTCCCCCCCAGTGTCTCGTCGGGCGTCTGTTCGTTCCAACTGCTGTCCGTGACCAGTTGCTCTATTGGGTCCACACGTCACCCTCCTCTGGTCATCCTGGGATCGGTCGGACAGTGCGCTGCCTGACTGGGAAGTACTGGTGGCCTACCTTGGCTAAGGATGTGAGGGTTTATGTTTCTTCCTGCTCGGTGTGTGCACAGTGTAAGGCTCCTAGACACCTACCCAGAGGTAAGCTAAATCCCTTACCCGTTCCACAACGACCGTGGTCACATTTATCAGTGGATTTCCTCCTTCTCAGGGGAACACCACGATCCTGGTCGTTGTGGATCGATTCTCTAAGTCCTGTCGTCTCCTTCCTGTGCCCGGACTCCCTACGGCCCTACAAACTGCGGAGGCCCTGTTTAACCACGTTTTCCGGCACTACGGGGTGCCCGAGGATATAGTGTCTGATCAAGGTCCCCAGTTCACGTCGAGAATCTGGAAGGCGTTCATGGAACATTAGGGGGTCTCGGTCAGCCTTACCTCGGGTTTTCACCCTGAGAGTAATGGGCAGGTGGAAAGAGTGAATCAGGATGTGGGCAGGTTTCTGACGGTCCTATTCCTGCGGTGGACGATTGGTTCAAGCGCGCAAAGGAGACCTGGGAGGACGCCCATGGTCACCTCCAGCAGGCCGCGCTGCGCCAGAAAGCCAGCGCAGACCGTCATCGCAGTGAGGACCCCGGGGTTCGCACCGGGGGACCGGGTCTGGCTCTCGACCCGAAACCTGCCCCTCCGCCTGCCATGCCGGAAGCTGGGTCCGCGGTTTGTGGGGCCATTTAAAGTCCTGAGGAGAGTGAACGTGGTGTGTTACAGCTTCCCCCTGATTATCATATTAACCCCTCGTTCCATGTGTCTCTCCTCAGGCCGGTGGTGGTTGGTCCGCTCCAGGACTCTGAGGTGCGGGAGGTTCCTCCGCCCCCCTCTGGAAATCGAGAGGGTCCCGGCGTACTCCGTCCGCTGCATTCTGGATTCGAGACGTCGGGCGAGGGGCCTTAAGTATCTCGTGGACTGGGAGGGGTACGGTCCGGAGGAGAGGTGCTGGGTTCCAGTGGCGGATATATTGGACCCTGAACTGCTGCGGGAGTTTCATCGTTGCCGACCGGATCGCCCAGCGCCTCGCCCTCCGGGTCGTCCCCGAGGCCGGTGTCGGCGCGCCGCTGGAGCCGCGCGTCAAGGGGGGGGGGGTACTGTCACGACTTCCGCCGAGGTCGGTCCCTCTTCTTGTTCGGGCGGTGTTCGGCGGTCGACGTCACCGGTTTTCTGACCATCATCACTCCCCTTCTCATGTGTTTTGTCTAATTGTACACACCTGTTGTTAATTTCTCCCAATCACGCACCTGTTTATAATTCCCATTGTGCGTGATTGTTTGGTTTGTACCGTTTGACTTCGTCTTTTCCCAGTCTGTGTACTGAGGGCTATTTTATTTTGGTTCTAGTTTATGCCGGGTTGCTGTTTGTGCCCGTTTATTGTTGTTATTCGTGTGGGTATTCTGTCCGCCAGAGTTTGTTGGCTTGGACTGGTGTAATTATTTAAATACCTTTTCACACGTACTACCTCCTGCACCTGACTCTCCACAACAGAACCACGGACGTTACACATTGCCAGGTATCAGAGCTGAAGTCTAGCTATAAAACGGGGAGAACACATATCTTCATTGCCAGGTATCAGAGAAGAAGTCAAGCTGTGATGTATGCTCGACGGGACCACCTAGCCCTATAGCAACCGCCATAGCAACACACTCTGCCATCTACGTGAACAGCATAATAAGATTACAGGAATACGCACACACCGTTACAAGCAGAAACATTAACATACACACACACACACCGTCAGAAGCAGAAACATTAACATACTAGCTGTTACACACAGAGACTGTTGTACACACACACACACACACAGTGGAGGTTGGGTAGATAATTTGGTGTTCATATTCCAGAGCCTGATCAAACACTCAGCTGTTGGTTTTGTGGATCACTGTAGGGATGTTTAGAGAGCAGAAAGCGAGAGAGGAAGAGAGGAGGGAGAGGAAATGAAAATAAAGGAGGTGAGGAGAGGAGAACAGAGGTTGGATATGAGAGACCATCCCCTTCTGGATGCTTTGAGAGAAGGAAGGGGTGGAGGGGACAGGAAGAGAAAGAGGACAGTAGAGAAAGAGAGAATGAAGGAAGATAGTCATAGCTGCAGGAAGATTTTTAGGGGGCTGAGGAGTATTTTGTCCGCTCAAACAGGATTAATAAAGCCCTAGTTCACACAAGACTAATCTTTTTTTTCATTATTATTATTATTTATTTATTCAATTTATCAGGGGGTGCTGCAGCACCCTCAGCACCACTACTTCCCGCGGCTATGAAGATACAGAGTATAGAGGCTTGAGAAAAGTAGAATGGAAAAGGAAGTGTGTGATAAAATGGAGGGTAGAGAAAAGAAGATAAAATAGAAGAGAGAGAGGATGAAGGAAAGGGGAGAGAGAATGGAGGATGAAGGAAAGGAGAGAAAGGATGGAGGATGAAGGAAAGGAGAGAGAGAATGGAAAATGAAGGAAAGGAGAGAGAGAATGGAAAATGAAGGAAAGGAGAGAGAATGGAAAATGAAGGAAAGGAGAGAGAGGATGGAGGGTGAAGGAAAGAGAGTGAGAGAATGGAGGCTAAAGGAAAGGAGAGAGAGAATGGAGGATGAAGGAAAGAGAGAGAGAGAATGTAGGTGTGCAATACTGGAGGATAAGAACAGAAAATAGAATTCCTCCCCCTCCAGCCTTGCATAAATTACACACTTAATTTGCATATTCACTACTTTCACTACATGACTACATACATTACATTCATTAGCATAATAACCATCTATTATAGTAAGCTTTGTTTGACGATAAAGGAGAGTTTAAAGGAAAAACAATATGAGGAAGGGAACAACAGGAGGAAGTGTGTGTGTGTCTGTGTGCGTGTGTGTGTGTGTGCGCATGTGTGTGTGTGGGTATGTGTGTGCACGTGTTTGTGTGCGTGCGTGTGTGCACGCGTGTGTGTGTGTGTGGGTATGTGTGTGCGCGTTTGTGTGTGATCTGGGATTCCTTTCCTGGATTCCTGGTGCATGTGTTTATTGTGTGCTGTGTGTTATATATACCCCAGAGGGAGGGGGTAATCAAACTACCTTCAGGGCTTCAGCTGAACTCAACACACAGGGAGCTGGGAAGAGAGAGACACAGAGACAGACAGAGACAGGGATAGACAGAGACAGAAAGACAGGGAGACAAAGGCAGACAGAGAGACAGACAGAGACAGAGAGATATATAGAGGGAGAGACAGAGAAAGAGGCAGGGAGATATAGAGGGAGGGAGACAGACGGGGGAAAGAGGGCGGTGGATAGAGGAGCTGCGAATGAGGTTGGCACGGTGCCATCCACTCAGGGCTGGTTCCCACACACTGGCATGGGGAGGGTGGTGGAGAGGGGCTAGGATAAGGAACAGAGTCTTTCACATTGCTACACCAATGCCCAAAGACAGACAAGATACTCAGATTGTAGGTCATCATTGCAAAAACAATTGTTCGCAATTGACACACCTGGGTAAATGAAGGTTAAAAAAAGATAAAGAAGAGATGCAGAGGATGGAGGAGAACATAAGGAAGAGCCCTTGAGACCCCTGGAGGGTAGCTGAAGCAAGACGACTAGATCGAGGAGGATGAGGAGAGGAAGTAGAGAAATTAGGGTGAGGATGGAGGCATGAAAAGGAGGACGATGAAGAACATGGACTCTGCCGGGCGATTTGAGAGGCACATCAATGGCAGCTGGCGTTTGGAGGACAGGCACCATACCATCAACAAAGTGTCCACTCCCTCCATCCTCCTCTCTTCTCTGCTCCCATCGCTCTCTCCTCCCTGTGCCAGCTAGTGGATGCCATTCCAGCCAGCTGCCGTGACACGCTCGAAAACAACGGAGTTAGCAGCAGAGAAATGTCTCGTTCGGAGAGAGGAGATTCACTAGAGAGGATTCATCGCTATTCAATGTTTGTTTGTTTGTTGGATTGTTTGGACAAATCTGTCCAGGAGTGCCAGGGCAACGGTTGCCAGCATCCCAGCTGGCATCTTTCAGCGGAGTGGGGGGGGGGCGACCAAGAGTTGGCACTACACCAGGGGAGAAAGACAGAGAGTTGGCACTGCACCAAACACAACACAACACAACAGATGCTTACAGCCGCTAACAGGCTGGTTAAATACTAAAGAAAGAGCTTACACGTGCTTATGTGACCGACGGGTTTGAACCTGGGGATCAAAACGTTTTAGTCCGCTAAGTCAATGCAACTCTTCAAACAGGATCGAAATGTCAACAACAACCAACAACCAGTGAGTGGCAAAGGCATGGGGGGGCATAATAGCCTCATGAACCCAGGAGTACAGCAATAAGGAGAGGGATGAGACTGCTACTTCCTCTGTACTAGTACCTCCCTCTCTTCTCTCTCAGTATCTGCACCGCTAAGCAGCAAACACTGAAGCCCTGTGTTGGAAATGGCATCTCCTACACTCTTAGAAAGGGTTCCAAAAGGGTTCTTCGGCTGTCTCTATAGGAGAATCCTTTTTTGGTTCCTTTCTACATGAAACCCAAGAGGATTACACCTGCAACCAAAAGGATTTTACCTGGAACCAATAAGGTTCTTCAAAGGGTATTCCTATGCGGACAGCCAAAGACACCTCTTAGGTTCTAGGTTTCCTTTTAGGTTCTAAGAGTGTATGGTGTAACTGACTGAGGGAACATTTGCAGCAGAAGAATACATATGGTGACCTGTTATGGATTTCAAGTTCACTGAGAAAACAAGGATGGAGGAATCAATGAGAAGATGGATTTTAAACTTTTGGGATTCACAATGTGTGTTATTTCCCTAACAGTCAGATTGCTGCAGTCCAAAGGCCAGATCACAGACACAAGCAGAACCAGGCAGTAGGCGCTGCTGTCTGTGTGTCTGGTTATCTCCTCTGTTGATAATGAACAGTGACGGACTCATTTCAACAGCCAATCATAATTAGTGATTTAATCGCTCTGCAACATTTTCCTCACCCTGCTCCCCACCACCTCACCCCAACTCACACCCCTAAACCGTGCCACATGGTGACTGGATATGCTAATGTCTGGAGATTGCGTGTAGACTGAGAGAATCTGCCAGGACTAAAAGGGATGTGTGACAGTGTGAGATCACTCAGCAGTAATTCAGTTTTTTGGTTTTTCTTCACTGGTTATTTGGATTTATCATGATTCGTTGAAGACGGGCTTAAACTGCTTCACCTTGGCTGGTTTGCATGTGTGCCCACATTGAATCGGGAGGGGGTGGGGGCTTTGGCTGAGAGTTTCCTTTTGAGAGGGTGGAGACTTCATTTTTGCCAGAACTCAATTTCTAACATGTATGTGCACAGAAGTGAATCACATTGCAGCTGACCCAATTACCTGAGATTTTATTTATGGGTGCACAGAGATTATCTGGAGACTAACGAGCAGGATCAACCTCTTCCCTCTCTTCATCCCCTCCCTCGTTCTATCCCCCCCTACCACTAATTTTACTCCCGCCATCTCTCCCTCCAGACTCATGTGGGATCTTAATTAATCGCAACCTTCATTATGCAAATACAGGGCAATAAACGACAGGAGAGGAGGAGCTAGACACAGTCTAATGGAGGGAGAGGTGGGGGAGGGAGAGGTGGAGAGGGGATGTAAATCTGGTTTTACCTACAGTATGATCTCACCAATACCATTGAACATGTTCTGATAAAGGATTGGTACATGTTTATAGCAGAACACAAGACTATAGTGTTGTCTCTCCATCAAGTACCTGCCCTCCCCAGACTGGGGGTCTGTTCTGCTTCAAGCACAAGGAATGCATCTAATACTTGCAGAAGCTCAGCAGCCAACGCCATCTTAGTTTAATCATCACACAGGATCATAGGGTTCATGCGAATTTCATTTGCATATAATTAAAGGGTGAGACTCATTTGGTGCGGCCAGCAGGAATGGGATTGGATGGAGAAGAAAAAAAGAAAAAGAGCATCTCGTTATTAAACAGCAGTGTTTTATAGTCCGCCAGCCAATCCATTTCATTTGGCCGTAATTAAAATGTGTCAGAGACAATCAATCATTCTAACAAGGATATTACCAGCATCTCAATCTGGAAGAGCACTTGATACTGAAAAGGAACCTGTGTATGGAGCTTAAAAGTATATTCCCCATAACACATCCAGTATACTGTATGTGGCACAGGAAGTTGGTGGCACCTTAATTGGGGAGAACAGGCTCGTATTAATGAGTGGAGCGGAATAGGTGGAATGGTATCAAATACATCAAATACATATTTTCATGTGTTTGATGCCATTCCATTTGGTCCGTTCCAGCCATTAACATGAGCCATCCTACCCTCAGCAGCCTCCTGTGGTTTGTGGTTTACATTACCATTACCTTCCCAGTTTCCCTTCTCTGAACTCTGTGTTACTGTTGAAAGAAGTGAAACACACATAAAGAGTCAGATGGAGTCAGATGTCATATCTTAATGATGCAACAATGACCTTAGCAGTGTGTGTGTGTGTGTGTGTGTGTGTGTGTGTGTGTGTGTGTGTGTGTGTGTGTGTGTGTGTGTGTGTGTGTGTGTGTGTGTGTGTGTGTGTGTGTGTGTGTGTGTGTGTGTGTGTGTGTGTGTGTGTGTGTGTGTGTGTGTGTGTACGTTTATGCGTAAAACACTCTTTACCATAAGCGATGTAATTAGACTGCTGATCTTTTTGCATGCAGATCAGTTTGACAGCATGACAATTGCTCAAACCTGACACACACACACACCCCCATGACCCACCCCCTATCATGGGCAGCATGTGGTGTTGTCTGTGGGCAGAGTGTATAAGGATTAGCATAATGCGGGGTGAGTGTGTAACAGCCATGGTGTCGCGTGCTGAACTCACTGTCCTGCTGTTGAGCATTCAAATCTCATAATGGATGTAAAGTAGCTAGCCACCCAGGGGAGGGGTATGTGTGTTGGGGGGTGGGGCATAACAATGAAAAAAGGCATCGATAGGTCAAATGTAGACATAAGAAAAAAGTATAAAAAAGTATAAACTAAATGACATATTTGTGTGAACTATTTGAGTGAACTAACCTATTTAAGATGCTCCTAAAAAGCAGACAATTCTGGCACTCTTACAATATAGAGCCTTCAGATACTGCAGAGAGAATGTGTTCCAGAACATTCACATTGTAAATAGACTTTTACCAGGCTATTTCTCCCATATGATTGATTAAAACAGCCTGGCAACCATTATAAAATCATTAAGAAGATGGATAGAGAGCACATCTTCTAATAAAAACCGCTCTATACCTGATGAAGCACTGAACAAACTCTTCCTCAATGACATTCACTGATTACTGCCCTACAGTGTGTGTGTGTGTGTACTATTAATACTGTACTCCATTAGTGATATGGCTATTGCAGTATAGTATTCCAGCAATAAGTTTACCATCAGGACTGTGTCTGTACTGGGATTTCTAGTAGTGAATAAAAACAGGATACATTGATAATGTGAAACACACACACTGAGAAATCATGGAAAAGCATCTGCTAGGGGAGGGGTTGAGGCTGGGGTGGGGGTGTTATCAGTGAAAACAGAGTCCTGTCTCTTTAACTGGTGGCTGAGCTGAAGGACTCATGAATAAACATGAACACACAGAACCAATCTAAATCTAAATGAGCCTACATACACACCAACACCAATGACATTATAACCCTTCTGCCCCGGAATCCCTGATGCTCCAGTGTATAACATTACAACCCACTATCCCTCCTTAAAGTAACCTCCCCTGTACCCCTATCCCAACAGCATTAAAAATACGTACACGAGTAGGCAATAGCATTATATCCCTTACACACACATACACCCTCCCCTTCCTTCAACCCCCCTCCCCACTTCCAGCATCATCAACAGCAGCAGCAGTATAATTCATGTGAGGTCATTAATATTCATCATATCATTTTGTCACAAAGGAAAGTAATCTGGCTGGATGTCACTGACGTAATTAATTAACTGACCTCTGGGTCCAGGGATCTACCCACAACACACACACGAGACATTGGGCAAATGTGTCCACCAAAACCAGACTTTATTTACCTCAGTGGCTATGGAAAGGGGAGGGGGAGAAAACACACATCCATACGAGAACTGGGGAGAAGGAACAAACTTAACCACTGGAGCAAGAGACTGGGACAGATGCACAACACAGGTATCTTTTGGTTATCACTACGGCAACAGCTTCCAGGAACGACACAATATTTACATCTTACAGTTATTCAGAAAATAAGGAAAAGGAATAAAACAACAATATGCACATAACAACTGCCAAGTGGTACAGTATTTGGAATTTCAGTACAGAAGAAAGATCATTGGTATTGTGGTAAACATTGGTCAGATATAGAGCTAAGGGTAAACAGAGTTAGTTAGAATCCTTTGGAAGGTTAGCCTGGATGACAGACTGTTTCTGTGTTCAGTATCACTGCATGGCTACATAGCTACATGGCTACAATCTGTGTGGCTAGATGACTACGTGGCTACCAAGGTACATGGGATACGTGTCTATGTCACTACATGGCTACATTGTTGCCTGGCCTATAGCAGAGACAAGCATGGCTACATAGCTACAAGGCTACATTGTTGGCCTAAAGCAGAAACAAACATGGTTAAACAAGCCAGCGACACAAGAGCAGAAACATACTGGTACACAGACCTGTGGAAGGTTTGGGCTAGATACAATCCAACCTGCCATAGAATAGCTATGCAGGATCTTAAGTATAGAAGTATCTTTGTAGTATCATTGTAACTTCTTTGTATCTTTGTTTAGAAACCACTGTCCACATAGTAATACATTACTGAGTAAATACTGGAGCCCCAAGTATCTCTTTGTTAACATCAGAATAAAAGGTCAGGTTATGAACAGCGTCGTGTGTTATAACAGTTTGTTGTTATTAAAGTATTACAAAATACGTTAGCAGCCAACTGGACATCCTTAAAGACTGATGGAAGAATCTATCTGGTTAGAAAAACATTGACATTGAGGAGGAAAACATTTCAACCACTCTACACACTGCAATGGCTCTGAAGTAGTTCCCTACTGAGTATGGTACACTAGGGGCTGGGGTTTGATTCCCTACTGAGTACACTCCTACTGAGTGCACTAGTAGCTGGGGGGCTTTGAGAAGTGCACCTCCATCCTAGTATAATAGCAGGTTTTGGTTTTTCTGGAGGTTACCATGTACACTCACCAGTGGCCTGGTGAAGAGGCAGATACAGAAGTTCTGATACAGTCACTCTTTCTTCCCAACAATCAATGTTACATTATCAAGTAAACTTTTGAAGTCGTTTTTTGTGGGATTTATGCATCGATGGTTACAGTGTTATTGTCTTTGGGTTGTGTTTTAAAGCATTCGATATTATCATTGTTATTACTGTTACTATTACTACAGTAATATTATTACATTTACACAACAAAAATACTGTGGATGGGAGGAGAGATGAGAGAGAGCGAGAGAGAGAGTAGAGAGAAAGCTGGAGTGTGTGAGTATGGTCCGTCAGAACAGAGGCAGTCTCAGGGGAGACTGAGTCGACCATATAAAAGCTACATACTGTACATTAATTTACTCCTCACACCATTTAACATTGTAATAATGGAACTATCAATTATCGGTCAGAAAGCTCAGATCTCTCAAATCCAGAGACGTTTCTTTAGAACCACCATTATAGGAACTTCATATCAACAGTCAATATTTACATCATAAGGTTTCAAAACAGACTTTGTGTCTGGCATTAGGAACAGAACAGAAACTAGTACAATACTACGACCAAATTAAAAACAGTTCAGTTGGCCTGAGTATAGTAGACATGGCATTATATTACACGACGTATTGGTATTTACTCAAATAAGAAGAAAAGGCAACATCTTACCAAAACTCCACATCATAACGCCTACATTATGTTCTCATACGCCACAAAATAACACTTGTCTTATCAAAGCATAATAACGACCGTTAATCCATAATATTCATATTCATTAACATTTACTAAACACAGACAATGTTGTGTAGTGTTTGGTTAAAGTTGTGACATATATTGGTCGAACGTTATCAAAATAGCTTCTTATATGACCTCTCACATAAAGGACAAAGTGGACTTAGCTCAGTGCTATTTGGCCTATTATGCACATAAGGAGCATTCAGTACATGTGCAGTAGAGTCATCATTGGCTTGAGAAGGTTGAGGTCTGCTTCAGCACCACGTAGATCAGTCAGTCTATTGATACACAGCAGTCTCAGTTCTACTCTTCACTGTATGGTCTGTACTGTGGTTTGGAAATGAAAACCACCATGTTGACAACACAATCCACAAACATGTAAGGTTTTGGTTACGAGCTTTGGAATCCAAGCCAGTCTTTGCAGATGCTCTTTGTAAAGAATATTAAACATTTTTGTTTTCCGTAGCTGCTTTTGTTTCTTTCTTTCTTACACTTTGAAAGAACGTTCTATACACTACAACGTCTAACAGTTTGATACTAGTAAAGTCTTTAAACAGAAGTGGGAGGGGCACATACTGTGTCCTGGTTCTCCAGATTCTACTGTCAGAACAGGGACATCTGTTGGCATGGAGGGGTTAACTCCTGAGGTATCGGTTGGAGGACAGGAGGGGAAGGGAAAGGAGAGACAGAGGAACAGAGGAGTGGTGTCTTAAAGCTCTAGAGGAGGTCTGCCCTGTGATGTTTTGGGGCTGAGTAAGGGGTGAGGTACACTGGTAGAATGCTCTTTGGCTTCTGTGGCATCCGGTTGGTTTATTGTTGTGAGTGACGTGCACTTAGTTCATGGCTGTGTGCGTTCTCTCCCCTGTCCTCTGCTGCCTTTCCCTCTATCCTGTGGTGGGGTCGACTCTGAGGCTCCTTGCCCTCTTCTCCTTGGCCCGGCCATTCTGAAACCACACCTGCACCACCCTGCGTGGGAGCCCCAGCTGCCGTCCCAGGGCCTCACACTGCAGGGGGCTGGGGGTGGGGTGCTCCCTGTAGCAGGCTCTGAGTTTGGCCACCTGCTGGGGGGTCATCTGTGTACGCTGCCTCTGCTGCTGTTGCTGTCTTGGTCCATGCCTATCCACACTCTCAGACAGACTGGGACTGGAGTTCTGGTCACAGTCTTGAACGTTGAAGCTTGCCATCCCATATTTGTATCCCAGAGACAACAGATTGCTATGGTTACCCTCATGAGCCTGGTCAGACGAAGGGAATATTTCTTCCTCTTCCTCCTCTTCCATGTCGGGTTCGTTCAGGTCAAAGGTCAAATCTGTTTTCCCAGAAATGTATTTTCTCTCAGTGGGGATAACCCCGGGGCTTGGGGAGGGATGAAAGGGTTTTGGGGAGGGATGGAGGGGGGGAGGGAGAGAAGGATGGTGGGAGAGAGAGGGAGAATGCTGGAGGGAGAGAGAGGGAGAATGCTGGAGGGAGAGTGGGGGACCCTCCCTGTCTCTGTAGGATACATGGTTGTGAGAAAAGCTGAAGTCATCAGCGGAACCTATGTGATGAGACAGACCATAGGCAGGTCTGTCAGTCTGGGACCAGTGGCGGGCCCTAACATGGGCGTCCAGGGCACTTTGAGCCTTGAACAAAGCCCTACAGAACGGACAGCGCCTGTGGTTGTCACCCAGACCCACACCTAAACCTCCTCTCCCCAGGGTCTGGAGCTGGCCCTTCCTCTGACGAGCCCTAGTGTTCTGGAACCATACCTGAGGAAGTACAGACAACCACAGCATGATTACATGTTATTACACAAAAGATGATTCAGCACTACAGAATTATCGAAATGTTACTATGATAAAGTACCTGCACCACACGTTTCTTCAGGCCTGTGTCCCTGGTGATGCCCTCCAGTACAGAGCGGGTTGGGTTAGAGTTCAGACTGTAGCGCTGGTACAGAACCTCTAGCTGCTCCGCACTGATGGTGGTCCTCTGGCGCCTATCCCTCCTCTGCTCATCCCCCTCTCCCTCCCTCTCTCCCCCTTCCTCTCCATCACCGGCCATCACATCACTCATAGGCCTAACTTCTGTCCCTTCCTCCAGCCTACGCTTCAGAGAGGGCAGAGCTGGGCTAGGAGCAGAGTGAGTGGTAGTGTATGGGGGCAGGGCTGGGCTAGGAGCAGAGTGGGTGGTAGTGTATGGGGGCAGGGCTGGGCTAGGAGCAGAGTGGGTGGTAGTGTATGGGGGCAGGGCTGGGCTAGGAGCAGAGTGGGTGGTAGTGTATGGGGGCAGGGCTGGGCTAGGAGCAGAGTGGGTGGTAGTGTATGGGGGCAGGGCTGGGCTAGGAGCAGAGTGGGTGGTAGTGTATGGGGCAGAGCTGGGCTAGGAGCAGAGTGGGTGGTAGTGTATGGGGGCAGGGCTGGGCTAGGAGCAGAGTGGGTGGTAGTGTATGGGGGTAGAGCTGGGCTAGGAGCAGAGTGGGTGGTAGTGTATGGGGGTAGAGCTGGGCTAGGAGCAGAGTGGGTGGTAGTGTATGGGGGTAGGGCTGGGCTAGGAGCAGAGTGGGTGGTAGTGTATGGGGGCAGGGCTAGGCTAGGAGCAGAGTGGGTGGTAGTGTATGGGGGCAGGGCTGGGCTAGGAGCAGAGTGGGTGGTAGTGTATGGGGCAGGGCTGGGCTAGGAGCAGAGTGGGTGGTAGTGTATGGGGGTAGAGCTGGGCTAGGAGCAGAGTGGGTGGTAGTGTATGGGGGCAGGGCTGGGCTAGGAGCAGAGTGGGTGGTAGTGTATGGGGGCAGGGCTGGGCTAGGAGCAGAGTGGGTGGTAGTGTATGGGGGCAGGGCTGGGCTAGGAGCAGAGTGGGTGTTGGTGTATAGGGATAAGGGTGGTTGGTGGCAGGACGATAACAAGGACTGGTACTGAAGCATTGACTGGAGGGCTATGGGCTGCATTAGACCAAGGGGGAGGAGAGAGGGGTCTATGGGGAAGGGAAGAGGGGAGAGGTTGGATAAAGGAAGACAGGGCAGGGGGAGTTGGGGTAAGGGGAGAGGGGGTATGGAGAGTTTGAGCTTGTGTATGATAGTTTGAGAGGGGTCAGAGCAAGGGTTGGTTGTCGTTGTGGTACTGTCCTGCTCTGAAAGGGGTTGTGGTTGGGGGTGGAGGAGGAGAGGGTGTTGGTGAGGCTCTGGCTTGGACTGGGGAGAGAGAATTAACTGGGGCTTGGTCTGGGGGCTGGGTTACAGATACGGATGCTGGTGGTGGGGGCACAGCTGGGTCTGGGTTTATGGCTGTTAGGGTTGCAGCTGGGGTAAGGGCTGGGACTGAGGTTTGGGAGACGGAGAGGGATTGGGCTTGGTTGAGGGTTGAATCTGAGGCTGGTGCTGGGGGTAAAGGTGCAAGTGCAGGTTCTGAAGCTGGGGTTAGGGGTGCAACAACAGTAGTCTCAGTGTCCCCCGGTGGGAAGGGTCTGAGGGGGTAGAGGCGGTCGTACTGCAGCCTGTACTGTCTGGAGAACCTCTCCAACACTACCGGAGGGATCATCTGGCGGTGAACAAACTCCTGGTGGCTCTTCAGGATCAGTGAGTCAGAGAACAGCTTCCCACATTCTCCACACTGCTTCTCCTCCTCCTCTAGGCATCCCTCCATCTCTCTGTTCTGCTGTCTCTGTCTGCTCTGAGTGCTTTGTAGGGCCAGCTCCCAGCCGTATCTCTCCAACAGAACTCTGAGGGCCTTCTCTGCTCTCTCCTTCTTCTCACTCTCCTGCATCTCTCCGTTCTTCTCTCCATCTCCCTCAGGAGGGGAGGATGGGTTGTACTCTTTCTCTGTCTGGTGGAAGGGGGAGTCACTGTCAGCGGTTTCAGCCTGGGTTTCACATTTTGGGGCATGGGCTGGAAACTGGATTCTATTAGTCTCTGGCTGTGGAGAGGGAGGTTCAAGCCTATCTAACTGGGGGTGTTGGTCCGAGGTGGTCTGAGGGGAGACAGCTGAGGTGGTCTGGTTCATAAGGGTTGTGTTGGGGTTGAGCTGCAGCCCTCCAGAAAGGTAGAAGGACAGGAGCATCTGCTGCTGTAGAGAGAATAGGCTGTCTGGGGATAACGGGAGTGGAGGGAAGAGAGTCCCGTGTTGGAGACTCTCTGCTGCTGAAGGGAGGTGCTGCTTTAGGAGGTTCTGCTTTAGGAGGTTCTGCTTTAGGAGGTTCTGTTGCAGTAAGGGGAGGTGTGGGAGCAGTGTTGGACTAAAGAGCTGGGGTTGGAGGAGGGCTGTGTGTTGCTGTATCTGGGCTTGGGCTAACTCCTGTTGCTGCTGTAGTATCTGGGCCTGGGCTAATTGCTGTTGGAGTAACGTCAGGTCCTGCTGTCCTGCGGATGTGGTCAGGTCCTCTATTCTCCTTCTCTTAGCCTGTTGACCCTTAACCTGCCCAGAGACACCCACACTCAGCTGGGCTTCACTCAGAGAAGAACATGGACTTTGGGAGGCAGGGGCTGGTCTGGTGGCTGCTGGGGGGGTTCCCCTGGTAGATGCCTCTCCTCCTCTTGGCGAAGGGCTGGAGGAGGGGGTCTGGGCTTGGACCAAGGATGGGACTGGGGTGTGGGGAGCCTGGGTTGCGGCTGAGGCTGGAGCTGGAATTTGGTGGGTGTGGGGGTTCAGTGGAAGCTGGGTCCGAGCTGCACGGGCTCGTGTCTGGTGCAGTACAGAACGGAGGTGGATGTCCAGGGTGGAGCTCTGGCTGTAGGCCACCCCACACATTCTGCAGCGGTAGGGCCTGGGGTCAGGGGCCAGGCTGCAGTGGTAGGGGCTTGGTTCCAGGCCCTGGGGGGTGTCAGCATGACTGGGGCTGGAGTCATGACGGGCTCGTCTGGCTTTGGCCCGGTGGAGGTGGGACACAGAGTTATAGTGGACCAGCAGGATAGTTCTCTGAGTGAAGGACTCACAGCAGACTGAACACTTGTAGGGCCGAGCCGGGTCCAGGAACCGCTCCAGAGTCGGGTTCGAGCCCTTGATGAGGGGGCTGGGTTCAGACCCTGTCTCCTCCTCCTGCTGCTCTGAATCCTTGTCACTATTACTAACCCCTGGACTGGGCCTCTCCTCCTCATCTGGGTCATCCTTTTCATCCTCCTCTCCTTCATTTCCCTCTCCCTTCTCCTCAACTTCCTCCTCCTTATCTTCTTCACTCATACTCTCCCCCTCCTCTTCCTCCCCCTCCAGGCTGGTTGGTCGTTGGACGTGTGCTCCACTCTGGTCAGGGTGTGTACCCTGTAGGTATAGGTCCTGTAGGTGTGTGTTTAGCAGGTGTCTCTGCAGGGCCTCTTGGCTGCGGCAGCGTCTGGGGCAGAGGTCGCACTCTGTTGCCGCCCTCATGGCATGGTACTGCCAGTGCAGCTTCAGTTTCTCCTGCGTCCGGAATGCTAGACTGCACCTGCCACAGCGGAACCTGTAACCATGACGATCAGAGAAGGGAGGGGCATCGCTGGGAGGAGAGGGGGGTAAGGCGGATGAAGGGGAGGTGGCTGAGGGAGGGAGAGGGAGGAGTGGGGAGGGGAAGCGCTGGGAGACTCTGGAAGGTGAGAGGTGTTGTCCTCGGCTGGATGCTGGTCCTCACAAGGACGGGTGGGCAGAGCAGGGATATCTTTGGCTGGTATCACTTCTTCTTCATTTATATGGGAGTCGTTTGATTGAGACTCATTTCTGAGGGACTCCTTTGCGTAAGAGTCGACTGTGTTGGAATCGTTTGTTAGATATTCGTTTGTGTTGGAGTCGTTTGAATGGGACTCCATCTGCAGTGTCTCTTTCTGTAGATCCTCTGGCAGGTCCACTGCCACCTGGAAAAGAATCCAACAACAAAGGCTTTGAATGTCATTCTGAACCTATCCCGATGACTGATTGCCTATATAGTCAGTCAAAACAGTGTCTTTCCTGTCTGATATTGCAGATGGAATAATAATAGTGATGCTCCTCTACATCACCTCATTCTCCCATTACACGCTTTACTTCTAAATCAATGAATAATAATACGAGATGGAGGGAAATAGAAACAGTGTTTTTAAATCAACCACACACACAGAAAGAAGACACACACACTCTTGGCATGGCAGAGACAGAAGAGACGCATACACATATGCGGGTGCAGCAGTGAGAGAGTGAAGGTCAGGCTTAATCTTGAGAGAGTAATTGGAAAGCGAGGAACATAATGGCCATCATCACCCCAGACTGAATTAATGAACCTACACTACTATCAGAGAGAGAGGGAGAGGGGTGGAGAATGGGGGCTGTGGTGGCAGAGAGATGGAGAGAGAGAGAGGAGGGGTTGAGAGGGGGTGAGAGAGAGAAAGAGGAGGCGCAAAGAGAAAGATGGAGAGGGGGGACGAGAGAGAACAAGGGGTGCAGAGAAAAAGATGGAGAGAGAGAGGAGGGGTGCAGAGAAGAATGAGAGATATGAAAAGGGAGTGAGAGAAAAAAGGGAGAGAGGAGAGGGTAAGAGAGATGAGAGGAGAGGGAGGGGTGAGAGAGGGATGAAGGGAAAAACAGGAAGACTGAAAGGAAGAAGGCAGTCAAGTGAAGTCAGAGATGGAGACAAAGAGCACTTAGCATGCTGGGTAAAGTAATGGAGGTTGGTGATGTGGAGAGATGAGCACTCTTTGTTTGCTAGAGACACTAAAAGCAAACTCCTTCAGCTTGATTGCACTTCTGCTAATGAAAGGTAGCTAGAACACACACACACACTTACAGTGCTCATGAGCTTGTCCACACAGTCCTGGGCCACACTATGAGTGTGTGTGAGGTGACGTCTCAGGTGTATGTGTACCAGTGTGTCCTGGCACAGTGGGCACTTGGCAGTAGTCTGTTGGTCAGTGGCGTGCTTGTCGGTTCTGGGGCGTTTGGGAGAGGGGGGGCTCTGTGTCTCCTCCAGCCAAGAGAATGATCGCTTAACTGGGGATAAGGAATCTCTCCTCTCCCCCCTCCTCACTGCTTTCATCTAGAAAGATAACACATATGTTAATACACAGCAACAGACACACACACACTGATTGATCCATTATTGATTTTCTATTAAAGAGCCTCCTGGGATTCAGACCAGTTCATTCAGACCAAATACCTGCTATTGACTGTTTAATACAGAGTAGCAGACAGAGTTAGACCAGATTTAGACCAGACAGAAATAGAACAGAGTAAAGGAGGAGTCATTAGAACGGTACTCGGAAGTCTAGTTTCTCACCCTCACTAAGCCTAGTCATGGACTAAAAAGCATGCTCAATGGAGAATCTCTATTGACAGTGTCTGGGTAACTGGCCCTGAAAGTTCTATTCTGGAATATTACAGACATTCTAGTCATTTAACAGATGCTCTTATCCAGAGTGACTCTTACAGGAACAACTAGGGTTAAGTGCCTTGCTCAAGGGCACAACGTCAGATTTTGGTTCACCTAGTCAGTTATGGAATTCGAACCAACAACTTTTCGGTTACTGGTCCAAAGCGCTTAACCGCTAGACTACCTGCCACCCTACAGTTCAATAGCAGTGAGTCGGTAGGTGCTCGTTAGCATTGTCGGGTTTATAGGGGATGTAACGAGCATGTGTATCGACAAATCAATTAACCCAATTGACCCATGACCATAATCAATCATTCCTTTTCTCTCAATCACTCTCTCTTCACCCTGCTCCATCTCTCCAAGTTTCTTCTAATTTCTTCTCTCCTTTGACTTATATACATTTGTTCTGAGCTGATGTACAAAATATGGTCGAAATTCCCTCTCGTCAATGTCTACAATAATCCCATACTTTTAAATTCCTCAGGAGGAATGAACAAGTGCACACTTCAGAGAGAAGGGAATAGGAAAAGACTAGCTGAGTTTCTTACCTATCTCAGGATTGGTACACTTCCTGATGCTGAAGATGGCAGCTAGCTCCTCTCCTTTATTTAGGCTCCTCCTTTTCACAAGCTGGAAGCGGTGAAGCTCCTCTCTCTTATGATGACCCGTGGAGTGGGTGTGTCTCAGTAGGTGGAGTTTAGAGCGGGAGGAGTAATTACACAAGACACAGTGGAACGACCAGGAGCCTCCATCTACTGCACTGTCATACTGCTCTAAGAACTAGAGAGAGAGGGAGAGCGAGAGGGGGAAATTGGGGTTATACAAGGTGTGATAGAAAGAAAGATGTACAAAATAAATCTGGTCTCTGTGTTTTATTTGCTGTCTATATGACAAATATTTCTAAACAATTGTATAGCCCAAGAAGAGCAATTATTGTGTTTGTACTGACCCTGTAGACTCTGAGGCTGGCCTGGTGTTTGGAGTTGATGCTGTGTATTCTCAGTTTCTCCAAGCTGGTGGTCTGGAAGTCACACACGTTACACTTCAGCTGGACCAGGTTGCCTGTAGCAACCAACTTCCCAACTTCCTCCCAGTCCACAGCCTCCCCCTTCTCCCCTCTCTCCCAGAGGTGGGCAGCCAGCTGGTAGCGGGCCCTGTGTCTGTCTGTCTGGCAGTGCAAGGTGAAGTTAGCTGTGAGCGGGGTGCTGTAGCCACACAACCTGCAATAGCAGCCTCCGGCCACCAGACAACGCCACTCAGACTGGGCCAGGGAGCGGGGGGCACTCAGGTGAGACCCAAGAGACTCCAGACTGTCAGAGGAGAAACTGAAACACACCAGGCACCGGAACACACCACGGTAGAGTGGAGAAGAAGAGGAGAGAGACAGGGGAGGAGGGGGAGAGGGGGAGAGAGACAGGGGAGGAGGGGGAGAGGGGGATGGAGAAGGGGATGGTGAGGAGGAAGGAGGAGGAGAGGGGGAGGGGGTCAGGGTTGAATCTGGGGCAACTGGCTCCTCTGCTGTTAGTTGATGCATATCCAAAGACTGTTCCCCACCTAGAACACACACACACAAACAGGCCATGACAAAACATACATATAAGCATGGATATAATCAAGTATTAACCTAACTTGATGTGCCAGTGAATAGAGCCCAACAGAACAGTAATTAAGTATGTGTCAGTGTGTGTGTAGTCTCTCACCTATGCTGTGTAGCAGTGTGAGTTGAGGAGGCAGACTCCTGCAGTGGGCCAGGTAGTAGCTTCTCTGCAGCTGCAGTACGTTGTGTGTGTGTTTTAGGCGCAGCACATTTTGTGTGTGTTTCTCACTGGTGGTGTGTATGCGCAGGTTCCGCGCAATGCTGGTCTCATAATCACACACCTCACACCGCCACCTCTTACCCTGGGAGGGGGGCTGGCTGGGGTAGGGTGGTGTGTTTGCAGGGGCTGTGTGACTTCGGGGTGTCCATACACTTGATCGCCTGCCGTGTCTCTGACAGTGAAACCCCCGCTGTGTGTGGAGTGTGTGCTGTGCGCAGGTTGTGTTTGTCCCTCTGCCTGTACGTTGCTGAGGTGTTTGTCTGACTGCATGTGTATGCTGAGGTTTCCTTTAGAGGAGGTGGCGTAATCACACACACCACAGCGGTAGGGCTTGTACCCACAGACATAGCTCTCCCCCCGGGACAGACGAGGATGGGCCTTCCCTGTGCTACAGTACAGACACACACCCCTTGACCCTCCACAAACACAATTCTCCCCCAAGCCCCCACACACACATGAGCCCCCAGACTCTGGGTGTTTTTCTCTGAGGTGGACTTGGAGTGTCTGCTGGGACTTGTAATGCCAGTTACATTTGGGGCATTTAAGCGTCTTGCAGGAGTTCCGGGAGTGCATCAATGCCATGTGACTGTTCAGTGAGACGGGAGAGGAGGGTGAGGAGGAAGAGGAGGGAGAGGAGTGGAGGTACTTAGATACAGTCTCTATGTTCTCATCTCCCTCTCTTTCTTTCTCTCCATTTCCCTCATCATTATCTCTTTCTATTTCCATCTCTCCATCTCCATCTCTCACTTCTGGCTTGTTGTTTGGTTTTGGAACTTTGGCGGTGTCTCCATTGGCAATAAGGGAAGTGTGAGTGGCATCTGCCCTACCATCATCCTTAGCGGGTGTGCCGGTGGACTCAGACAGGGCAGACTGCTGGGGTTTAAAGCTCAGAGGAAAACTAGGACTATTGCCCTGCACTTCTCCTATCTCTCTCACCTCTGTCTCGTTCTGAGGACAATGAGAGGAGGGAAAAAAGTTGGAGCGCTTTGGAGAGGTGGAAGGAGAGGTAGAGTGCTTTGGAGAATCGGAAGGTGATAATGAGAGCTTTGGACAGGTAGTAGGAGAGGTAGAGTGCTTTGGAGAATTGGAAGGAGTGATGGGGGTGTTGCTGTTCAATGTGCCACTGGCCATAACAGTGCTGGAAGCAGAGCTGTGCTGGCTCTGTCGAGGTAATAGACTACATTTGGATTTGGTTTGGCTTTGGTTTGAGATGGCCTCCTCCCTCTCATCCTCCTCTTCCTTCTCTTTTTCCTCTTCTCCTCTGTCTTTGCTGCTGAGGGCTGGTGCAAGGTTTTTTCTTCCCATTTCCTCTCTGTCATCTACTAGTAACAATCTTTCTTTCTCCTTCTTCTCATTTAGCTTCTCTTCCTTCTCTTGCTCTTCTTCCAGTGTCACATCATTCTTCTGTGAGTATACACCCCCCTCCCCTTCTGGGGTCTCCTCTCTGCCTGCGGTCCCCTCTGCACCCCCCTGCTCTGTCTGGGTCAGGTTGGAGGGCTCTTTGGCAGGGGCCGGGGCTGAGGTACGAGAGGGCGACCCCTTACAAGGAATCACTTCCGGGGTCAGGAGAGGATGAGATAACGGCTTGGTGTTGATGTGAGGTTCTCCTCCCTCTCTCCCTCCATCCCTTCCTCTCCCTCCCTCACCACTGTCCATATTGGCTCCTACAGCAGCCACGCATCACTACCCCACCTGAGAGAGAGAGAGAGGAGAGAGAGAAGAGAGAGGAATTTAAAGGAAGAAATGCATGCACATAGTACTAAGTGTTAATTACTGCAAAACAATAGTCTTTGTCAGGTGAACTTCTACCTCTACTAACTTATAGCTACTCCACTGGCCTCGCTCTAAAGGTTTTCATTTACACAGATCAATAGCCTAGTCTATCGATAACAAATCTAAAATAATTTACAATTATTCACCACTATATATCTATTATGGGAAACCATTACTTAGGGTAAGTGGGTGTGCGTGTGTGTGTGAGAGAGAGAGAGAGAGAGAGAGAGAGAGAGAGAGAGAGAGAGAGAGAAGGGGGGTGGGGGGGTACTGGTTAACGGGAATTCGACTGAATGAGTCGCGCTTGAGAGAGAGAATGATATCCTACCCTGATAAAAATAGGGCCTACCTCCGTTCACCATCTGAGCTGAAAATAGGAAACCGACAGGAAACGTAGATGATTACGTTTGTGTTGGCATTGTCAGCGCGGGAAAACTCCCAAACCGAGGAACTATCGCGGACAGGAGCCTGCAACTGCTGATGTTAACCAATATAGGCTACACCAGCTGACACAGACATTATTTAACTGGAATGGTGACTATGACGATGTTTATATTACTGTCGCGTAATTCTGTCTTTGTTTAGCCTACTCAAGAGAGAAAAACCGCAACAGCCTATAACCGCACAAAGCTCTTCTTTCCATTCAACAGCACAGCCAATATCCGCGATATCCCCCAGTAGTTTGAGGGATATCGCGGACAGTTAGAAACAAATGCAGACTCACATCTGTGCGGCTGTGGCGGCGGCGTCTCTGGACTCCTTGGACTGTATCTGTATCTGTAGTAATCCAGTCAAATAGCGGGTCTACTGAACATCCACATATTCCCTTTGGACCAGAGAGAGTGCAGGAGAGGACAGCCGCAGAGAGCGCAGCATAACAGTCCTCTCTGTGTTCCTAAAATCGTCTTCTTAAAGCTATATCTACAGTAAACAGAGGGACGGAGGGGTGTGAGAGGGGGAGAGGTAGAGTGAGGTCTGAACATAGAGGAGAGAAAAACACTTAGCTCTTTATTCCTGCTAATTGGTTTCCTGCAGATGGCTGAGACTACCCCACTGCGCATGTGCAATATTGCGCAGGCATTATCAATGGGATGCGGCGGAGGAGAAAGGGAGGGGAGAGAGGGGGAGAGGGACCGAAGAGGGAGTATGTAGACTGAAGAGGATACAGATAGTCGGAGAAAATAGTGAAGTAATGGAATTATCATTGTAATGTTGATATTGTAAGAAAGGGTTAGAATAATTGGAATAATAATTTTGGCACTGAAAAGGTTAAAGTGAAATGTAGATGTATAGAGCAAATATAGTGGAGAAGTAGGTACATCGCCTATATCCCATACCCCTTGTATCATAGGCCTACCCTCAGTCGCATGCTTGGAATATAACACATTATTTGACAAGTATTTATTATTTCAATCCACACAAAACTAGACTACTGCTAAATTATTAAATAATATTAAATAATACATTTTATCAGTGTTAGGCTAATTTTATCAGTGTTAGGCTATATCTGCCGTGCTTCAGAGAAATAGGCCAACACTAGCCATATTATGACTAAAAGGAGAAACAAAGAATTGTAAAATGTCTTCTATTTTTGGTCATAAATGGCTAAGGCCTACACATGTATTTATGATCCTTTCAGCTTTTTCTAACATAAGCTCTCTCTCTTTCCTCCCGTCTATTGTCATGATAATTCAATTGTGGATTTCACAATCTGTCGGTCTCTCGAGGCTCAACAGACTCAACGTACAATAACCCTGCGTCTTCACGACAATATTCCATAAACCCACCGTGATTGTATAATTCAAATGTTTATTTGTTTTCACCCTTAAAAACTTAAACAATTGTTCAACAGAATCTGAATTATTTTTATGATAGGCTTATTATAATTGTTCATAATAATACAGCCTAATAAAATGTATATAATATATAATAATTTTCAGAATTATTATTTTCATAAATCACATGCTGTAATTACATATCTGATAGTATCTGCAATCACAATCAGGATTCATGAACATTTTAATTTGTACTGATTTGTAATGATTATATTTGAGATAAATGCGTATTATCTGTGTAAATAATAGGCCTAATTAACATAGGCCTATGTTGGGACTTTTTCACTTCCAGTGCATCTCTTCCTAAAACCCTGTATATCGTGCATTAAACATAGAGATCGTTATTGTGAAATAATGCATTACAATATTAAAGTAAGCTTACTTACTATGTGATACTATGATACGAGAAGGATCTGCATAGAGAATTCTCTAGAAAATTACACCACTTTTGCTTCTATATTCGGTATGCACTCCAGAATTATAGAAAATTGTAAAAAATAAAAAAGAATGAATAAAAAATAAAATACAACACAAAGAAAATACTGTTTTTGCTTGCTTCTTAACCAGGTCTCAGGTTGCTATATTATATCCATTCCACACATAATGTATTATTCAACATCATGACCTCGTGTGTGCGTGTGGGTGGGGGGGGGGTATTTCAAGACGCTTTGCTATGAATGTTCTATTTTTCATTTTTAATTAAACGAAAACGTAAAGTAGGCTATAACTTACTCATTGCAAACCAATTTAAATTCTTCAATAAAAACTGCTGTAGCCTAACCTTTTCTGGCACAGAATTTAAAGGCATGTTGTACTGAGATTAAAATATTGAAATTGTCCTCTGCACCTCTGTTGTTGCTTATATCCGGTGAAAGGCTATAAGGCAATATGACCCATAGCATTTCCAGAATTAACCTAACATGAATGCAGAATTAAATACTTTTTATTGACCTATTATCACACGTATTAGTTGATTTTGTTGCTGTTCTTGATATAAATTCAACATGTTGAATAAATCGGATTATTTTGCATACAGGGGATCAAAAGAAACCCAAAAGAGCATCCCAAATATGCTATTTTAAATACTCTTAACAATAGGTTACTTATTTTCTTTCTCTCTATCGGAAAATGTGTTGTTTATTTACGATTATTTTAATTAACTTTTGAATGTAAATGATGGTGTATTTCTGTAGGCCTACATTACATTATGATCAACATTTGATGCCACTTCTGCACAGAGATCATGTATGTGAACGCATTCTGGTCATATTAAAGTCTACTGTTACATTATTAAAACGTAAATTCATCAAATGTAGATAATATTTATAATAATATATTATACAGAGGAATTAAAAATAAAACAGAATGTACCATTGGGTTTATCTAGGATGTTATGCCGGGCGCAGCGCCGGGAGAGTTCTCTCAGGGGAACATGTGCGTGTCTTTAATCCTTTGACTGAGTCAGACGCATCCATTATATATTCACACAGAGACAATCTAGTGGACGGTCAGAAGCTAAACACACGTGTGCAGTCTCGATCAATAAAACAACCACCAGTGCAACCAACCCAACATTATACACACACACCTGGCCTGGTACCAGGCCCCCTCCCTTTGCCCCCCAGGCAAGATTTACCCTGTTCCTGCTAATGTGCCAGTAACCACTGGTACACTCCCTGCCCGTCCTGACCCCTGGGCATAACAAGACCCCCAGCACCTACAGCCTCTTCCCATGAACCCAACCCTTCCCCAGACCCTATGTAACATGTATATGTCTTTGGGTACAGCAGGGGGGGGAGGAGGGGGGAATAAATTGGGAAGGGCGACTCATCCAACACCCCTCTCTTCTATCCAACCCATGGTGTCCAGTGGTATCCTACCTAAACGAGCCATTGCTATGGTAACATCCTGTCTGGTCGACATGGCAACCCCACTCAGGTCCAGCAAAGATGGTGCACAGTGAGCGAGTGACAAACAGACAGGCAGAGAGAAAGAGAGAAGGAAAGAAAGAGAGAAATTGAAAAAGAGCAATGTAGTGAGAGAGCAAGTAAAAAGGTAGTTGGTAGTAAGATTTGCAGATTGGGTAACATACCTCGCCATTCACTAAACAACAGTGCTCTCTGGTGGAGAGAAACTGTTACAGGGAACTGCACAAAACATTATCTGATGGTCATGTGGATAGTATAGACTCCCCCTGTAGGCTAAAGTATCTAAATGAAACAGCAAAGATATTTCCTTCCTTATCTGATGTTCAACTGTTGGATCACAGTAGAGGCTCTCTGTTTGTTTTTACTCCACACTGGGTCAGTTGTTAATCCACCTTTAATCCATTTTATTCCAAGTTTTAAAACAGGCTGTTCCACAAGGTTTCACATGCATCTATCATAAATGTCTTCCTGTTTGAGAGGGGAAAGACAGAGCAACAACCTACCAAGCAACCGTAGCTAATCTAGCTATCAAATTCCCATATAATGTTCCTGCCCTGGCTTACCCTCATTTCCTTCCTCCCTTCGCTCCTTTGAGAAACTAAAAAACTAAGAAGCTACAGCCTACAGAAACATTCTCATACTGAAGAACCCATCTCAGTGAGAAAAAACATGGTAAGCATTATAGCCTGTTTCTCGCTACAAGAAAACAGAAAGTTATTGAAGGAGAAGAATAGAGCAGTTGGGGGAAAGGGGAGACTAAAGGAATAGCCTACTTTAACTGTTGGTCCTGCTTGACAACTGTAACCAGCTAAATGTATTAAACAAGGAAGGGACCACCTCATTCATTTAAATTCTACTAATCTTGGTCGATGCATCAACGTGGAAAAGTCATTGGATTTGAAGAAAAGTCATCAACATAAGGGAATTTTGTATTTTTTCACCTAACTCTCTCTCTCTCTCGTGTGGGTGTGTCTGTTCACAGGGCTGATCTAGGTCAGAGGACAGTATTTGTCTGCTCCTGAGAAGGAAGTAACAACTTCTAAAATGAGTCTCTGTGGAGCAAGACGAGGGAAATACTTTCTCAATAAGATTGTCTCTCGTGAGAAAGAGGAGAGACCAGTGTCTCCAGTACCCAGGTATGTGTCAATGAAGAGCGACACGTCAATGGATCCTTATAACTTCAGTAAAGAAAAACCACTGAACAGCGAAAATAAGACATCTTTTAACCACACTCTGATACAGATATCGGAGTACTCCTCAACAACAATTTACTATTTCTTTCTCGGTCAGGCTAAAGATAATCTCCTTGGTTTTTAGCAGGGTCCATCAGGAGCAACCAGTGTCTCCGGTAGTCTCCGGTATTGTTTGTCAATAAAGAGTGAACGGTCTATGGGACCACCAATCAACTTTTCCAGTGAATAGGGGTAATAACACTTATTGTTTTAACACCACACATAAATATGAACCACTCCTCACTATTTCTTCCTTAGCCAGACTAAAGATAATTTCAGGAGAGACTAGTGTCTCCTGTAACCAGCTCCCACTAAGCGTTCTTTTTGTGCGATCTGGACTAGCCTTGATTTCAACGTCCACGGACATTGACCAAATCTGAAACAATAATAGACATTCACAGACGTCCGGTCCGGACAGACCAAATACAGACGTTCAAACATAGCCCAAACATAGACGTCTGTAATTGATTCAGATTTGGTCTGGTCCGGACCAAATCTGAACCAATTACATTTGACATTTTTGTCATTTAGCAGACGCTCTTATCCAGAGCAACTTACCTTTTGGTTACTGGCCCAGCCTCCTAAATGCTACAACCACCCAGCCCACAATCATAGACATCTATGTTTCACAAGTTTGGACAGCACAGTGCATACAGTACAGTAGAGCATAGCAAAGTACATTACAGTACACAGTAGACTGAAGAAAAGTAGAGTATAATACAGTAGAGTACAGTACAATACAGTAGAGCACACTAGAGTACAGTAAAGTAAAGACAGGTAAAGTATAGTGTACTGTAATGTACCTTAGTTTACTCTAATGTACTCAACTCTACTGAGTTTGCTCTACTCTACTGGATTCAACTGTACTGTACTCTACTGTACTGTACTGTGCTCTACTGAATTAAACTCTACTGTACTGTACTCTACTAAATTAAACTATACATTTTTATGTAACCTTTATTTAACTAGACAAGTCAGTTAAGAACAAATTCTTATTTACAATGACGGCCTACCCCGGCTAAACCCAGACAACGTTAGGCCAAATGTGCGCCGCCCTATGGGACTCCCAGTCACAGCCGGTTGTGATACAGCCTGGAATCGAACCAGGGTCTGTAGTGACGCCTCTTGCAGTGATATACAGTGTCTTAGACGGCTGCGCCACTCGGGAGCCAAAATACAGTGTACTCTATTGTACTGTACTCTACTAAATTAAACTATACTGTACTCTACTCTACTGAATTAAACTATACTGTACTCTACTTTTCTGTACTCTACTCTAATGAATTCAACTCTACAGTAGTGTACCGTACTGTACTGTAATGTACTCTACTGAATAAAACGCTGTCCTGTCCCATACTGTACCATATTGTACTGTACTCTTTGTTCTACTGTGTTCTACTGTACTGAACTGTGCTGTACAGTACTGTGATGTTCAAATAGCCTAGACGTCAGTGTTGGGGATTAGTGAACTACATGTAATGCAAATAGTAATGTAATTACAATTTGCCATAGCTTGGTGGTGGTTGAACTACACTGAACAAAAATATAAATGCAACATGTAAAGTGCTAGTCCCATGTTTCATGAGCTGAAATAAAATATACAAATTAAAAACCAAACGCACATTTTCAAAAAAATTTACTACACCCATTTGTTTACATCCCTGTTAATGAGCATTTTATCCTTTGTCAAGAAAATCCATCCAACTGACGGGTGTGGCATATTAAACAGCATGATCATTACACAGGTGCACCTGTGCTGGGTACAATATAAGGCCACTCTAAAATGTGCAGTTTTGTCACACAACACAATGCCACATATGTCTCAGGTTTCGAGGGAGCGTGCAATTGGCATGCTGACTGCAGGAATGTCCACCAGAGCTGTTGCCAGAGAATTTTATGTTAATTCCTCTACCATAAGCCGCCTCCAACAGTGTTTGAGAGAATTTGGCAGTACGTCCAACCGGCCTCACAACCGTAGACCACATGTAACCACGCCAGGCCACGCCTCCACATCCAGCTTCTTCACCTGCGGGATCGTCTGAAACCAGCCACCCGGAGAGCTGAAGAAACTGTGGGTTTGCACAACTGAAGAATTTCTGCACAAACTGTCAGAGACCGCCTTAGGGAAGCTCACCTGTGTGCTCTTCGCCCTCACCAGGGTCTTTACCTGACTGCAGTTCCTCGTCATAACCGACTTCAGTGGGCAAATGCTCACCTTCGATGACCACTGGCAAGCTGGAGAAGTGTGCTCTTCACGGATGAATCCCAGTTTCAACTGTATACCAGGCAGAGCGGTTTGCTGATGTCAATTTGTGGCGGTGGGGTTATGGTATGGGCAGGCATAAGCTACAGACAATGAACACGATGCATTTCATCGATGGCGTTTTGAATGCACAGAGATACTGTGACGAGATCCTGAGGCCCATTGTTGTGCCATTCATCCGCCGCCGCCGCCACCTCAATGCACGGCCCTAATGCACGGCCCCATATTGCAAGGAGCTGTACACAATTCGTAGAAGCTGGAAATGTCCCAGTTCTTCCATTGCCTGCATACTCACCAGACATGTCATCGTTGTTTGGGATGCTCTGTATCGACATGTACAATAGCGTGTTCCAGTTCCTGCCAATATCCAGCAACTTCACACAGCCATTGAAGAGGAGTGGGACAACATTCCACGGGCCTTAATCAACAGCCTGATCAACTCTATGTGAAAGAGATGTGTCTCGTTGCGTGAGGCAAATGGTGGTCATCCCAGATACTGACTGGTTTTCTGATCCACGCACCACGCCCCTACTTTTTCTTTTTTTAAGTGTCTGTGACTAGTGGATGCATATCTGTATTCCCAGTCATATGAAATCCACAGATTAGGGCCTAATTTATTTATTTAAATTGACTGATTTTCTTATATGAACTGTAACTCAGTCAAATCTAAGGTCAATCCTGCTCTTAAGGACCCACATGGTGTGCATGCCTTTGTTCAAGCGCAGTTCTACCACAGGAGGCTGCTGAAGGGAGGACAGCTCATAATAATAGTTGGAATAGAGTCAATGGAATGGTATCAAACACATGTTTTATACCATTCCCATTATTCCGTTCCAGCCATTACTAAGAGCCCGTGCTCCCCAATTAAGGTACCACCGGCCACCTGTGAGTTCTGCCATACATGTTTCTACTAATTAGCTGGTTAGTAGAATCAGGTGTTGTAGAACGGTGCTTGAACATGAAGCCAACCCTGATACAATGTCCAATATGGAAAAACTATTGGATTTAAGCTGATAGGCCACTCTGTGCATTTGGAAATATAAAAGTGCTCTTGAGTAGAATGGACCCCCCTTTTACTGCGACACAAGCACAGATAATGTTGAACCTGTGCAATAAATGATAGGAGTTCAGACAGAAAAAACATTGTTTTTCTTTTTTTTAAAGATTAAAAAAAGGCATCTTATAGAAATGCTTTTAATTGTTATTTGTATGATAACTACTATAACATATATCATCATTTTCGCCCTAATTATTCAGTTACAGGAAAGAACTTGTATTCTGAAGGAGTCCAAAACTCCGTGACCCGGAAGTACTTAGTTATTATTGCCTGCTTTACAGCAGTGTGGGTCTTTGTTTATTATTCCCGGCAGTTTCTTATCAAGAATCGTGAATATGGAAGACGAATGGGAGGAGGAGGTAAGACCAAAGAGTAGTTGTCGTAGCAGATAGTGACTTTGCTCATTCGTCTCTGGTTTAGTGGTGATTCCCTATGAAACGCCGCTGGCACAGAATGAGAGCAGTTTGTGAAGCGACTACATAGAATTGGCATTCCAGACGTAGATCTTTGGTTGGGTGATGTTCCCATTTATTGCTGATTATAAAATAAAAATGAGCAAGACATTTGATTTACCGAACAAATGTGCATAGGTGTATTACAAGCTGATCTAGTGAGAAGGTAAGAACCATACGCTCTCTCCTTCAACCTGTGAGCGAACACTTCCTGTTCACGTGGGTACATGTGAGTGCTCCTATCCCCAATGGTGCCTCTCAATGATCTATCCTACCTACTGAAGTGTACACTTGTTCACTACTTCCCACAAATGCTTAATGTTTTTTCTTGCACGCCACCTCTCCCTCTGCCAGCGTGTTCCACATGAAGTTGTCAGGCTGAACAGGGATTCCGGAAGGGGGATGCAGATTTTTGATCGATGGCGTCCCTCAAGGAGGCAAGAAAGAGATTTCTATTCGGAAATGTAGAGTTTTCACTATGAGTCGTTTTAATAGGATTTCGGGAAGAGGAATGGAGGGGAAAAAGAGGATGAGAGGCAGAGGTTGAATCTGAAGATGGTGGAAAAGAAGGATATGGTGTGTCGAAGAAGATTGTTGTCAAGTACAAACAGAGTGAGCCGTACGCCATACTGAGTTCTGGCGGTGAAATTAATAAGGGAGAATTAAGTGACGTGGATGGTGTGGTGAAGAGCTCGGAGTCCGAGCCTTGCGTTGCTGGACATGATAAAGAATAATCTGGTCCGGTAGGAGTACATTTTTGGGAGAGAGTGGATCCTTGCTCTTTGCCGGATCTAGTTGTGGTTTCAGAGTGGGTGGGAAATAAGTTAGGTGTAGTTGAATCAGTGAAGGTAACCCGTAGTGGACTGATATCGTTGTTTGTGTTATGGATGGAGTCGGCTCTGTGTCACGCAACTTAGGTTAAGATCTGTTTCTTGCTTTTCTCTTAGGAGCAGGGCACCATTGAAAGTGATTTTGGGGGTAGCATTAAGTGTGGAGGTAGAGCAGTTGAACATTCCTGGTGTTTGTGATGGCCGTCGTTTGGTGCGCTGCAGACCCGGTGGGGAGCGTGGTGAAATAGAGGTGTCACAGTCTGTCTTTTTGAGTCTTTACCTGTAAAAGTCATGTTAGAATATATCAGTTATCCTGTTAGAGCTTTTGTGTAGAATCCACTGGGATGTTTCAGGTTCCATGTTTATTGTCGCAGCAGTTTGTAGGAGGGAGATTCCAAGATGTGTGAATTGTGCTGGTGGGCATGGGACAGAGGATTATGTAGTTTAAGTGGATAAAGTGTGTCAACAGTAGGGGTTCCCATGTTGCTGGGGATCGGAAGTGTCCCGTGCGAGTGAGGCAGGTTGAGGTGGCCAGAGTCAGAGCAGTGCAGAAAGTGTTGTATACTGAGGCAGTGAAGAAAGTAGAGTAGGATGGTTTAAGGGTGAGGGATCCTGAGAGGATCCCTGTGAGTAGTAGATGTGTGCCAGCACCTAGGGATAGGCCAATGAGTAATATATGCTTTAGTAAGGTTGGCTTCTTAGCATTCATAGCAATGGTTATTAACTGTACTGCAGAACAAAACGTAAATCACAGAAAATGAAACGGGGTAGTTGGTTTTTAATGAGTGTAGGGTTAGTTGAAAGTTTTTTTTTAAATTATTTTTATTTAATTTTTCCTTTTCACATTTTGTATCAGAAGGTATAATGGATTTATACAATAGTCCAGTTGGGGATGGTAATGCAACATATTCAGGTATTTTATTAGGATTCCCATTAGCTTTTGTGAAAGCCACAGCTACTCTTCCTGGGGTCCACACAGAACATGAAACATTACATAATACAGAACATTAATAGACAAGAACCGTTCAAAGACAGAACTACATACATTTAAAAGTGGCACGCATAACCTACATATCAATACATACAAACAAAATATCTAGGCTAAATAGGGGAGAGGCATGAAGTGTTGCTTTCTGTTTTTTGAAACAAGGTTTGCTGTTCATTTGAGAAATATGAGATAGAAGGGAGTTCCATACAATAATGGCTCTATATAATACTGTACGCTTTCTTGAATTTGTTATGGATTTGGAGACTATGAAAAGACCCCTGATGGCATGTCTGGTCGGGTAGGTGTGTGTGTCAGAGCTAGGTTTGCAAAGGGTCAGAAACTTTCCAGGAAATTTTGGGATGGGATGTTAAGCCTGGGAATTTTGCTTAAATTCATCAAAAAAGTTAGCTTATAACAGGGAACCTTTTTTGTGGGGTACACATAAGGAAATTCTAGGTCTTGTGGCATATTTTGGTTAAACTATCCCCAATTCAATGGAACTGTAACCCTCTGCATGCGCAGTGCACTCTTCCATCACATGTACAGCTGATTGTCAAGATCTTGCACACTAATGAGATGCTATTGAGTCCACACTACACTGTCTGAGCCAAGGATTACATGCTTTCTGGTAAGTTTTGTTTACAATACTGGGTGGGGTGAATATGTTTTATGACATGATTTTTTTGTTAACTAGTGAATGGTAGCCTACAGCAAAGTGTGTAAATCATTACTAACTTAACAATTTCTGCTAGTTAGTTTTTGCTACCATGTGGGTTTTAGCTTGCTTGAGCCTGCTAACAGTGTTAATTCACCTGTTTCCATACATGTTTCATTTTAAAACATATTACAAAGGAGTTGTTTAATCAAACTGTTTAACTATTTATCTGTACATGGAATTGTATTTGGGTTTTTTTTACGCATTCTTTTTCTCATCTTTACAGGAAAATGCCACGGACACTATCTGTGTGGAGACATTTCACTGCAGCTAATGTAGAAGGAAAAGCTGTGCATGTACATTTTCAAATACTGTGCCAAATCATATGTGAAGAATGCAACAAAGATGCAAAATCATCTGGCCAAGTGCATAAAGTTCCCTCAGCGCTCACAACAAGCAACCTCTGACAAAAGTCCCTCTACTTCTATTTGAGGTGAAAATTATGAATCAGACACCTTATCGGTAGCAACAGCTAATGGTCCTCCTGGAATCAGAAGGTTTTTTGACTCAATGGAGCAACGTAGTCAGAGAAACCTGCTACCTGTTGCCTCCATCATCCTCCAAATCCAACCAACATCAGCTGCCTCAGAGCGCAACTGGTCCTTGTTTGAGAACACACACACCAAAGCACGCAACAGGCTGACCAATACAAGGGTTGAAAAATCCGTGGCCATCCGAGCAAAGGTTGGAAAGTGACAGTGAAGATGAGGCCTCAGAGTTTGACGTTCTAGAGGTGGACATTGAGAAGACATGGAAGCCTGAGAGGAAGACAAACAAAGCTTTAGTTTCTAGACTCATTTTACAGATGTATGTTGAAAACATTTCTGGGAGATGCAATGGATCATTCAATGTTCCCTTTCTTTTGTTGTTCAGTGAAATCCCATGTGAGGAGTCAACTCATTTAATTAAAGTTCAATTCGTAACTAAATTATTATAATTTTTTCTATTGGAAGGATTTAATCATTTGCAATTATGTCTACTTGTGATAAGGTAAAATGTTTGTTTCTGTCTCCATATGATATGGTAAATATATCCAATGCAAAAAACATCTACATTTTTAAATGGTATAAATATTAATTTGCATATTTCCATTAATTCCCATATATTCCTGTTAATTCCCACGTGAAGTTTCCACCTCCTGAATATTCCCCAAAATGTGCAACCCTAGTCAGAGCTGTGCGTAAGTTGAATATGCAAACAATTTGGAATTTATCACATTAAGGTTTCTTATAAAAAGAAGAGATGCAGTCAGTCTCTCATCAACTCTTAGTCAAGAGATACTGGCATGCATAGTATTTATATTAGCCCTCTGATTACAATGAAGAGCAAGATGTGCCGCTCTGTTCTGGGCCAGCTGCAGCTTAGCTAGGTCTTTCTTAGCAGCACTTGACTATATGACTGGACAATAATAAAGATAAGACAAAACTAGAGCCTGCAGGACTTACTTTGTGGAGTGTGGTGTCAAAAACATAGAACATTTCTTTATTACGGACAGACCTCTCCTCACCTTTACAACCATTGAATCTACAGTGGCTTGCGAAAGTATTCACCCCCCGAGGCATTTTTCCTATTGTTGCCTTACAACCTGGAATAAAAATTGATTTGAGGGGTTTGTATCATTTGATTTACACAACATGCCTACCACTTTGAAGATGCAAAATATTTTTTGTAAAACAAACAAGAAATAAGACAAAACTGAACTTGAGCGCATAACTATTCACCCCCAAAAGTCAATACTTTGTAGAGAGACCATTTGCAGCAATTACAGCTGCAAGTCTTTTGGGGTATGTCTATAAGCTTGGCACATCTAGCCACTGGGATTTTGCCCATTCTTCAAGGCAAAACTGCTCCAGCTCCTTCAAGTTGGATGGGTTCCGCTGGTGTACAGCAATCTTTAAGTCATACCACAGATTCTCAATTGGACTTAGGTCTGAGCTTTGACACGGCCATTCCAAGACATTTAAATGTTTCCCCTTAAACCACTTGCTTTAGCAGTATGCTTAAGGTCATTGTCCTGCTGGAAGGTGAACCTCCATCCCAGTCTCAAATCTCTGGAAGACTGAAACAGGTTTCCCTCAAGAATTTCCCTGTATTTAGCGCCATCCATCATTTCTTCAATTCTCACCAGTTTCCCAGGCCCTGCCGATGGGGGAAAAACATCCCCACAGCATGATGCTGCCACCCATGCTTCCCTGTGGGGGATGGTGTTCTCGGGGTGATGAGGTGTTCGGTTTGTGCCAGACATAGAATTTTCCTTGATGGCCAAAAAGCTACATTTTAGTCTCATCTGACCAGCGTACCTTCTTACATATGTTTGGGGAGTTTCCCACATGCCTTTTGGCAAACAACAAACATGTTTGCTTATTTTTTTTCTTTAAGGCTTTTTTCTGGACACTTCCTTAAAGCCCAGCTCTGTGGAGTGTACGGCTTAAAGTAGTCCTATGGACAGATACTCCAATCTCCGCTGTGGAGCTTTGCAGCTCCTTCAGGGTTTTCTTTGGTCTCTTTGTTGCCTCTCTGATTAATGGTCTACTTACCTGGTCTGGGAGTTTTGGTGGGCGGCCCTCTCTTGGCAGGTTTGTTGTGGTGCCATAATCTTTCCATTTTTTTAATAATGGATTTAATGGTGCTCCGTGGGATGTTCAAAGTTTTGGATATTTTTTTATAACCCAACCCTGATCTGTACTTCTCCACAACGTTGTCCCTGACCTGTTTGGAGAGCTCCTTGGTCTTCATAGTGCTGCTTAGTGGTGTTGCAGTCTCTGGGGCCTTTCAGAACAGGTGTGTATATATATACTGAGATCATGTGACACTTAGATTGCACACAGGTGGATTTTTTTCAAACTAATTATGTGACTTCTGAAGCTAATTATTTGCACCAGATCTTATTTAGGGGCTTCATAGCAAAGGGGGTGAATACATATGCACCCACCATTTTTCAGTTTTTTTTTTTTTAATTCACCCATTTGGACTTTTTTTGTGTATGTTCATTACATGAAATCCAAATAAAAAATCAATTTAAATTACAGGTTGTATTGCAACAAAATAGGAAAAACGCCATGGGGGAGTGAATACTTTTGTAAGACACTGTATATGTTTTGACTATGACAGTTTACAATCTAAGGCAACACCAAGTCATTTTGTCTCAACTTGTTCAACAGCCACACCATTCATTACCAGATTCAGCTGAGGTCTAGATTTTAGGGAATGATTTGTACCAAATACAATGCTCTTAGTTTTAGAGATGTCCAGGACCAGTTTATTATTGGCCACCCATTATTGGGTGGCCAATTATTGTCATTATTGATCAATAACAAATTTTCCACCTCTCCCAAACTAACTTTACAAAATTCTAACTTACAATGCTTTTCTTTCATTATTCATTTTTGAATACGATGGCTCACTGTTCATTGTTGTCATTTCCTGCTTAAGTTTACCCACTTTGCCAATGAAGTAATTATTAGAATAATTGCCAACGTCAAATCGTTTCGTGATAAGTCATCTGATTCGATGAAAGATGCAGTTGAATGGGTCTTTCTGTCCATAATTTCATTTAAAGTAGTCAAAAGTTTAATATCATTGATCTTGGTTTCATAATAGTTTAGTCACATTTCTCAATTTGCAGTAAGTCAGCCAGTCAGATGTGCAGCCAGACTTATTAGCCACTCCTTTTGCCCCATCTCTTTCAACCATACAGTTTTTCAATTCCTCATCAATCCATTGAGCCTTAACAGTTCTAATAGTCAGTTTCTTACCAGGTGCATGTTTATCAATAATTTGAAGAAGCAATTTCATAAATTCATCAAGTGCAGCGTCTAGATGCTCCTTAATAATCACATCAGACCAACACATTGTTTACATCATCCACATAAGAGTCATAGCAAAATATTTTGTGTGTTCTTTTATATACTATTTTAGGCCCAGATTTTGGAACAATGGTTCTTCTAGATATAGCCATTATATTGTGATCACTGCATCCAATGGGTAGGGATACAGATAGAACAAAGTTCTACAGTATTAGTAAAAATGTGATCAATACATGTGGATGACCTTGTTCCTGTAGTAGGATGATTAATAACCTGAACCAGATTACAGGGACTGGTTACAGTGAGAAGCTTCCTCTTGAGTGGACAGCTTGATGAAAACCAGTCAATATTCAGGTCCTCAAGAAAGTAGACCTCTCTGTTTACATCACATACATTCAAGCATTTCACACATATTATTTAGATACTGACTGTTAGCACTCAGTGGCCTATAGCAACACCCCAAAATAATAGGCTTTAGATGTGCCAGGTGAACCTGCAGGTGCAACACTTCAATAACACTTGACATAAGATCTTCTCTGAGCATTACTGGGATATGGCTCTGAGTGTGTGTGTGTGTGTGTGTGTGTGTGTGTCTTCGTGGCTTCGGAAAGTATTCAGAGCCCTTGACTTTTGTTACGTTACAGCCTTATTCTAAGATTGATTAAATAAATAAAAATCCTCAGCAATCAACACACAATACCCAATAATGACAAAGCGAAAATAGGTTTTTAGAAAAAAGAAAGAAAAATAAAACACCTTATTTACATAAGTATTCAGACCCTTTGCTATGGAACTCGAAATTGAGTTCCGGTGAATTCTGTTTCCGTTGATCATCCTTGATGTTTATACAACATGATTGGAGTCCACCTGTGGTAAATTCAATTGATTGGACATGATTTGGAAAGGAACACATCTGGCTATATAAGGTCCCACAGTTGTCAGTGCTTGTCAGAGCAAAAACCAAGCCATGAGGTCGAAGGAATTGTCCGTAAAGCTCCGAAACAGGATTGTGTCGATGCACATATCTGGGGAGGAGTACCAAAGAATTTCTGCAGCATTGAATGTCCCCAAGAACACAGTGGCTCCATCATTCTTAAATGGAGGAAGTTTGGAACCACCAAGACTCTTCCTAGAGCTGGTCTTCCGGGCAATCGGGGGAGAAGGGCCGTGGTCAGGGACGTGACCAAGAGCCCGATGGTCACTCTGACAGAGTTCCAGAGGTCCTCTGTGGAGATGGGAGAACTTTCCAGAAGGACAACCATCGCTGCAGTCTCCACCAATCAGGCCTTTTTGGTATAGTGGCCAGACGGAAGCCACTCCTCAGTAAAAGGCACATTTGTCAAAAGACACCTAAAGACTCTCAGACCATGAGAAACAAGATTCTCTGATCTGATGAAACCAAGATTACTCTTTGGCCTGAATGCTGAGCATCAAGTCTGGAGGAAACCTGGCACCAGCCCTACAGTGAAGGTTGGTGGTGGCAGCATCATGCTGTTTTTTCAGTGGCAGGGAGACTAGTCAGGATCGAGGGAAAGATGAACGGAGCAGAGTACAGAGAGATCCTTGATGAAAACCTGCTTCAGAGCGCTCAGGAACTCAGACTGGTGCAAATGTTCACTTTCCAACAGGACAACGCAGGAGTGGCTTCGGGACAAGTCTCTGAATGTCTTTGAGTGGCCCAGCCAGAGCCCGGACTTGAAACCGGTCGAACATCCCAGGAGAGACCTGAAAATTAGCTGTGCAGCAATGCTCCCCATCCAACCTGACAGAGCTTGAGAGGATCTGCAGAGAAGAATGGGAGAAACTCTCCAAATAAAGGTGTGCCAAGCTTGTAGCGACATACCCAAGAAGACTCGAGGCTGTAATTGCTGCCAAAAGTGTACTGAGTAAGGTTCTAAATACTAATGTAAATGTGATATTTCTGTTCTAAAAACATGTTTTTGCTTTGTAATTATGGGGTATTGTGTGTAGATTGATGAGGATTTTTATATATGTCTGAATACTTTCTGAAGGCAGTGTGTGTGTGTGTGTGTGTGTGTGTGTGTGTGTGTGTGTGTGTGTTTTTTTGTTTTTTTATCTCTCTCTATATATATATATATATATATATATATCACATCACACACAGTACCAGTCAAATGTTTGGACACCTACTCATTCCAGTTTTTTTTTTTTTTTACTATATTCTATATTGTAGAATAATAGTGAAGACATCAAAACTATGAAATAACGTATTGTAACCAAGAAAGTGTTAAACAAATCAAAATATATTTTATATTTGAGATTCTTCAAATGGCCACCATTTGCCTTGATGACAGCTTTGCACACTCTTGGCATTTTCTCAAACGTCAGCTTTTGGGAGAAAGGGTGGACAAATTGCTTACATCTGATTTGACAGGCAATGTCCCCACACGCTCTGGCAGCTTTCATGGCCCGGGATAAGTTATTTTCTCTTCTGGCGGACAGGTTCGGGATAGTTATTTTTGTGGAAGATATATGTTCCCCTCAAGATCTTGGTTCTTTCCAGAACTGCTACCTTGTCCTTGAACCTCAGGAACTTGACGACTATCGGCCTGGGCCTGTCACCTGGGCCGGTGGGGGGTTTTCCAGTCCTGTGGGCGCGCTCAGTCTCAATCTTCCTGTGGTCCATCTTCAGTTTCTCCAAGATAAATTCCTTCTCTTTATTGTCAGACTCCGTCCAGGTCTCATGTGGAGATTCTGCAGTTCGGTCTACAACGATGTTCCGCCTTGATTGTCCCTCGAGTCTGATTTCTCTGTCATTGTTATCATGGATTCGCATACAGAACTAATGTCCTCTCTCAATGACTTTCAGATTGTTGTCATCTTGCCATTTTCCTGTTCAAACTTATCGAACTGACCCTGGGAGAACTGCAAACTGTTCTTCAGGTCCTGGACATCTCTCGTCAGGTCGTACATTATTTTATTAGTTGACTTCACCAGTATTTGGACACAACGCTTGAAGCTATTTTCTTGTTGTTGTAACAACTGCTTGTAGAACTCTGTTTGTTTAAAATATCCTTCAATAGACACCACTGTCCTCACCGGTACTCCCACCGGCTTTGATCTTTGTCATTGTAGCAACGTAGGCTACGCTGTTACTCCCCGCAATTCCAGACAGGGCAGGTCGCAGGAACTGCATGCCAACCGCCTTTAAACCCCCGCCGAAGTTGAAGACTTCCCACAAATCTAAAAGCATAGGATTGGTCAGGCTGGAGGGAGTTTTCACCACATTTCTTATACCAGCCAGTCATTTCCTTTCATATCAGTAAAGGGAAATTAACAAGTGCACAATTTGGGAGAAAGGAGAGAGTATTGGGATGCACCCGTAGTGTAGAAATGACTTCTACAGTAGTATTGAGACCTCTGGCAAGTCTTAGCCAACACATTTTATGGTAGACAATGACATCTAGTGTTGTTTGTTGTGATCAGATAGACCCTCTACCATGGAAAAATGACTGAAGACAATCTGAAGCCTCTCTCTTTCTCCCTCCTCTCTCTTTTTAGGAGCAGTTGGTTGTGGTTGAGCTCTCTGGTATAATTAACTCTGATTTTTTGACCAAGTGTCAGGGCACCTGCAAGATACTGGTGAGTGATCTGGCTTCTTTTTCTCGTGCTCTACAGTAGGTAGCAAAGAAAACGTTGAATGAAACCTCTACGTTCCTCCTGTTGATTTTCTTATTTGTTGTATTGAAGGACATTGACAGTGAGCAGCCAATGATGCAGGTGGGAAGATACGTGTTTGCGGGAGAGTATGACGGTAAGTGTATTCATTATTGGTGGATTCTATTTGCTTACGCCTTACAACAACATATTTGCTGAATTTCTAATGGACCCCTTGCCCCTCCTCCCTATGCACACTTTAGATCTGAAGGGACTGGGTTAATAAAAACAACTCAACATGTCCCTTGTTGCATCTTGCCTACTGATAGGCTAGGTGGAAGAGAGTGTCTAGGGAAGATGGGCCTGTTTTTAATACAACATTTGTGTTATGAATTTGTGTTTTCCATTTTCCAGTAAAGGAAATGTAGTTCTACATGTTTAGGAGTAGTGTTGTTCTTAGTGCCCTGTTGTTGTGATCCTGAGTTACAGACTGAGTGTCTCTCCCCCATATCTCCTGACAGATGCTCTGGGCACCTGTGTGCTCTTCGAGGAGGGACAGTCGAGTGGTGAGTGTTGACGGAGTGGTGAGTTTTATAGAGATTAACTGATCTTCACTCTGTTAAGTTCTCTCTCCTCTCTTCTCTCTTGTGTGTGTTTGTTTTAGGGGCAGACCCCGAAGCCAGTCCAGAGCTGAGCTATAAGTGCCACACAGTTAAGAGACTGATGATGCAGAGAACCTTCCTTGCTGAGAAAAAGGAAGGAGACAACAGCTCAGGTTACACACACACACACACACACAGTGAGCACTCACATACCAACAAACACACACACTGTTGTGCTATGCTCTCTATTTTGGATCAATACTGTGGTCCTCTGGAGCTCAGTTGGTAGAGCATGGAGCTTGCAACGACTGTAAAGTGGATTTGATTCCTGGGACCACCCATACATAAAAATGTATGTGTGTATGACAATGTTTCTTTGGATAAAAGCTTCTGCTAAATGGCATAATTATTATAATTAAATGTTGCGGGGATGGACCTTTGCTTCTAGTGACTCCATTCAATGCAAATTTTACTGCACAATACGGTGCATTTAGCCAAAGTCAAACTTTGAGATGCTTGAATTTAGCTCTGTTTTTTTATGCAACATGAAGATGCTTGAATGTGGCTGTTTCTGTTTGTTGCTGTTGCAGGAGACTTTCAGTTTCAGCCACTGAGTGACGGAATGTCCCCAGCCAGACTCGACTCACTCTCTCACTTCATCCAGAACCCAAAGAGGACCTCCAAGCCAGCAGGGGAAGGGGAGCAAACACAATGGGGCAGAAGACCAGGTAGAGGGGTTACACTGGACACTGGCAGCAACTCCATTAATTAGGTTTACCTCTGATTTGTATTTATATTTTTGTACTGTGTATGTTGTTGAAATAAATATGACGCTTTCTAGACATGTTGTGCTTGATTACCGTATTCTAGTACTTAATAGATGGGATATTTCCTGATTTAGCCTGGAATTGAGAACTGCTTGATTCTCTGTTTTATCACCATCATCAGAATATCCCCACTGAGTTGGAATGTCAATGATTGATGGTGAAATGGGCATGCACTCATGCATATCCTACTAATGTACTTGGTTGTGTGATGCAGTTTAAAAAAACGAATGTCACAACAATAAATAAAAGTCAGTGTTAGAAAGTTGTTTTGACAATTCCTGCCTGATAAATGCTGCCGTTTTTTGGGAATGGGGGGGATATTTTTACACGCTCATAGTTTGAGGACGTGGCGGTTATTGACCAATCAAAAGGCCGAAGCTGTCCTGAAGTGGAGTAAGCTAATCTTAGTACATGAAACGACTTTACTACGGCGTTGTCGATGTGTGTGAATCCGGAGTAGATGACGTTGACGGTCAAAATCGAAAGACTACAGAAAGACCGGTGAGTAAAAAATCACTTTTATCCCTACCTAAATACACAGTGCATCTCTGTTTTTATCTTGCTAATATGTTGTAACATTAAAGTTATACACACTGACATGAGCAGTGCATTTATTTCATCAACAGATGTCGAGCTAGCGAGCAGGCTTATTTGCTAACGTTAACTAGCTTGCTTGCTAACTGGCTGCACAGCAGGGTGTATGAAGACTAACAAATAGCTAACTAGCTATCCATGTAATCTAAAAAAAAGTAGCTAGTTTAGCCAGGAACGGTGGAACCACAGATGAGAAGGGGAAACTGAGTTTGTTACAAATATCTTTGGTGGAACTAGATAACTAGCTACCTCATCTTATCACACACTGTCATTGATCACGTTGATATCAGGCTAGATTTCTAGCTTGCTAAGGCCGTCACAACAGCAACGTTACTATTTGTATGGTTAAACTAAAGTTGGTCATGACGAATTCCTGTCGTAAACTAAATGCACTGTCACACTGACACAGGCATATTGTTGTTGTAAGCATCTCTCTGTCCTGTGTGTGTGTGTGTGTGTGTGTGTGTGTCAGAGTATGGAGCTGCGGCCGCTGGTCATGTGTTTTGCGCTGTGCGTGGTCTATGCCTCCAGTAAACCCACCATCGAGAAGAAGGACCGTGTCCATCATGACGACCTGCTTAGCAACCGCAATCATGATGATGCAGATAACTTTGATTATGACCATGAAGCGTTTCTTGGACAGGATGAGGCCAAGACCTTCGACCAGCTCACACCTGAAGAGAGCAAGGAGAGATTGGGGTAACACACACAGCACAAACACAGATTCTGTATCTTGTTTAGAAGCGAGAGAAATAGATTTGTATAGAAGAGATGAAAAGATGGATTTACACCCTTCATCTCTCTTTCCCTACAGTATGTTGGTAGAGCGTATAGATGAGGACAGGAATGGATATGTGTCAGTAGAGGAGATGAAGAAGTGGATCAAACACAGTCAGAAGAGGTGGATCTATGATGATGTGGACCGCCAGTGGAAAGGTCATGACCTTAACGGAGATGGACTAGTGTCCTGGGAGGAGTACAAGAATGCCACATACGGATACATACTGGGTACGGACACACACACACTCTGAAATGAGTATAAGAATGTAACTTACGACCCCTGACAAGTGCCTTTTTACTGGAAGGTCTGACTTAAACTTTTCCAATTGGTATTTGTGTCCCTAAGATGATCCAGACCCAGAAGATGGCTTCAGCTACAGACAGATGATGTCACGCGACGAGAGGAGATTCAAAATGGCCGACCTGGATGCGGACCTGAAGGCCAATAAAGAGGAGTTTACAGCCTTCCTCCATCCTGAGGAGTACGACCATATGAAGGATATAGTTGTACTGGTGGGGCACACACAGTATTTATTTTGTTATACACAGACACAATTTCTTTGTCTAAAGTAGCCAGCCAGTAACATCTTTGTGCCAATACCCTCTCCTGTAGGAGACCATGGAGGACATTGATAAAAACGGAGACGGCTTCATAGATCTGGAGGAGTACATAGGTGAGTTATAACCTGTAATAACACCTGGAGTACATGAGTGTATTATAACCTGTAATAACACCTGAATCAGTACATTGGGGACACGTAGATAGAACATGTCATCAGCATCTCTCTCTTTTCCTCTTCTCTTCCCCCTCTCCTACCCCTCTAGGTGACATGTATAACCAGGAGGGTGATCCTTCAGAGCCAGAGTGGGTGAAGACAGAACGAGAACAGTTTACTGAGTTCAGAGATAAAAACAAAGATGGCCGCATGGACAAGGAGGAGACCAGAGACTGGATCCTCCCTTCAGACTACGACCATGCAGAGGCAGAAGCCAAACACCTGGTCTACGAGTCAGATAACGACAAGGTGTGTGTGTGTGTGTGTGGGCATGCACTGAAACAGAGCGCATCTAACCAACGATTGTGTTTTCTCTCCCCCTCTCTCTATAGGACGGCCGTCTGACCAAGGCAGAGATCGTAGAGAAGTATGACCTCTTCGTTGGCAGCCAGGCTACTGACTTTGGAGAAGCCTTGGCAAGACACGATGAATTCTAACCCTCCACTTCTCACATAGGGTTGGGGTCAATTCAGTCATGGAGTTGAAATCCCAATTCAAAAGAAGTGCACTATATGGAGAATAGGGTGACGTTTGAGACGGAGCGTTTCACTCTGATGCCTAGAATAATAATTGGACTTCCTGGCCTATTATACACACTAGTGATTACATCACTTTGTACTGAGTAGTGTATGAGTTTGGACATCAAGACACACCTCCTGGTTTGGCTCCACCATCCTCTTGTCCAATCCGGACAATGGAAAGGATATACAGTATTTCCTTTGTCTTCGTTTGCAGATCAACTTTGTTTTTGTAAAAAAAGTGACAGAATACAGATGTTAGTGTTTGTTTTGGTAGCCTTGTTTGAACAATGTGTCAGGCGTGCAATGAAGTGCAGAACTGTGCGTGTTGGGGTCATTTCAGTTTTCAATTCAGGAAGTGAGTAAAAATTCAATAGAAAACAAACTGAAATGATCCCAACCCTGGTGTGTGTTCTGCTATGCACTGGACTATGAAGGGGAAATGTACAGTGGCCTCCATTAATATTGGCACCCTTGGTAAATATGAGCAAAACGGGCTGTGACTTTTTTTTTTTTTTTTTATTATCCTCTTGGTCTTTCATTCAAAATCTTCACAAAAATATTAAAGTTAAATAATTTGAAAAAAAAATATCATAAAACAAAAAAAATTCTCATATGTGTGCCACAATTATTTGCTCCTCTTCATTCAATACTTTGTGCAACCTCCCTTTGCTACGATAACAGCTCTGAGACTTCTCCTATAATGCGTAATGAGGTTGGAGAACACATGGCAAGGGTTCTGAGACCATTCCTCCATACAGAATCTCTCCAGATCCTTCAGATTCTGAGGTCCACGCTTGTGGATTCTCCTCTTCAGGTCATCCCACAGGTTTTCTATGGGGTTTAGGTCAGGGGACTGGGATGGCCATGGCAAAACCTTGATTCTGTGGTCAGTGAACCATTTTTGTGTTGATTTTGAGCCATTTTCTTAGAGCCATTTCCTGATTTGTGCAGCTCAAAAACCGTTTGTCGCACATCATTTCTGTATTCTCTGGTCTTTCCCATTGTGATGGATGATTGGAATTTGGCCTGTGTGTCACCTCATATTTATACCCCAGTGAAACAGGAAGTCATGGCTTACCACTTATGTGTTCCTAATCACTCAGGTGAACTTCACGTGAAATATGAATGTGAATATACTTCAGTTAGATTTTACCTATAAGAATTTCGAGGGGTGGCACATGTGAAATAAATAGTTTTCTACAAAACAATTTATTTCAATAATTTTACTTAAATTAAAGGTTATATTTTTGTGAATATTTTGAATGAAAGACCAAGAGGATAAGCAGTAAAGACATTTTATTTCACAGGCCATTTTGCGGGGAGGACACTATCGCGGTCCACTCTATAAGCTACTACCACAAAATGCTCTTTGATTTCATTGGCTAGCAGTGTCTTCACACCACCACTCCCCAAATGTGGCCAATCCTCCTAGGGTTAGTGGTTATAGCCCAGGGATCAGCAACTAAATTCAGCCGTTAAATATATTTTTTTATTGAGTGGATGGTCAGGGGGCCAGAACAAAATGAAGCAATAAGGCCCGAGGGGGTGTAGTATATGGCCAATATACCATGGCTAAGGGCTGTTATTATGCACGACGCAACGCAGAGTGCCTGGATACAGCCCTAAGCCGTGGTATATTGGCCATATACCACAAACCCCCGAGATGCCTTATTTGCCATTATAAACTGGTTACCAACGTAAAAAATAAATAACAAAATAAATGTCTTGTCATAACCGGGGTATACGGTCTGCTATTCCACAGTTGTCAGCTAATCAGCATTCAGGGCTTGAACCACTTATAATTACAAATCATTTGTAGACTGCAAGAAGCCCAAACACGTGTTTGACTAAAACATAATTTCAAATCTTGCTTACATTTGTATACGATCACGTGTCTATTTTGCATGGGAATACTTGGGAACAGATTTCTTAAATCAAAGTCACTAATTTCCTGGTGTTTTTAGTCTTATGTAAAAAAAATATATATCGTTGTTTTTTTGGCTCAGAAAACTCTCCGCCAGTTTGGGAACCGTGTTGTAGCTCACTGAGTGGGCCTCATCAAAGCCTCATGAAGACTGTTTGGATGCGTGCAATACAACACCACCATAGGGACTGGGGTGTGTGTCGGCCAATAGCGGTCCCCCGTGTCCCCTGTGTGTGCAGGTTTTAGTTCCTACATGTGTGTAGGAGCTTGGCTCAATTAGGGGTTAGATCAGTTATTTTCTATTTTTACTTCAGTCTGGGCACCCCCGGGTTGTACATTTCTGATCTAGTACCTGTACTAGCACAACATATTTATAGCCCTGTGTTAGTACAGGGCTGGAACAAAAATGCGAAACCCTGGTGTTTCACTCAAGGACCAGAAATGCGAAACACTGGATGGGAAATCGAGAGAAACTGTAGGACTCCTCTTTCCTCCTTTCTTTTTCTGTTTCTATGTGTGTGTCCCTCCACTGAGTGCCTCCTTTTGTTTTATTTTGGTATCCGCTGAATTCTCTTCTGTACTACACTACACTACACACACATACTACACTACACACACTACATATGTTTGGAGGCTTATTAAAGTAAGATTTCCCCTGTTCAAGCTTCTTCCTTAGTTCTAGTTGTCATACTGTATAATACTTTTATAACACCTGATACTTAGTGTTTGACCCTCTATAACCACTTGTATTGATCTGGTTCAACTTCCCTTAAACCCTCTGCCATCAGGGCTACATAATAATGACATGAACAGTCATAACTGTTGGTATAAAGTCAGTTTTGATAAACTGACACCAAAAGTAGGACTTTTTATGTTATGTCATGTTTTCAACAGTGTTATGTAGGACTTATGACGGGGTTCTAGTAATGTGTTTCTATTGTCTTTATAAAATATGATAATGTATATGATATAATGTATATGTTATAATAATGTATATGATATGGCTGTTTTTTACATGATCAATCCAGCACCATGCCTATCAGTAGTGATTACCCTGTACATATGTTGTCACCTGTTGCCTTGTTGACAGTGTGTGCTGTTGTCAATCAGGTGGAGAAGTGTTTTTCTGATTAAAAGGATGTTGTGGAGGTTTTATAGAAGTATATAATTAATCATTCTAATTCTAAAGGTGCTATGTTACCCTTATCAGATCGTTTTAGACCAATCTGAATCAAATCTATTTTACCACATATGTGACAACCAAGACTAGAACATTGAGGCCAACCTAGACATTTAAATGAATTGCCATTTAGTTTATTTTTTAAATAAACTGGGAAAAAGAATGCAGTGGGGGAATCTTAGAACCTTATCTAAACTAATCATCCTCAAATAGCACCTCCAATCACTGAATATCTTCACCTAGGACGCGTTCATCAATCAAAACAATGGCACTGTCTACAGAATATTCAGCAAGGTGAACAACAGGTTTGAAATCATACTGCTTCACAGAGTTCTGCATATGTGTTATTGTATGTGCGTCAATTGGTGCATCTCTGGTCAAGGTGAACTGGGTGGGGCCGGAACTTGATACCAGCGTTGCTGCAGAAACTGCATCCTACAGTTCTAATTCAGGCAGCAGCATCTACACATAGAGTATCGACCTCTGGAGGCACACACACACAATGCATACCGGTTTGCAGTATATACATGTGCAATCACACATACAAACAGTAATGTATATGTAGTATATGCATGCACAGTAACACACAGGCATACCAGTCATCCAGTTGGAATGTAGATGCTGTCTCCTGCTGAAGTCTCAGTATGCTAATGAGCCTATAAAAAGCCATGTCACCAAACCATGAATATTCATCCATGTCCAATGTCCCAGCGAAGGTGACCTGTAAGGGCGCAGCAGAGGTCACAAGGGGCAGGGCTTAGATTAGAGGGACTCAACCCCCTGGGACCCACCCCATCAGACAGAGCCTACATATCCCCATACTAATACACACACGTTCACACAGCCAACCAGAGATGCCCTCTCTCTCCTGCCCCTTTCTCTCATTCCCTCTTTCCTGTCATACCTGTGCTCCTTGTCTCAGAGACTCCGCTGGTTAAAACAAACAAGAATCTGCCACCCCTCCTCACCTCCCGTCCTCTTTCCTTCTCCTCTCCTCATACTGCCATCTCCTCTAACTCTCTCTCTCTCTCTTTTTGTGTGTGTACCTGAGAGTCATACCTCTCTCCACCCTGCAGCCAGTCAGAACCAAGGCCAGGACATACACACACAAAGGTAAGACTCTCTCGCCTCTCTCTTTCTATCTCTCTCTTTCTCTCCCAAGGTGTGGTCAGTGATGGTGGTTGAGGTGACGGGTGTGGTTGGGTTAATGTTAGATGACAGTCGGTCAGGGTTACAATGTTGGTTTAGGGATAGATATATGTTAGGGTTACAATGTTGGGTTAGGGTTGGATACATGTTAGGGATAGATATATGTTAGGGTTACAATGTTGGGTTAGGGTTAGATATTTGACTGGATCAGGGTTAATGTAATTTCCAGTTTTGGTTGTAAATGGGGGGATATCAGAACCATCTACAGTATGTTATCTTTAGCTTAACTCTTTATTTAATCAGGCAGGTCTAACTTCTTATTTATAGTGAGGACCTAAGAGAGTGGGTTAGAGTGAGTGACAAGAGTTTAGCCATGATGGAACGAACTCGTTATAAGATAATACACTGTGGAAGTGACTTGTCATGCACTTGTAGTATGTACCTATTAGTAGCATAGCATGCTGAAGACAAGCAAAACATCCTAAATAAATCCAAAGTGATTTTCTTCTTGATTAGCAATAGTGATTAGTGTAGTTGTGTCTCTAGTGATGACATGATGATATCAATGTCATTGCGTATTACATAAATATATATATATATTGTCACGTGTTGTTTTACACTAGTTGTAGAATGCTAGACTGTCTTCATTGAATATTTTCTGCTAACATTGATGGTGGTTAAGAGCTGAGTGAGTCAGTTTCCCAGACTCAGATCTGAAAAACATAGAAGGGGTAGGATCAAGGTGAAGGGGTAGGAAGTGAATTGGGACCGTCCCTACTTTGGACTAAAAACATTCTCACCTCCTCTCTCCAGAGATCAGACACTCATGATGTCCTTTCTCTGTCCCCCTCTCTTCCTCCACACCTCTCCTCCCCCCATGTGTTGTGTTGTCAGCAGGTTTGACAGGGGACAGGGTTGTGTATCTTATGTACAGCAGGCCTTAGTGCCAGACCAGCAGAAACACGGGAGGACATCTGACACACACACACACACACACACAACTATGACCACTCTATAACACATATTTATTTTTTAAAATATTTTTTTTATTTTTTTATTTTACCTTTATTTAACCAGGTAGGCAAGTTGAGATTTACAACTGCCAAGATTAAAGCAAAGCAGTTCAACACATACAGCAACACATAGTTACACATTGGAGTAAACAAACCCACATTCAATAAAAAAAAATTAATAATCTATATACAATGTGTGCAAATGAGGTAAGATAAGGAACATAAGGCAATAAATAGGCCATGGTGGCGAAGTAATTACAGTATAGCAATTTAACACTGGAATGGTACATGTGCAGTAGATGAATGTGCAAAGTAAAAATACTGGGGTGCAAAGGAGCAAGATAAATAAATGACTACGGTAGGGGATGAGGTAGTTGGTTGGGCTATGTACAGGCGCAGTGATCTGTGAGCTGCTCTGACAGCTGGTGCTTAAAACTAGTGAGGGAGATAAGTGTCTCCAGTTTCAATGATTTTTGTAGTTCGTTCCAGTCATTGGCAGCAGAGAACTGGAAGGAAAGGCGGCCAAAATAGGAATTGGCTTTGGCTGGATGTTTCTTAAAACTTGGTGCTGATCATTAATATGCAGTATTCCACACTAGTTTTGTAATAAGTGTCTATTTGAAAAGTTTGTTATTTTTGTCCAGATCTCTGGAATGTTGCGGTACTGTGAGTTACTGTTAAATGAACAAGTTGTATTTTAAATAGCCTGCCCTGCCACTTGGTTTGGCATTCTGAAGGCTGGGGCTGGGAAATCTAACCACTCACTCAAATTTAAGACCGAGCTAGTTTGGATGCAAAAAGTGACATTTTTTGAAAGACTTTCCTTCTCTCTGTGTCTTTCTCTCTCTAGGTGATGACAAGTAGTCGTAGGGCCACCCCGGCACAGCCCAGCCCCTCACACCTGTTAATCAACCCCAATGCCTCAGCAACCCCAGAACCTGGGCCCGGAGGCAACACCTCCACAAAGTTTATGAGCGAGTTGCACTCCCTCCACAGTGAGTAACAACCGATCAGGGGTGGGTTTCTAGAGCCATTCTAGAGTTCATTTTTAGAACCAAGTTAAAGTGCAGTTGAAGTACTCAACTGAGAAATAAAATACTCTCACATGTGTGTGTGTGTGTGTGTGTGTGTGTGTGTGTGTGTGTGCATGTGCATTTGTGCAGTGCCCTCATGGGCTATAGGAGCTCTATGCGTGGTAAGTGTGTGTCTGGTGTTGTCATGCTGTTTGTGTGTGTGGAGGAAATGTCTGAAGAAGAAAGACAAGGACACAGAGAAGGAGAAGAAGGGCAAGAACGGCTTGAAAATGGACACTGAGCTGGAGGGAGGCAACTCTGAGGTATACATACACACACACATTGCAGAGTATCAACTCCCTGTGGAGCGCTGCACAGAAACGTTTAGTATGTCTCTGCTGGTTACTGTGTATCAGGTTTCACCTATGTGCGTGTGTGTATGTGCGTGTGTGTCCTGTAGCCCCTGAAGGATGAGGGTGACACAGAGACTGGATTGACTGGCAGGGAGGAGGAGGTGCCTAAAGAGGAAGTGAAGTTGGGCAGACTAGAGTTCTCAATGGACTACAACTTCACGGAGAACACGGTGAAGACTCCTTGTTTCAATCCCTGCTCTAACACATCTGATTCAGCTAACCAAGGTCCTGTGGAGAAGCAGATTAACCAGTCTGAGGAACAACAAATCACTCAATCAGAGACATGATATAGATGTGGGTAAATTCTCTCTCCCTCTCCCTGTTTCCTCCCTCTTTCCTCACCCTCTCCTCACCCTGCCCTCTACCCCCCTTCCCTGTCTGTAGATGGTAGTAGGTATCCTGCAGGCCTGTGATCTCCCTGCCATGGACGTCGGGGGAAGTTCAGACCCGTATGTTAAACTCTACCTTTTGCCAGACAAGAAGAGGAAGTTTGAGACTAAAGTCCACAGGAAGACACTCAACCCAACCTTCAATGAGACTTTCACCTTCAAGGTACGCCTAATTCCTGACCTCTGACCTCTAAACCCTAACACTGACCCCACATTCAACAAAGTGTTTGTGTATGTGTGTGCGCGTGTTTGTGTGTGCATGTGCATGCTGTATGTGTGTAGGTACCGTACAGTGAACTGGGAGGCAGGACTCTGGTGATGACAGTGTATGACTTTGACCGTTTCTCTAAACACGACTCTATTGGAGCGCTACGAGTACCAATGAGCAGCCTGGACTTCAGTCAGATGACACAGGAGTGGCGGGAACTGAAGAAGGCAGAGAAAGAGGAGGTGAGAATGGAGAAATTAGGAGGATAGAGTGAAAAAAAGAGAAGGAAGAGATATTATAAATAGGAAAGAAAGTCTCAAAGTTACAAAGGATTTAACTCCACAAAATTAAACAAAGAACAAAACAAAAATGTCAGTACTCCCCCTCCCATACCTCTCACCCTCTCTCTCCCTCTCCCTTCCCCACTCCCCTTTCTCTCTCTCTCCAGTCAGAGCGGCTGGGTGATATCTGTCTGTCTCTGAGGTACGTTCCTACAGCAGGGAAACTAAGCATTGTCGTCCTCGAGGCCAAAAACCTAAAGAAGATGGACGTTGGAGGACTATCAGGTGAGCTGAGGGGCGCTGTGTATGTGTGGCGTGTTGGTGTTTGTGTGTGTTAGGCTGATCTCTGTCTCCTCTGTCAGACCCCTATGTAAAGATCCACCTTCTGCAGAATGGAAAGAGACTGAAGAAGAAGAAAACCAGCATCAAGAAGAACACTCTCAACCCTTACTACAATGAGTCCTTCAGCTTCGAGGTGCCTTTCGAACAGATACAGGTATGCTCTCTCACCACACAAAAACACACACAAACATACACACTCTTTCTCTCTCATCCCTTACTACAATGGATCCTTCCTGAATGAGAGGCCTTTCGAACATAGGTTTGTGTCTGTGTTTGTGTGTGTAGAAGGTGCAGGTAGCAGTGACAGTGTTGGACTATGATAAGATTGGGAAGAATGACGCCATCGGGAAGGTTTTTCTAGGCGGAGCCAGCAGCGGCACAGAGCTCCGTCATTGGTCAGACATGCTTGCCAACCCCCGCCGGCCCATTGCTCAATGGCACGGCCTCAAAGCAGAGGATGAAGTCAACGCTGAGCTGGCTGCCAGGAAGTGATGTCACATCCCTAGGCAGCTCTCTGTAGAAGACTACTTTATATTGATGCATACTGACATTGCCGATCCCCGATACCCATCCACCATTCATGACCCCCCAAACCCCCTCCTCTACTGTGTAAAGTATTTAAGACACATTACTATCTGGGACATTAGCATGTATATATCATGATAATACTATGAAACATGTACATTATACTATGTTATTAAACATTCTAAGATTTGTTTCTCATGTGTAAATCTTCACTCACATCAGATACACATCACTGGCCAGCAGAGGGAGTCAAAGTCTTATACACACACACACACGCACACATATATATATATATATATAACGCTCACACACACACACGATCTCATTTATAATTTAATTCAAGTTGAATTACTGAAAATCATACATATTGTGCCTTAAAGTAGGACTGCAGTTAAAAAAAAATCGAAAGTAGGCCTACATAATTCAGTTGTTGCATTTGTAATGTCCTAATCTCAGATAATCTATCTACTTCAATTAGGCCACTATTTTCCTGCGGCGCATCGAGTTGCAGTATTTCCGTCTTTTCAGTTGGTTTGATCCACACACCTGCACTCATCATCCATCTGAGGGGCTCGCTCAACTGCCTCTGTGCACGTGGATGTCAACCGCGGGAAGCTCGGTAACGAAAAGCGATCACTACTCCCCAGTCGGTCCTGTGAAATGTTCCGTTAACGTCCCGGTGGATGAGCTCTGAGATGAACGGTCCGCGGAGAGTCAAACTGTTTCTTCTTTCGTGGTATTCAGTCCTCCAGCTGCTGACAGCACAAGGTGAGTCTCCCAACGACACGGGCATAATCCCTGAACCATTTTATTTCAGAACTTTTACAGCTGATTCATTTATCTTTCAGTCTTTCAGGCTTTTGACATTCTAAAAGTGTCATAGCCAACGTATCTTCATTTCAGAGAGGCCAGCAATTTAGGATATGCGCTATATCCGTGACCTCGATTAAAACAGTTTATTGACGTTTGAACAATATGAAATATCAGATAATTTTACTGTTACTGTATGACATGTATTTTTTGTCGCTCTTTAGTGACATTAATCACATTATAAACCGACACTGTAGTTGTGTAAATAATTCTTACTTATGCTGTTTAAATATGTGCAATACTGATTCTTGGGGGAATGGTTCTGCATTTTGAAGATTAGATGTCTGTTGTAGATATATTTATGTGTTGTGATAGTGATATGTGAGCCTATACATTGTGATAGTGTGTGTGTGATGTTTTATTGATGTCATTTTCTTGTGTTTAGAAGCTCAGAGCCAACTGACAGAGACAGACGGAAGACTACAGAGGTGAGAGGAGAGGATGAAAGGAAAAGAGAAAAACTCATCCCCTCTGGGGATTCATTCATTCAATGTCATGACCAAGCTGGTGTGTGTGTTTGGCTGTATTCAAGTGGTCTTAAGTGCACTTAACTTCAGTTTGCATCTCTTCATAATGTACATTTCTCTCCGTGTGTGTGTGTGTGTGTGTGGTGTGTGTGTGTGTTTGCAGGAGGGCTAATGCACTGCGGAGGAAACGGGATCTCCTAGGGGAGGAGGTAGGTACACTACACCTAAGAGAAGCAGAGGTCAGGACTCACTCAACACCCTGACCAGCACAAAGATTCCTTTGTAAGGACACTGGGGCAACTACACAAACACACAAACAGGGCTAGAGATACACAGCGGTGTAGGGGAGGGTAAATGCACGTAAAGGCCACGTTTTGTTTTGCACGGTTGTTACCCACCTTTTGCAGAAAAATGCATCGAAAGTACAGAGATTGTTACTTTTTTCACCTATTTCTTTACCACTACATCATTGGATACACACATACTATACACACAGCTAGACAGATTGACAAACTGGGTCTGGTAGGTTTGTGTGTATGTGTGTGTGATCATCAGTGCTCTCTCCTCTCCAGACATTCAGTCCTCTTCTTTCTGAAGCAACTCTCCCTCGCAGTGTTCTACACAATTACACAGCCCGCGATGCCTCCTCAGGTAGACACACACACACAGGGTGAGGTTGGGTCAACGCGGCTACAGAAAGGACTAAAAAGCAGTCTGTCTTGTAAAGAATCATTTGTTCTCAAAAGTCTTTCCTGAGAAGATTGAGGAAAGATTGTGTGTTTTTTACCAGAGTACTGTGGCTGTCTGAATGGGGGCTGGTGTCAGGAGGGGGGTGTGTGTGACTGTGCACAGTTCCAGGCCCTCGGAGACCGCTGCCAGATCAGTGAGTAATACACACACTCCACAATGCATGTCTCATTTTTGTGTGTGTTTGTGTGTGTCTACATGAGGGTTAGACCCACACGTCAATCAACAATCATTAATAAGCTGCATTAAATTAATATACACACAAACACCCCCTAGTCCAAATAGTGTGTGATTAAGTCTGGAGGATTAGGGTTGAGTTTCTGTAGACAACATCAGAGCTGGGTCTCTAGTACAGCCTCTATAATAGTAGCTTGCCTGAGAATTTAATTAGTGTTTCCCTTGCCCAACTATGGTTGGTTTTGGTGGGTTTGGTGGCGCAAAGGTAATATGAAGTGTTGCTGTTGGGTTCTCGTCCCGGGTGAGGCAGTCAGGGACCAACTCTGTTACACACTGTTCCTGTTATCCAAATACCTATCTGGTTAAAGTACCATCACAGCACAGTCTAGTTGGCAGGTCTGGGAATAGTACAGAGACGGGGGTTTCCTGGAATTGAGCAGCTTTTAGTGAGCTGGCACTGTGGGCAACCAACCCCTCCATAGCCTCTTACACACAAAGACAGACCAGTGCACCTTCAAGCTGATTCAGAGTTGAGATAAGCATACACAACTCTGTGTGTGTGTGTGTGTGTGTGTGTGTGTAGTTCCTAACCAGGGCCAGGACAGAGATGGGATCTGCAGGTCTTGGGGTCAGTACCACTATGAGACGTTTGATGGCAGCTACTTCTACTACCCTGGAACCTGCTCCTACATACTGGCCCAGGACTGCCGCTCAGTCACACCACAGTACACTGTGTGGGTCCATAACAGCCGTGTGTGTGAGGGCAGTGTGTACTCCTGTCCCAGGGCTCTCAGTCTCTTATTCCCCAACGAGGAGGAGATCCACATCTCTGGATACCAAGTCCACCAGGGGGGTCGCAGGTTAGTAGGCTATGGACAAATGTGTGTGTTTGTGCTTCGTAATGTGTGTGTAGGGCGGCAGGTAGCCTAGCGGTTAGAGCGTTGGTCCATTAACCAAAACGTTGCTGGTTTGAATACCCAAGCTGACGAGGTTAAAAATCTGTCGATGTGCCCATGAGTCAGGCACTTAACCCATATTTTGTCCAGCGGCGCCGTACTACTATGGCTGACCCTGTAAAACAGCATATTTCACTGCACCTATCTGGTGTATGTGACAATGAAGCATCGTAAAAAAAAAAAAAAATGTGTGTGTGTGTAGGCTGAGCCTGCCCCAGACAATAGGAGGTGTGTTTATAGAGCGTCTGGCTGACTACCTGCTGGTGAAGAGCGTGTTTGGCTTCTCTCTGGCGTGGGACGGGGGGAGCGGAGTATATCTGAAGATGTCTGAACAGCACCACGGCACCCCCTGTGGCCTTTGTGGGAACTACAACAACCTGCTCAACGATGACCTCACCACAGCCCGCGGTGAGACACACACTCACACACCTCATCAAAGCCCACTGTAAGACTGGACAGACGGGTCCGACCAGTCTCTTATCCTCCCTCCTCCATCCATCTCTTATCCTCTCTCTCAGCACCCAATCATCCCTCCATCACAACCTTTCTCTTCTCAGCACCACAGGGAACCATTATAGTTATTATTACTGAAGGGGAGGCCCTAGTCCTGTAACCTGACCTAGACAGGAGAGGAGAAATGGGCAGCAGGTTGCCTAGTGGTTGAGTGTTCGGCCAGTAACCGAAAGGTTGCTGGTTCAAATCCCACCACTGACTAGGTACAAAATCTGTAATGTGCCCTTTAGCAAGGCACTTAACCCTAATTGCTCCTGTAAATTGTTGTGGATAAGAGCGTCTGCTAAATGACGTGAGTGTAAATGAGGAAAGATGGAGCAGAGGAAACCAGAGGAGAGAGGAGTTCTTCTAATATACACTTGTTCTATTGGATTATAGTCAGGCATGTAGAGGGAGGAACCCTAACCGTGTGTGTGTGTGTGTGTGTGTGTGTGTGTGTGTGTGTGTGTGTGTATGCTGTCTGGGGGTTGTCTGTGTGTAGGTGTGCAGACAGAGGAGCCAGCAGTGTTTGCTAACAGCTGGTCAGTAGATCTGCCCCATGAGAGAGGCTGCCCTCTGGTGGACATAGACTTCACTGGACCCTGCCACTCTGAGTCTGACATGGACGTAAGACCTGTCTGTCTGGAACCCTGTTGCTTGAACCTGGCTTGTCCATGTGCCTGTGTTATGTGTGCTTACTTCTGTGTTTTATTGTAATATGTTGATGTAAGAATGTGTGTGTGTGTGTAGGATGCCATAGAGAAGTGCAGTGCTCTCCTGTTCTTCCCCTTCCTGTCCTGTCATGAGAACATCGACCCAAACCCCTACGTGGCTAGCTGTGTCTCCGACCTCTGTGTGTAAGTCACTCCAGAGTGTTCATGTGTCCTGTAAATCAGAGGGTATTTGATTCCTCCATGTCGTCAGAGTGTTGTCTGGCTGTTGACTGACTGTAGTCTAGGTGTTGTCTGGGTGCTGTCTGGGTGCTGTCTGGGTGCTGTCTGACGGTTGTCTGGGGGTTATCTGACTGTTGTCTGCTGTAATTAGGTCAGATGATGAGGAGACGTTTTGCCGTGCGCTGGTGGAGTATACACGAGCCTGCAGCCATGTAGGATACCCTGCACGAGAGTGGAGAGACAGCTTCCCATCCTGCAGTCAGTAACGTTACACTAACAACCCAAACCTTCAACTAACCTTCAGCTAACTTATTACTACAGTAAGTCTTTCATTTGACTGTTCCATAGATGATGGCTGTGAGGAGAGTTTTGTCCATAGAGACTGTATCAGCTGCTGCCCTCCCACCTGTACCTTTGATAAGGAGTGTCTAGGAACTAACCTGCACTGTCTGGATGGATGCTACTGCCCTGATGGTACACTCATATACACACACACACACACGGACGCACACACATACACATAGATTCACACACACTCCCTCTCACCCTCTGTGTGTCCGTCTGTCTCAGGGTTGATTCTGCAGAATGGGACTTGTATCGCTGTGTCTCAGTGTCCTTGTGTCTACCACGGCACCTCATACACACAGGGACACACTCTGGAGCAGGGCTGCAGCGTCTGGTGAGTGTGTGTTTGTGTGTGTACATGCGTGCGTGTGTGTGTGTGTGTCACTAACCTGTGGTGTGTTTACAGTGTGTGTATGGGGGGAGTGTGGAACTGCACGGACAACAACTGTACAGGTGAGCTGACCATGTCATACAGTATATTATCAACGCTCATAAGTGGGACGATACAATGTCACACCCTCTCTCTCTCTCCCTGTCCACCCTCCTCTCTCTCTCTCCCTCCCTCTCTCTTGCAGCGGAGTGTTCAGTAGTAGGTGACGTGTTTGTGACATCGTTCGATGGGAGGATGTTCCTGCAGCCAGGGGCGTGTCAGTACGTCTTGGCCAAGAGCCGCAGTGGCAGCAGATTCACTGTTACACTGCAGTATACCACCTGCACAAAGGTAACACATACACACACTGCAGTATACCACCTGCACAAAGGTAACACATACACACACTGCAGTATACCACCTGCACAGAGGTAACACATACACACACTGCAGTATACCACCTGCACAAAGGTAACACATACACACACTGCAGTATACCACCTGCACAGAGGTAACACATACACACACTGCAGTATACCACCTGCACAGAGGTAACACATACACACACTGCAGTATACCACCTGCACAGAGGTAACACATACACACACTGCAGTATACCACCTGCACAGAGGTAACACATACACACACTGCAGTATACCACCTGCACAGAGGTAACACATACACACACTGCAGTATACCACCTGCACAGAGGTAACACATACACACACTGCAGTATACCACCTGCACAGAGGTAACACATACACACACTGCAGTATACCACCTGCACAAAGGTAACACACACATACAGACTGACACACTTGTGTGTGTGTGTGTGTGTGTGTAGGCCCAGCAGCAGGTGTGTATCCAGTCAGTGACGGTGGTTCTGGATGAAGATGTGAATCACCAGGTGACTCTGACCCGAGAGGGGGAAGTGCTTATAGGGGTCAACCCCGCCCCCGATTTGCCCTACGCTGGTGGTATGATACAAACTTTATTGATTCCTTTAATAATACTCCTATGGTATGTAGAAGGATACGGATATGAATACTATCAAGTAGCATGTATAGAGAGAACAGTAACGGTTCCAACACACAGCTTTGTGGAACACATTATTTTACGTCTGACTTAATGTGTGTATGTGTGTAGATGTAGTTGAGGTACGGAGGTTAACGTCAGTGTTCGTCCAACTGAGGACGTTGCTTGGACTGCGTCTGCAATACGACGGGCGTGGTGGGCGTGTCTATCTACAGCTGGACAGCCAATGGCGCAGCAACACGCTGGGCCTTTGTGGAACCTTCAACGGAAACCTGCGGGACGACTTCCTGTAAGGAAACACTACTTCCTCTCATGCTGACTTCTGACTCCTATCAGTAGATAGGTTTTTGGAATTTTTATCTGAGGAAGTTGAGTAAAAGAGTATTACATTAAGAATATTCCTGAAATGTTAGCTGGCCTGTGTGTGTAGGTCTCCAGCAGGAATGATAGAGGGGACTCCCCAGCTCCATGCTAACTCCTGGAGAGTCTCATCTGCTTGCTCCGCCCCCATCAACCAGCCCATCATTGACCCCTGTGAGATAAATCAGCACAACGGTAACCTCTGACTTCTGACCTCAACTCTAACCTGACCTCCATTTGTTTTCTTGTAATACCTCTCCACATATCGTCTCAAAAGCTGTGTGTGTGTTCCAGTGTTCTACGCCTCTCTGTGTGAGGTGTTGTTGGGCAGTGTGTTCTCTCCATGCCATGGTTACGTCAGTCCCAGTGTGTACCAGCAGCAGTGTCGCTACCAGGCCTGTCGCTGTGGTAACGCCTGTCTGTGTACGGCCCTGGCCCACTATGCCTATCTCTGCTCCAAACACAATGTTACTATCAACTACAGGGCCCACGTCTCAGAGTGTGGTGAGTCTGTGTGGGGTGTCGGGGGTATGATATGTGTGTGTGTGTTTGTGTTTGTAACGGTGGTGTGTCTTGGGGGTGTGATGGAGGTGTGTAACTCAGATGTGTGTGTGTGTGTGTGTGTGTGTGTGTGTGTGTGTGTAGGGATGGTGTGTTTGGGTGGGATGCTGTACCAGCCCTGTGTGTCGTCCTGCGGCGGGTCCTGCCGCTCCCTCTCCAGTGGAGAGACCTGTAACCATGACGACTGTGCTGAGGGGTGTGGCTGCTCCAAGGGCAGTTACTACGACGATGTACGACAACGCTGCGTTCAGCCGTAAGACTTCACCACCCTACACATTATCGCCTAACATACACCATCATCTTGATCAAAAACACATTATCATCATCGTTATCATTGTCAAACACATAACTTCAGCCTTCCATCCGTCCTCTCCCCCCTCCTCTCTTCTCTCCTCCGTCTTTCAGGTCGCAATGTCATTGTTACTCTATTGGAGGGGTATCCCAGCCAGGGGAGGTGTCCTTCAGCGCCGCAGGCCCTTGGTAAGCAGCCCCCCCCCACACACACACACACACACAGAGGTTATAGAGAGTTCACTTCACAGACATAAAAAACAATCCCCCTGATTGGTAACATTAGAGCTCTGAAGAATTGTTCTCCTCTTTCTCCCGTTCTGTCTCCCTCCAACAGCCTGTGCAGGAATGGAAGGATGGAGTGTGTACCAGAAGAAAGAGGTAAACTATTCCTCTCTTATTCCCCTCTCTCTTTTCCTCTCTTATTCTCCTCTCTCCATTCCTTTCTTATTCTCCTTTCTCCATCCATCTAACAACAAAGCTCTGTTTCTGAATGACCTCTGTCTGTTTCAGAGCCGGAGCGAGGCCAGTGTCCAGAGGGAAAGGTGTTCCACAGCTGCTCTGAGCCCCAGGGGGTCCAGGGGGCGCCGGCCTGGCGAGGAGGTGTGGCCTGTGAGCTCACCTGTCGGAACCTGATGTTGAATCTGACCTGTCCTCCCACCACACCCTGTATACCTGGCTGTGTCTGCCCACAAGGGTAGGGTGTGTGTTTTAACTGTTTAAAACACAATAAAGTAATTCATTATTTCCTAACAATATACGTTAACTTTATAAACACACACATCCTTGAGCCCTGACTGTTGTTGGCCCCTGCCTGTATGTGTGTAGGCTGGTGCTGCACCGTGGGGAATGTTACTACCCAGAGAACTGTCCCTGTGCCTGGCTGGGCCTGGAGTATCTGCCAGGAGAGACCGTCGATACCCCCTGTTACAGATGGTACGACCCTCACATACCTCCCTCAGGATTGTTAAATGCTGTTAAAATCATTTAAAGAGAGCACCAGTTTCCTAAAATGCTTTAACTTAATCTTGTTCTCTCTCTGTCTGTCTATCTCTCTCTCTGTCTGTCTCTGTCTCCCTCTCTCTCTGTCTTTCTGTCTCCCTCTCTCTTTGTCGGTCTGTCTCTCTCTCTTTGTCGGTCTGTCTCCCTCTAGTGTGTGTCACCGGGGGTATTTTAACTGTAGTCACAGTCCGTGTCCGGCTGTGTGTACGGTCTACAGTGACAGACACTACCACACCTTCGACGGCCTGGAGTACGACTACCACTCAGACTGTCAGGTGTACCTACTCAAGGTGCTGGCGCGCATGTTTGTGTGTGTGTGTGTGTGTATAGGCAGATTGGATCAGGGAAAGGGGATCCAAGGAGTTTCTCTAAACTGGGATAAAAAAATAAATAAAAAATAGAGCAACTGAGGTAAGCAAAGCTGTAGCAACACACACACACACACACACACACACACACACACACACACACACACACCCACCCGAGTAACACAAAGAGAGGCCTGTTTGCGGCTGGCTCTCAGGGATATAGAATTAGAATGAGCAGGACTTTGGGACATTCCAGATCAAGGTTCTGTGGTGGCTGGACCAGCGGCCATATTGGGTGTTTCTTCTGGTTCTGATCACACATTTCCCTGTTCTGTTTGATCTATTCTGTTACCCAGGCCTATGAGCTGGAGTGACCACTAGTCACCCGATCCCTCCTAAAACAAAGAAATATACACTGAGTGTACAAAACATGAGGAACACCTTTCTAATATTGAGTTGCACCCCCTTTTGCCCTCAGAACAGCCTCAGTTCTTTGGAGCATGGAAAGCGTTCCACAGGGATACTGGCCCATGTTGACTCCAAGTTGGCTAGATGTCCTTTGGGTGGTGGACCATTCTTGATACACACGGGAAACTGTCAACCCCTCCGTCTTTTACACCGCTGCTACTCTCTGTTATTATCTATGCATAGTCACTTTAATAACTCTACCTACATGTACATATTACCTCAATTACCTCGACTAACCGTTGCCCCCGCACATTGACTCTGTACTGGTACGCCCTGTATATAGCTTCGCTATTGTTATTTTACTGCTGCTCTTTAATTATTTGTTACTTTTATTTTTTAATTTTTTTAGGTATTTTTCTTAACTGCGTAGTTAGTTAGGATTTCACTGTAAGGTCTACATCTGTTGTATTCGGCGCATGTGACAATACAATTTGATTTGGTTCACCTGGTCAGTCTGTCATGGAAAGAGCAGGTGTTCCTAATGAATAGTGTAGAACAGATATGCATCTAACTGGCAGGTAGACTAAGATATGTCAGCTCTATTCATGACATTTCTGTCTGTATTGTTCAGTGTGTTGCTCCCTCCTGACCGCCACCCTGAACGTGATGCTGTTCCTGTAAATGTCAGAGGCTCTCAGTAAAGGAACACTGAGCACCAGGAATGCACTCTACCAGCCCTAGGGACAGACCTGCACACCACACTAGAGACCACACACGCACACATACACATACACGCACACACATGCACATACACAGTACTCTTTCTCTCTCCCGAGAGTGTAGTTGAAGTGTCTATAATAAGCACTGCTGTCTCGCTCTCTCTCAAATTCACTTCAATTCAAGGGGTTTTATTGGCATGGGAAACACATGTTTCTTGCCAAAGCAAGTGAAATAGATAATAATAATAAAAATTACAGTACACTCACAAAGGAATAGAGACATTTCAAATGTCATATGGCTATGTACAGTGTTATAACGATGTGCAAATAGTTAAAGTACAAAGGGGAAAATAAATATACATAAATATGGGTTGTATTTACAGTGGTGTTTGTTCTTCACTGGTTGGCCTTTTCTTGTGGCAACAGGTCACAAATCTTGCTGCTGTGATGTCACACTGTGGTATTTCACCCAATAAATATGGGAGTTTATCAAAATTGGATTTGTTTTCGAATTCTTTGTGGATCTGTGTAATCTGAGGGAAATATGTGTCTCTAATATGCTCATACATTTGGCAGGAGGAAGTTTGGGTCAGTCACAGTGGTCAGGTATTCTGCCACTGTGTACTCTCTTTTTAGGGCCAAATAGCATTCTAGTTTGCTACGTTTTTTTGTTAATTCTTTCCAATGTGTCAAGTAATTATCTGTTTGTTTTCTCATGATTTTGTTGGGTCTAATTGTGTCGCTGTCCTGGGGTTTTGTGGGGTCTGTTTGTGTTTGAACAGAGCCCCAGGACCAGTAGGGGACTCTTCTCCAGGTTCATCTCTGTGTATATGATTGTTAATCTCTCTCTCTCTTTCTTTCTTCTCTCTCTCTCTCCAGAGTATAGATGGTGAGGTGTCCATCGTGGCCCAGAATAAGGATTGTTATGAGAGTGGGATCATCTGTATGAAGATGCTGGTCATCCATGTTGGATTCACCAAGATCTACTTCAACGACAACTCAGGCCAGCCTGTGTGTACCATACACACACACACACACACACATAGACTCACACATTTCACACTCAATGAAGTCCATGAGCCCTCCTTGGTGGGCAGTACAGACCCTACGTGTGACAATCCTGGTGTGTCCTAACCCGGGTCTGGCCCGATGTGTGTGTCTTGTAAACTCTACTCCTCCAGAGTCCATCCAGTGTGGTAGGTAAGGGGTCTGAATTTGAGCTGTGGTCAGCAGGCTACTACACAGCAATCCACTTTCCCTACCAGGACCTAACCATTCTCTGGGACCACAAGACGACCGTACACATCAGAGTTGGACCACATTGGAAGGTCAGGATACTATAAGACCATATACTGCTCACACACACACACACACTAAACTGTCTCTCTCTCTTAACAGTGCTGAGCTGTCACCACTCACACATCCACCCACCCCTACCCCACCCCTAATCCTCCTTTTTCTTTCTCTATCTATCCTTTCCTTCCCCCTGTCTGTCTAGGGTCTCCTGACTGGTCTGTGTGGGAACTTTGACAGTGTGACAGTGAATGACATGACCACGTCCAGCCACATGGAGGTCAGCAATGCTCAGGGCTTCGGAGACAGCTGGGCCCTGGGACAGGTACAGACACACACACAGTGGAACTGCAAACTGCCATCTGCTCTTCACTCGGAATGATAACTATACTGAACTAAACGCAGGTTGACGTTTATTGTCAAGGAGTCCCAGACAAACTGTCCCATGTCGTGGGCAAATTCTTAGGCCGTAAATGATTGTCGGACGTCTTGGCTCGTTCAGTGTGACAGGGTCTAGGTCTGCCGATTAAGTACCAGTACGTTCGGTCCTAGGCTCTGCCAAAGTTCTTGTTTTGCCTTTATCGTGTAGTGCGGCCTGGTGTTGCGAGCCGATCCCGGTGAAGATTATTGTGAATAGTCAGATTAATAAAGTAGTTTGATTTAAAAGTTTACAAGCTTTGCAAGAAGAACGATTTCCCTAATAATCTAGTTTCCATGACATCTGAAATCATGCTACCTGATGGGATTTTGACAAATGCACAAAATCGGCAATCAACATTTTTGGGGAAGCCTATTTTATTCTGAGTTTGGACATACAGTGCCTTCGAAAGTAACCCGACCTCTTGACTTTTTCCACATTTTATGTCACAGCCTTATTCTGAAATTGGTTACATTTTTGTTATCAATCTACACACAATACCACATAATGACAAAGCAAAAACAGGTTTTTAGATTTTTTAGCAAATTTATTAAAAATAAAAAACAGAAATACCTTATACATAATACATAATTATTCAGACCCTTTGCTATAAGACACGAAATTGAGCTCCGGTGCTTCCTGTTCCCTTTGATCATCTTGTTTTTATGTGGTATTGTGTGTAGATTTCTGAGGACAAAAATATATTTAATACATTTTCACACTACGGCTGTAACGTAGCAAAATGTGAAAAAAGTCAAGGGGTCTGAATACTTTTCTGTAGGCACTGTATCACATTTGTATGTGAACTATTTCTAAGATGCATACTTCACTGGCACATAAGCATAGAGAGAGGCATGCGTTGCTGGGGCTGGGACATGCGCTGCTGGGGCTGGGACATGCGCTGCTGGGGCTGGGACATGCGCAGATCAAAAACACTGCTGCAGTTGACGTAGCCTCACAAGCCAATAGCAGAATGTGACAACAGAACTGAAGCAAATCTTACAATCTGGCCAGGTTTATATCAATATTTTAATTTAAAGACTGAATCTGACATACAGTCTACAAAGGCCTTTAGGCATTAGCATTATCAGTGTGGTGATGTCAGGGTGAAGGTTAGGCTAAGGTTTTATTACTTTGTGGCTGTGCCAGCTATTGACCACTCTGCAGAGCTGCATCCAGTATATGCGTCACGGCAATAAACGCCAACCTGCGAATTAAATCGATTCACAGCCAATTTACCATGTCTCTAAAGATAAAATATTATTCCCAGAGTAATGGCTGGCTAAAAGGGGGAACTTAGAGAATATTTCCCTGTTCTTTATCTTTAGTTTTGAAGTGGAAATAGTTATATTTTCCCTCCCCTAGCCCTATCCCCCCTGCCCCCTCGCTTCAACCCCTCAACCCAGTCTCCTGCCTCTCTAGGGTCTACCTGTGAGATTTAGGAGAAATCAGGCACCCACCCTCCCACTCACTTTGTCTCTGTGTGTGTGTGTCAGTGTGAGAGTGACTATGTGGTGAAGAGAGCATGTGAAGGAGACCTGGGTCGACAGCCGTACGCCAAGAGAGAGTGTGCTCTACTCTACAGTGATGTCTTTACTCCCTGCCACAATGTGGTGAGTACACACACACACACAGGAAAGGGGGGTATGGGAACGATTCTTATCTGATCTCAGTAAATAAGCTCTACTCTCAGGAGATATACCCCACGACCAGAGACACACACACAGGGGGTTAAGGTGTGCAGCTTTAGGTGGTGTGTTGTTTTTCTTTTTGTACTTTTAAAGATTTTTTCTCCCCAATTTCGTGATATCCAATTGGTAGTTACAGTCTTGGCCCTTCTCTGCAACTCCCGTACGGACTCGTTAGAGAGGCGAAGGTCGAGAGCCACGTGTCCTCTGAAACACGACCCTGTCAGGCCGCTATTGCTTCTAGACACACTGCTTAACCCGGAAACCAGCCGCACCAATGAGGAAGAGGAAACACTGTACAACTGGCGACCGAAGCCAGCTTGCAGGTGCCCGGCCCTCCACAAGGAGTAGCTAGAGCACGATGGGACAAGGACATCCCGGTCGGCCAAACCGTCCCCTAACCCGGACGACGCTGGGCCAATTGTGCGCCGCCTCATGTGTCTCCCGGTCACGACCGGCTGTGACTCAGCCTGGGATCAAACCCTGGGTCGTAGTGACGGCTCAAGTGTTGCAGTGCCTTAGATCGCTGCGCCACTCGGGAGGCCCCCGGTGGTGGGTTGTTGAGGTTATGTTGTGTTATTTTCTGAGTGGCCAACAGATGGTGGTGCAGGTTTGACTGACTTCAGAATGACACAACATGGAGGTTGTCTTGCTTAAGCAATGTTCTCCCCAGGATTTCTTAAAGGCTCAATGCAGCTGTTTTTATCTCAATATAAAATTATTTCTGGGTATCAATTTCCTTTCATTTCTGGGTTTACAATTAAAATGGTCAAAAAGAAACAAAAAATAGCTTGTTAGCAAGAGAAATTTCTCAAGCAAGTATTTTCTCTGGGAGTGATCTGAGTGTGGAGCAGAACTGAAAACTAGCTGTTATTGGCTCTTACACTAAAAGGGCATTATCATCATTTTCTACATTTCACAGTATTATTCCAACCTCATAGTGTGGAAATGTACACTGAACAAAAATATAAACACAACATGTAAAGTGTTGGTCCCATGTTTCATGAGCTGAAATAAAAGATCCCAGAAATGTTCCATATGCACAAAAATCTTATTTCTCTCAAATTTTGAGCACAATTTTTACACCACTTCAGCTGCACTGATGTCTAACAAGACAGCCCCACAATCATTTTATCATCAATTTCTCTCAGCCAATCATCAGTAATTTGTGTAAATGCTGTGCTTGTTGATTGTCCTTCCTTATAAGCATGCTGAAATTCTGTTGTCAATTTGGTTACTGTAAAATAGCATTGTATCTGGTCAAACACCATTTTTTCCAGAAGTTTACTAAGGGTTGGTAACAGGCTGATTGGTCGGCTATTTGAGCCAGTAAAGGGGGCTTTACTATTATTGGGTAGCAGAATGACTTTAGCTTCCCTCCAGGCCTGAGGGCACACGCTCTCTAGTAGGCTTAAATTGAAGATGTGGCAAATAGGAGTGGCAATATCGTCTGCTATTATCCTCAGTAATTTTCCATCCAGATTGTCAGACCCTTGTCATTGTTGATAGACAACACACTGACTTTACGGAATTCAAAATTAAAATTTTTGTCTTTCATAATTTGGTCCGATATACTTGGATGTGTAGTGTCAGCGTTTGTTGCTGGCATGCCATCCCTAAGTTTGCTTATCTTGCCAATGAAGAAGTCATTAAAGTAGTTTGCAATATCACTGGGCTTTGTGATGAATGAGCCATCGGATTCAATAAATGAAGGAACCGATTTGGCTTTTTTCCCCAACATTTCATTTCAGGTGCACCAAAGCTTTTTACTATCATTCTTTATATAATTTATCTTTGTTTCATAGTTTAGTTTCTTTGTATTTAGTTTAGTCACATGATTTCTTAATTTGCAGTATGTTTGCCAATCAGTTGGGCTGCCAGACTTAATTGCCATACCTTTTGCCTCATCCCTCTCAACCATAACATTTTTAAATTCCTCATCAATCCAAGGGGATTTAACAGTTTTTAGTCATTTTCTTAATGGGTGCGTGCTTATTAGTAACTGGAATAAGTTGTTTCATAAATGTGTCAAGTGCAGCGTCTGGTTGCTCCTCATTACACACCACAGACCAGCAAATATTCTTTACATCATCAACATATGAATCACTGCAAAACTTATTGTATGACCTCTTATACACTATGTTAGGCCCAGCCTTTGGAACTTTGGTTTTCCTAGATATGGCTTTTATATTTTATATTTATATCCACATCCTATGGATTTGGATGCTTTCAAGCGAATATCTGCAGCGTTTAGTAAAGATGTGATCAATACATGTTGATGATTTAATTCCTGTGCTGTTTGTAACTACCCTGGTAGGTTGACTGACAACCTGATCCAGGTTGCAGGCACTGGTTACAGTTTGACGTATCACATACATTATAAAGCATTTCACACATATTATCCAGATACTGAGTGTTAGCACTTGGTGGTCTATAGCAGCTTCCCACAAGAATGGGCTTTAAGTGAGGCAGATGAACCTGTAGCCATGTTACTTCAACAGTATTTAACATTCGATCGTCTCTAAGCTTTACAGGAATGTGGTTCTGAATATAGACCGCAACACCGCCTCCGTTGGCATTTCTGTCTTTTCGGTAGATGTTATAACCATGTATTGCTACCACTGTATCATCAAAGGTATTATCTAAGTGAGTTTCAGAGATAGTCAGAATATGAATGTCATCTGTAACAAGCAAGTTATTTTCTTCATGGACCTTGTTTCTTAGGCTACATATGTTAATATTGGCTATTTTTAGCACTTTTCTGGCTTGCATGATTGTTTTTAATGCTTTACTGGGAAGCTTATCAGAGGTAGACTTACTCATGTTATTTACATTGGGAGCTGATAGTGCACCGCGAGCTGCATAAAGTGGTCTTCCTACTATTGCACACCGCCTCAGTGCTAACAGTGTAACTCTGGTTCATAGGCTCATGACTCCGGCTTACAATAGCTGTAGGATAAACAGATGTATTCGGGTGCAATTAGGAATACATAAATTCAATTACATACACTGTGTTTGCCAATGCCCCTAAGATCATGTACATTTGATGCAGCATAATGACGACTCATTGCCACAATGGTAGGGATTAACTGAGCTGGTCTTGGATCATTTACCAGTCATTGTTTCACCGCAGCCTTGAAATGCGTGGACAGAGTCCAGGAGCCAAGATGATTTGGATGGACTCCGTCATTCCTGTAGAATATCTTCAGTTTCCAGAAGGTGTCAAAGTTATCAATAAAAGTGACTCCAGCAGAGCTACAGTAGTCTTTTAGCCAGATGTGTAATGCCAGCAGTCTGCTGAATCTTTCACACCCGCGGCCCAACGATGGTACTGGACCTGAAATTATTGGCTGTTTTTCGGAGTCTTTTAATGCTAAAATCAGTTCTTTTAAAATCAATTTTAAAATGTTTCTGAGCTAGCCCTCATTATGTCGTTTGACCCCACATGGACTACGACAGTGTCAGCTCCCGGCATCTGTGGTAGAACAGTCGGAAGCAGCCTTGTTATGTCCTGCATTTGTGCTTCTGGGTAGCACAGGGTTTTTGCCTTGGGGACCGAGATGTTTCTCACCATAGAGCTGCCTATGATGACAGCTGGTGATGTTGAATGGGCCGGTCTGTAGTAGTAGGGCAGGCATAATCTATGGACAATGAACACAATTGCATTTCATCGATGGCAATTTGAATGCACAGAGATATCGTGATGAGATCCTAAGGCCCATTGTGAGGCTCCTTTTTTTAAGATACTGTATCTGTGACCAACAGAGGCATATCTTTTATTCCCGGTCATGTGAAATCCATAGATTAGGCCCTAATTTATTCATTTCAAATTACTGATTTCCTTATATGAACTGTAACTCAGTAAAATCTTAGAAATTGTTGCATTTATATTTTTGTTCAGTGTATTTAAAACACAGGACAATCACGTTTTTGACTGCACTGGGCATTTAACAAGGTGGTGCTGATGAGTAAATCGAGGGGGTGGTCCAGAGGGGGGCTAACTGCCATTTTCTGCAATCTAGAGTGTTAAATGATAACAAATAAAGTAGCAAACAGTGATTGAGCAGCACGAGATGCAAGACTTCTCTCTCACAACATCACACACAATGTCTGCACATGCAAAGTAAACCCTAGCACATATAAATGATGTGCGAAGTCTTGCATCTCGTGCTGCTTGTGGCAACGTCATTTAGCTGAGTCTATCTTTAAATTGACAGTTTGTTTCAGTAAGAAAATGTATGAGAAGGTTTATTATTAAAATATTACAGTTTATTGTTGTGACAAAGAGCGCACACATGCACATACACACACCCCTCCATACACATTGTATTATGAAGCTGAGTTGTCTCTAATGTCTAATCTGATCCCTGTGTTCCAGAGTTCAACCCACATCTCATTGTTCTGATGTACCATCACTCAGACCCACTCTGAATTAATGATAACTATTCACCCCCTAGAGCACACACACGTCACTCATTCCTATCTACATTATTCACACACACACCCCTAACCCACATCTAACCCCGACCCCTGTCTGGCCCCACTAAACCCTCACATCTAACCCCCTCCCCCAGGTAGACATGACCTGGTTCTGATGTACACCTGTAACGTGTGTGTGTGTGTGTGTGTGTGTGTGTGTAGGTGGATGTCTCATGGTTCTATATGAACTGCTTGACAGACACTTGTAACTGTAATCGGGGCGGAGACTGTGAGTGTCTGTGTACGTCCATCGCTGCCTACGCACACACCTGCTGTCAACACGGTGTTACTGTGGTCTGGAGAAACCCCTCTGTCTGTCGTGAGTACACACACACAATTCCTCCTGCTTTCTCTGTCAGCATAGGTGCTGGGTCACTCAATGCTCCTATATATATATATATATACACACACACACGCCACTGCTCCATATCTCTTCCACCATTCTTTCTATCCATCATCAAATGACCCCAGATATTCACACACACACATACTCTTACACAATACCATGATCTCTCTCCCAGCCTGATCTAAACATTATGGGTTACTTGGCTATGTAAGTATCATCACATACTGTGCCTATGTGGATTTGTATGTCTGTAAATGTTTGTACCATTCTTCTCTTCCAGCCTATGACTGTGAATACTACAACCAAGGTATGTTTGAACCTGACCAAAAATGACTCACAAAGGAACACTTTTCAGCTCACACAAAAATACAAACACACAGGTATATGCACTAAATATCCTAATATATTCACTCTGTCTCTCTGTAGAGTTAGGTGAAGGTCCATTCTCAGTGGTCAGTGCTGTGTTTAATGCTACAGTCTTCGGTGTGAACAGAACCAGTGGGTCAGTGTTTCCTCTAGTTAGGGAGTTCGAAGGTGGGCTGCCTCCCCGTGGACTACTCTTTAACTTCATGATCACAGCAGGACTACAGAAGGACCGCACATCACGTGAGTCTCTCTCTTTCACACACACACACACACACACACACACACACACACACACACACACACACACACAAATACATCTCTCGTGAGCTTCACCCGTATGTTAAACTCTGTATTACAGGTCTCCCGGTGATCTCTCTGGAGTCAGCGGAGCGTCCTAACTTCTTCCTGGTTGTTTCGGACCGCGCTGGGCTGCGTTTGGAGCAGTGGACAAGAGGGGAGAAGTTTGGCCTCAGGGCTTCCTTCCTACAGCACCAGGGGCTGTTCCTGCCTGGCCACACCTCCTTCGAGCTGATTGGTCAGCCGGGAGTGTTCCTGACTCTGACACGCACGTCTGCTCGTGCTCAGAGATACGACAACTCAGACAACTTCAAGACCAGCAGCTCCTTTACCCTGGAGGGTTAGACAGAAATATAAAGTCATAATACACACACAATGGCGCGATGTCAGTGTCAAAGGAAATTGTATTTGAATTCCATAATTTGAATATGTATTAGGGTATTGATTTTGTAATATTTTTGAATTTATAATGCACAAATTCCTTCATTCATAAGTTGAAAAAGTATTTCATGATTTGAAACAGAATTGAATGAATGAAATTGAATGGACTTTGGAGAGGCGAAGGTCGAGAGCCGTGCGTCCTCCGTAACACAATCCAGCCAAGCCGCACTGCTTCTTGACACAATGCCCACTTAACCCGGAAGCCAGCCACACCAATGTGTCGGAGGAAACACCTAGAGCCCGGTCACGGCCGGCTGCGACAGAGCCTGGACTCGAACCAGGATCTCTAGTGGCACAGCTCGCACTGCGATGCAGTGCCTGAGACCACTGCGCCACTCGGTATATCATTTTAAGTTTACTAAAGTTTCAAACACTACATGACCAAAAGTATGTGGACAGCTGCTCGTCGAATATCTCATTCCAAAAATCATGGAAATTAATATGGAGTTGGTCCCCCCTTTGCTGCTATAACAGCCCCCACTCTTCTGGGAAGGCTTTCCACTAGATGTTGGAACATTGCTACGGGGCCTTGCTTCCATTCTGCCACATTGGTGAGGTCGGACACTGATGTTGGACATTTGGCCTGGCTCGCAGTCGGTGTTCCAATTCATTCAAAGATGTTCGATGCGGTTGAGGTCAGGGCTCTGTGCAAGCCAGTCAAGTTCTTCCACACTGATCTAGATAAACCATTTCTGTATGGACCTCGCTTTTTGCACAGGGGCATTGTTGTGCTAAAACAGGAAAGGGCCTGCCCCAAAATGTTGCTACACAGTTGGAAGCACAGAATTGTCTAGAATCTCATTGTATGCTGTAGCATTAAGATTTCCCTTCACCCGAACTAAGGGGCGTAGCCCGAACCATGAAAAACAGCCCTAGACCATTATTCCTCTTCCACCAAACTTTACAGTTGGCACTATGCATTGGGGCAGGTAGTGTTTTCCTGGCATCCGCCAAACCCAGATTCGCCCGTCGGACTGCCAGATGAGTGATTCATCACTCCAGAGAATGCATTTGTACTGCTCCTGAGTCCAATGGTGGTGAGCTTTACACCACTCCAGCTGAGGCTTTGCATTGTGCATGGTGATCTTGTGTGCGGCTGCTCGGCCATGGAAACCCATTTCATGAAGCTTCCGACGAGCAGTTCTTGTGCTGACGTTGCTTCCAGAAGCAGTTTGGAACTCTGTAGTGAGTGTTGCAACTAAGGACAGACACTTTTTATTTGCTACGCACTTCAGCACTCAGTGGTCCCGTTTTGTGAGCTTGGGTGGCCTACCACTTGTTCTTAGACGTTTCCACTTCACAATAACAGCACTTTCAGTTGACCGGGGCAGCTCTAGCAGGGCAGAAATGTGACTAACTAACTTGTTGGAAAGGTGGCATCCTATGACAGTGCTACGTTGAAAATCACTGAGCTCTTCAGTAAGACCATTCTACTGCCAATGTTTGTAAATGGAGATTGCATGGCGATGTGCTTGATTTTATACACCTGTCAGCAACGGGTTTGGCTGAAACAGCTGAATCCACTAATTTGAAGAGGTGTCCACATACTTTTGTTAATATAGTGTATATTCAACTTCTCAGATGCATTCAGAATCAGTTTTCAAATTCAGTTCTCTAAATTCAGATTCAAAACCAGAGACAACATCTTGGTACTTTTCCAGCCAGAAAAGGTAGAAGAGAACAGATTCAAACGCTCTCTGTGGTAAACAAAAGCTAGCGGTACGAACACACACCATTTATTCTTCTGTGTTTGTGCGTATGTTGACAATGTGTATTTGTGTATTACAGAGAGCAGTTTTGTGATCCCGTACCGTATGATGTGTGAGTGGCGCTACCATGCATGTGCCAGTCCGTGTGTTCGTACATGCAGTGACCTCACCGCCACACGCTGCCACTTCCTGCCCCCGTAAGAACACACCTCGCAAACGCTTACAAATGCACACTTAGAAACACACTTACAACACCGTTATACACTGTAAGAGAATGTTTAATACACATTTTGAACGTTTGTCTATGTGTGTCTGGCAGGGTGGAGGGCTGTTTCCCTCGCTGCCCTAAAAACATGGTTCTTGATGAGGTCACCAGGAGATGTGTCTACACAGAGGACTGTGAGTAGAGTGTGTGTCACACGAGGATCTGTTAAAGTACAGGTAAATATGTGTTAAAGTAATTTATGTCTGTGTGTCTGTCCTCAGGTGTGTCCCTTCCTCCCACTCCTACACCCTATGCCTTCGTAAACCGAACAACCACCACCCCAACTACTACCACTACAGCCCCCACAACTACCACTACTACTACTACCACTACAGCCCCCACTGCTACCACTACAGCCTCATCTACTACCACTACAGCCCCCACTACTACCACTACTACTAGTACCACTACAGCCCCCACTGCTACCACTACAGCCCCCACTGCTACCACTACAGCCCTCACTACTACCACTACTACTACCACTTCAGCCCCCACTACCACTACACCCCCCACTACTACTACCACTACAGCCCCAACTACTACTACTACTACTGTTAGGCCTACTAGTACTGCTACTACTACATCTAGAACCACTACTAGGACCACAACTACTACAACCAGTGCTGCCTCTACAACTGTTACTGCCACCAGAGCCCCCACTACTCCCAGTACAGCCCCATTGACTGAGCGTTTCACCCACACACACACCCCTCCTCGCTCCCCCTCTCCTCCTCTCCCTTCTCTGCCCTCACCCTCCACCCCCACTGTGACCGAGCACACCACTTCACCTGCAGTCTTTCCCTCTGTCTCCCCATCTTCCTCTGTCTCCCCTTCTCCCTCACCCACCACTACTAGTAGCACCACTGGGGTCACGACCCCCGACCTTGACCCCTTCAGAGGTCACTAAAGTAGCCTCCCCTACTCCCCCCAGCCTGGCAGTGACCGACTCCACCACTCCACCTTCTACCCCTTCTGCTACCACTTCCCAGCCTTCTACCCAGTTTTCTATCTCTCCCCCAGCCACTACCTCCTTCCCCACCTCCTCTCCACCTCCTCCCCCTCTCTCCCCCTCCACCCACACCCCAACCACCACACAAACACATCGTCCTGTTGCTACACCCACAGAGACCTTCTCTGCATTTCCAGTTGTATATGACACCTCCTCTGTTACCATGTCGACATCACCCCCAGAGACAACGTTCATAACCACGGAAACATCCACCAGCACAGACTTCTCTCGTGCCCCTGAGGCAGTCAGCATGCCAACAGTGCTACCCCCCCTTCCTCCTGCCCACCTCCCCGTGCACAGTAAGAGACTATCAGTGAGAGCCAGTGCGTATGGAGAAGATAAGAGGGCCGAGCATGCAGCCCTGGAGAACTCCCTCTGCCAGTAGCTGAATTTCTTGATCTCTCATTCTTTCTCTCTCTCTCCAGCCTCCGTACTCCTACCGTGTAGATGAGTGTGCAGAGCTGATCTGTTTTAATGGGGAGCTGCTCCTCCATAACTCCTCCCTCCACTGTCGGTACAACACCACTCCTCCTCGCTGCTCTCTGCTGGGCATGGCTGTCCTCACCAACACCGACCCCTGCTGCCCGCTCTGGCAGTGCCCCTGTAAGAACACACACTACTGTACATACACAAACACACTTTACATACTGTGTTTGTGTGTATTTGCCTATCCGCGTTCTGTGTGTGTTTCCGTGTTTGTGTGTGTTAGGTCGCTGCTCGGTGATGTCAGACCTGCGTGTGATAACGTTTGACGGTAACAACGTGGCGCTGTATGATAATGGCTCCTACATCCTGGTCTACCTGCCCAGAGAGAACATCATAGGAACAGTGGATAAATGCCCTACCAGCCAGGTACACAGACTGTTAGAAGGTGTTATATGCTGCTGTAGTTGTTGTAGTGTTAAAGTACTTTACGTTATTATAGAGGTGTTATAAACTGTTAGGGGATTCAATAAGCTCCTGACTGATCTGTTGGCTTTGTCTTGATTCCTATTTAGAGCGTCAACTCCATCAGACGACCGGTAAGTTTCCCTTTAACATCTAATCATCATGCATATGATGATGATAGTGTTCATTGTGATCAGGGCCTCTCTCCCTCTCTCAGAGCCCTAGTGGTGGGACGTCAGGTTTGTGTTTTAAGAAGTTGAACATCACCACTCCGTCCTACAGGATTATCATCAACCGCCTAGAACGCAAGGTGACCATCACTGACCGCATCCGACTGATAACTGGTCACATACTTAACTTTTACCACACTGTACAACACTGCTCATGCTATCTCTCTGTGTGTGTGTGTGCGCGTGTGTCCAGGTGTCAGTGAACCACATCAAAGCACGGCTGCCATTCTCCCGCAAGGCCTTGTCAGTAGAGGACACCGGCAGTATGTACCTGATCTCCACTCCTGGAGGAGTCAATATACAGTGGTACCACAGCACTGGCATCATGGTGCTGCAATACACCGCCCCCCTCCAATACATCTGCTCCTACTAGAGGCCTCTGTGGTAAGACATCCATGAAATTAGATAGATTTGGAATTTACTCTGACACGTTCGTCCTTCACTGTCAGATCAGGTATATGAAGTCCACTAGCATGATTTAATGAATCCGGAGAAGAGAGAAAGTTTCTCTCATACCCGACCATACCTTATTTTTGGCCTAGTTCTTCAGTGTGTGTGTGTGCGTGCGTGCATCCTTAATAGTTGTACAAATAAAGTTTTAAAATTGTGAGCGAGAGTAGGGCCTATTTCTTGTCAATGCTCTTACAAATTTTGGGTTTGCACGTTGTCTCACTTTAGTTGAGCACTGTCACTAATACGCCGGGAGTCGAGTTATTAAACTCATGCAGAAGGTGAGTTTAATAATAAAGAATGCAGAGAAACAAAACATGAGATGCATACAGAACGTGAATGGAAACAATGCTGCCTGATGGCTACAGAGTGCTAAATAAAGGGAGAGAAATAAAGGTGATAATGAGGTCCAGGTGTGCGTAACGATATGGTTAGTAGAGAGTAGTAGACCTTTGCAGGGGTCAATGTCGGGGTTGTGACCCTAGTAGCCCCACTGGTAGTGGTGTTGGGTGAGAGAAAGGGGGAGACAGAGAGAAAGTCTGCAGGTGAAGTGTGCTCGGTCACAGTGGGGGTGGAGGGTGAGGGGAGAGGAGGAGAGGGGGAGCGAGGAGGGGTGAGGGTGGGGGTGAAATGCTCAGTGAATGGGGCTGTGCTGGTTAGTAGAGTGGGAGTAGGCATAACAGACCGAAAAGAGCTTCTGGATATCAGAACAGCAGTTACTCACCTTGAACTGGACAAAGATTTTTTCTTTAATGAGTCTGACACAAAGGATATACTGTTCCTCTGGACCAGGCCCAAATCTCTATCATTCATATGAAGAAAATTCGGAGATACAGGGGGAGCAGATCCGGGTGCCTTGTGAAAAGTTTCGCTGAGTGGGTAACCCACCTCTACCATCTGTTCCATTGACCAACATGCAATCACTGGAGAATAAACTGGATGAGCTCCATTCGAGACTATCCTACCAATATACAGTTGGCTGGGTTTTCCTTGCATCGGCAGGACAGAACAGATATGTCCGGTAAGACGAGGGGTGGTGGTGTGTGTCTATTTGTCAATAACAGCTGGTGTGCGATGTTTAATATTAAGGAAGTCTCAAGGTATTGCTCGCCTGAGGTAGAATACCTCATAATAAGCTGTAGACCACACTATCTACCAAGAGAGTTTTCATCTACATTTTTCGTAGCTTTTTTTTTCCGTCTATTTACCACCACAAACCGATGCTGGCACTAAGACCACACTCAACAAACTGTATAAGGCCATAAGCAAACAAGAAAATGCTCATCCAGAAGTGGCGCTCCTAGTGGCCAGGGACTTTAATGCAGGCAAACTTAAACCCGTTTTAACTCATGTCACATGTGCAACCAGAGGAGAGAAAAAAAACATTGGCTACGGAGAGTGTGATCACACAGTCGTCCGGAACAGCTGGTGCTCTCATGCATGCTTCCGTGTTGCTTGCCTCGACGCGAGCATAAAAGGCGATAAAATAATAAAGAGTGCATAGAAACAAAACATGAGATGCGTACAGAATGTGAATGGAAACAGTGCTGCCTGATGACTTAGGCTACAGAGTGCTAAATAAATGCGTAATGATGGGGAGTAGTAGGTGTGCGTAATGATGGGGAGTAGTAGATGTGCGTAAGGATGGGGAGTAGTAGGTGTGCGAAATGATGGGGAGTAGTAGATGTGTGTAATGATGTGGAGTAGTAGGTGTGCGAAATGATGGGGAGTAGTAGATGTGCGTAATGATGGGGAGTAGTAGGTGTGCGTAATGATGTGGAGAAGTAGGTGTGCGAAATGATGGGGAGTAGTAGGTGTGCGTAATGATGGGGAGTAGTAGGTGTGTGTAATGATGGGGAGCAGGCGTGACAAGCACCTTCTACTCCTCTCTAAACTTGAGCTGTGCATGTGCCTGCTGGTGTGTCTCCCAGGGTGTTGTGACGGGAACCCGGCGGATGACCTGAAGCTGCCTAACGGTACGGTGGTGAGGGAGGTGGCAGACCTGGGTCTGTTCCTGCAGGCCTGGAGGGTCCACACCTCAGAGGACACGGAACACACACGACGCATCGGAGACAACTGTACCACTGGAGACTGCTCCACCTGTCTCTCCATGCTCAGACAGAGACCCTTCACTCCCTGCCACAGCAAGGTCTCTCCAGAACAGTTCTGTGATGTGATGTGGGCAGGCGACCTTCACTATAAGGCCCACCAGTGTGACTTCCTGGCAGCCTACGTAGCGGTCTGCTACACTTACCAAGTCTGCATCAGCTGGAGACGACACAACTTCTGCCGTAAGGACATTGTACACACACACACACACACACATAGACACTAATACACAGACACATCATGTCTGCATTAGCTGGTAATGACACAAATGTGTGTTCTTGCGGTGTGTGTGCGCATGCGTCTGCGTGCATGTGCGTGTGTAGCATTGAGGTGTCCCCCAGGTAGGGAGTACCAGGCGTGTGTGTCGACCTGTACCACCCGGACCTGTCAGAACAGAGAGTTTTATGAGGAGACCACCTGCTCCCACATCAGAGAGGAGTGTGTGTGTCGTTCTGGAACCATCCTGCACCGAGCAGACTCCTCTACCTGCGTCACAGAGGAGCAGTGTGGTGAGTATGTCAGCTCTATGTCAGTTACATGTCAGCTCTAGTATGTCAATGCTTTGAGCAGGTGCTCTGTATGGTTCTGTTGTTTAGTGTGTACTGTTAACGTGTGTGTCTGTGTCTTTGTGTAGTGTGTACTGATAACGAGGGATCTCCGCGGGCCCCTGGGGAGGTGTGGAACGGGTCATTGCGTAGCTGCTGTCTGTTCCGCTGCCTGGAGAACGGTTCTGTGGTGGCAGTAGAACCTGACTGTAGCATTAGTCCCACTCTACTGTGTGAGAGGGAGGGAGAGTACGTACTGGATGTCCTGGAGGAGGGGGCTTGCTGCCCCAAGAAGATCTGTGGTGAGCACACACACACACAGATATATATGCATGGTTAGACACCTACATGAACACACCTACTCTCTCTTTCTCACTCTCTCTCTCTCTCTCTCTCAATCTCCCTCAGAATGTAATCTGACCATCTGTGAGAGTGAGGTTCCACCCTGTGAGAATGGGAACCGGCTGGTGATTGGTTACAGTGCCCTGTCCTGCTGCCCAGAGTACCGTTGTGGTAGGTACTGAACCAAAACATAATATCTTTCATCATATGATGGTATTGTTAGGTGGGGTTTAATAACTGAGTCCTGTGATTGGTGTGTCCCAGAGTGCAACCCCCATACCTGTCCCCCCCTCACCGCCCCTGATTGCAGAGAAGATCAGTTCCTAGTGGAGGTTCGTGAGGACAACTCCTGCTGTTACTCCTTCCTGTGTGGTAAGGTCAAACCTTATACTTCTTAATGGGTGTACTGTCTCCATCCAACATTACTGTAGCTGGACTTGGGGTACAAGTTGTAAAGGAAATGTAGACACAGTCAGTGGTATGTGTGTGTTCTCTGCAGTGTGTGAGTCATGTATCGAGCCCGTGCCGTCCTGTTCTTATGGAGAGATACTGGCTGTGGATCTGAACACCACCCACAGCTGCTGCCCTCAATACCACTGTGGTAACACACACAAACATTATACTCTACACAAGCTGTACACACTATACACACACAGTGTTGATGTTTACTGCAATGTTCTCCTGTGTGCAGTGTGTGACGTGAACCTGTGTCCTGAGTCGTCTCTGAGCTGTTCTCCTGGTCTGTCTCTGATCCAAACAACCCTACCTGGACACTGCTGCCCCGACCGTCACTGTGGTACACACGCACGCGCACACACACACACACACACACACACACACACACACCAACATACCCAGATCTGTCTCTTTGAAAGAATCTTGTAGTCCAAACAGAGAGCACTGTTCTAGGCCTCCAGTTGTGTAGTAAACCCAGTCTGTCTCCTCCTCTCAGAGTGCCAGTGTGAGGACAGCTCTCTCCCAGTCTGTCAGGTGGTGAGTCAGTCAGCTTTAGCATTGTCCTTGTGTGATTTGTGTACGTTTGCTTGCTCGTGTGTGTGTGTGGTCATAGTAACGTCTCTGGTCTCTAAGGGGGAAGTACAAGTGGAGGTCCCAGACAGTAGAAGCACTTGTGGCTGCCCCCTCTACACCTGCAGTAAGTACATACACATACACACTATGCACAGACACACTGCTAGGCTACCAACCCCTAACTCCTGAGCACTGACCTGTGTGTGTAGAGAAGGCAGAGGTGTGTGTGTTCCAGGGAGTCACGGTGCTGGGTCCAGGGCAGAGCCTGATTCAGTACTATGAAGGAGAGCTGTGTTACACCGTCCATTGTCTGACACATCGTGACACACACACTGGATACTATGCCATGGACGTGTCCGCTGTCAACTGCTCTCAGAAGTGTGGCCAGGTATGTGTTTCTCTCACACACACACCACAAACTTCCGTCCTGATCGGAGCTAGGTTACTCTCTCTCGCTCTCTCTCTCTCTCTCTCTCTCTCTCTCAGCACCAGCTGTACGTAGCATCATCAGATCCTCAGGTGTGCTGTGGCTCCTGTAAGAATGTCTCCTGTTCTTTCAACAACGACAACGGAACCACTGAGCTCTTCACTGTGAGAACACACACACATCATTATACTGCCAAACAGACACAAATTCTACCTAACACACAAACACTTTGTGTGTAGACGGGGGAAATCCTGGATGGCTAACTTTTACGGTGTGTGTGTGTGTGTGTGTGTGTGTACAGGCAGGGAGCTCCTGGGTGGATAACTGTACGCGGTATGATTGTGTGGAGACGACAGTGGGAACTGTGATGCTGGCCTCAGGGGTGGTCTGCCCCCCCCCTTCAACGACACAGAGTGCACTCAGGTACACACACACTCACTCTCTCTCACTCTCACTCTCACTTTCACTCTCTCACTCTCACACACATAATGAGGTCTGTCTGTAACCTTTCCTTAATCATTGCAGAATGGGGGCGTGGTCCAGAGCTATGTGGACGGCTGCTGCAGGACGTGTGAGTGACCAATCACATTCGCTTCTCATACGCTTTCGGCTGACAATCACAGGGGTGGGCAGGGCGTTGCCTGGCAGTGGTTGGGCTTATTGGCTGACTGGTTGGGGGGTGCGGCCTGTTGCAGCCTTGGACAGAGTAAAAGCTTGTGGTTGGCTGGCAACAACCAGCATGAATCACTAGACTGCCCCGCACCCTCTGCTCTAGGGGTGGTCCTAGATCTGCCTGATGGTCCTGATACACGTCGTGATAATCTTAAAGGAGGATTTTACTGTTGATTTATAAAATATTTTCTTTAGTGGGGAAGTTGTCATACCTCACAGTTATCTGGAGAATAAAAGCATGCAAACAGCGGGCCTACCTTTCCCATTGTTTTAGACTCTATGATGCTAATGATACACTGTAGCTAACCTGACTCTCTGAATCCATACTGTACTTTCTAGGTGTCCAGAAGATGAAGGTAGTTTGTATTTTGTGTGAACTGTCCCATTAAACACACTAATTTCACATGTAAAGGTGAAGACTACAGACCCAGTCTGCTCTCCCAGTAATAACAGCAGCTCTGCCTCCTCGCCCGCTTGCCTGCTTGACCAGTTCGGCCAATAGGAATGCTACGTTTGTTACAGTTTGGCCAATGGTGATGCTTGGTGTTTAGAGTTTTGCCCGTGAGAATGAGCCTTGGTGCATCAGTGTGTAGTGATCCTGAGTGTTTGGCCGTCTGGCTGTCTTCCCCAGTCTCAGAGAACACTGTCTGGCTCCCATGGCTGTGCATGCCAACTGCGCTGATTACTCTGTGTGTGTTCATTGTGTTCTAAACCAACGTTAACCTGTGTGTTTTCCTAACGTTCTCATGACATTGCTGTTCCTGCCGCTGCTCCCAGGTTCTGGAGTCGGTGTTTTACCGTTTACCGTTAACCCCGTAACCCCCACTGGTAGTACTAACTGTGACAAAGGTACCACGACCTCTCACCTTTCATCTTTAACCTCTCACATCTCACCCCATAACCCCAACTGGTAGTAGTAACTGTGACACAGGTACCACGACCTCTCACCCCTCACCTATCACAGTGTGTGTGTTCTAGTCCTAACCCTACCACTCCATACATATAAACTACAGGTCAAGGTTCACCTAACTTTCCTCATAGAAAAATCCCTTTCCAATGGTTCAATATGTTATTGCTGTGCTGAATCCTCTAGGCCAACGGTTACTGTACCACCAACTGAATTCTGCTCTGCCTGGAGTACCCCTGAAGGACCCCCTCATGTGTATTTTACCAGTAAGCCTATGGTCTCATTAGTCTTCTCAAGTATCCCCTGTGGATAGGCCAAGTACCCCCAGGGTTCCTAGTACCCCTGGTTGGAAATCACTACTCTAATCATTCCTGTTACTTCAAGTATAAAGAGAGTAGAGCTGGACTCCATGTAGCTATCTTTCAACATTCCATCAACCAGCCCCAACCCCCTGTCGCTTACCCTGATTGGCCAGTGGCCAATAGGAGCTGGGTCTTTGGCGTGAGAACTGCTCCCCCCGGTCAGCTGACTGTCGATCAAACTGAGCCCCCGCTGCTAGGCAACAAAGAGCCCAGCTCAATAGACCTTTGACTGTGTGAATGACAGGAATCTAGGGCTGAGGATGAAAGCTGTGTGTGTGTGCGCGCATCTCAGCGTTTCCTCTGTGTGCGTGTGTGTTTAGGTAAGGAGGACGGTAAGACGTGTAAGCGTGTGGCAATCCGAACCACCATCAGAAAAGACGACTGCAGGAGCAACGCACCGGTGAGAGAGAGACAGTGTCAATAAGACAGTTTAAAAAAGTTAACACTGATAGAGAATAAAATCTCCCACCTCTCTCACTCTCCCCCTTTCTCTCTTTTCTCTCTCTCAGGTGACAGTGTTTTCATGTGATGGGAAGTGTCCGTCTGCCACCATCTTTAACTTCAACATCAACAGCCACGCCCGCTTCTGTAAGTGCTGCAGGGAGAGTGGACTACAAGCCCGCTCTGTCACCCTGTACTGCTCACACAACGCTACCCTGGTGGTCTACAGCTTCCAGGAGCCTGTCGACTGCTCCTGCCAATGGAACTAGAGAGAGAAAGAAGCTAGTCAGTGTGAGCTCCAGTATGGCGTTCAGTAGGAGGGATGGAAGATGGAACAGAGGTTAGAGGTCAGAGGTCAGAGCAGACAGGTCAAGCATCCAGGTAGGCGAGTGCTTTAGTCTTCCTTCAGTGTGTTGGGGAGGGCTGTATGCTGACCTATTATAGTGAACCTGTCGTTACAGATATGTAGTAGTCAGATATGTAGTAGTCACCTGTTCCTACTCTACTATGAAAGCACTAGTCCTATCTGTACTGCTGTAGCCTGCTGCTCCTCGTATGTAACACTAGCTAGTCCTCTCGGACTTTATCATGTTCAGGTCAGTTGGTCCCAGCTGACAGTACCGCTGCTGCTGCGTTAGTATGGATCTAGTGCTCTCTTGATGACTGACATGTTTTATATGCCTATCAAATTTCTCTTACAACATTATTACTTTTTTTTTTACAAATGTAAGGCTTTTATAGAAAAATATTTGTATTTAAATCAATCAATTATTTAGTAAGGTGATAATCCAGCTGAGCATCTGATGGTAGATGATCTGTATTTCAACAGAACTCTGTATTTGTTATGGTGTTTAATGTGAAGCATTTTGCGGGTAATCAGTATGTGCTGATGCCATCAGAGAGACTAGAGTCTCTAGTCACACAGAACCTCTCAGAATAAAACAATAAAACATTTAACAGTGACTAACTGATTGGTGGGTGTTTTTTGCGTGAATTAAAAACTACTCCTCCAAACACTCACTCCCCTGCTGACACAGCCTGTTCAGTGCTGACGTGTGTTTGTGTTTCTCTATCCTCGTGGTGTGTAATAATGGTGTGTGTGGGAGTCTAACAATGTGTATATATAATTACCATGCAAATACACAGTGTTAATGACACTTCATCCTAGGGAAAACACCAGTGACCTCCACAAGGAAGATATGAAGTATTGGAGAGGCATGAAACCACAATGATCAGTCATTGATTGAATAGTGATTGATCAGTGAATGATACCTCTTTCTCACATTCTCTAAATTCACCACAGACCACTAGCTCACATTCAACCACTCGCTATTCTTCCCTCTGGGTACACACACACAGACTGCTTTGATCTGCTGTGTGGAACACAGCAGTGGACTTGGTTAGCATATCACTGCATCACTACAGAGAGTGGAGTATAAATCTGCAAACAGGCTGAGGTGTATGGAGTGTTACCTATCTAGTAAACTCTAAGTTCTTTACTTTCACCCCGTCTTTGTCTCTACATCCCTCTCCTTCCCGCGCCTTCTCTTTCTCTCTCCCTCTCCTTCCCGCGCCTTCTCTTTCTCTCTCCCTATCTCCCTCTTTCTCTCTCCCTCTTTCTCTCTCCCTCTCTCTTCATGAGTTCCTCTCTCAATGGCTGTAATCCTAGTTGTCATAGTAACCGGCTGTTATCCCAACAAAGAGGAAGGGTGGCAGGGGCAGACCAAATTGGTGTTAGAGACACACACACACACACACACACACACTGATTGAATGGGACTGTGCACGCCTCCACACGAGGCTTTGCTTCTCAGAAAGCTGCTGCGGGGCGCTAAATTCAAAGTTGTGTTGCGTCACTGGGGAGGACTACTCTGGTGTAGTTCAGCTGTGATACACTCCTCTTATACAGAGCTCTGACAACCTCCGTCCTCACTGGAACCTCTGGTCGTGTAGTTTCTTCGCTCTTTGGAACATCGATAGGATATACAAACATCCAGGAGTTTCTGATTCCAAAGCAACATTGATATTGGGTGTGTGTTGTGGTACCATCTATAGATGATTGTGAATGCCATTCCTCTTGTGTGCTGATGAGATTACCAGGCTTCCCCATGGATGGAACCTTGCATATGTGGCTGCTGGCAGGGTTCAGCCAGGTAAGACACACACACAGTTTCTAGCTATACATGTTAGGTGAAACAGTTATGATTTATCACAACACTCTTCTTTTAACCGTCTGTGCCAAAGTTAAAAAAATGACACCTGCAGTCTGAGCTATGTATAGAAGTCTCTCTCTTGCTCTCTTTCCAGGTGGTCAGTCTCTTGTGTGTGCAGTGGTCAGATCCTGTGGTTGTTGAGGTTGTGTTTGGCCACTTCCCCACCAGTCAGGATCCAGACTGGTACACCGTCTCCTACCAGATTGCACGCAACCTCACGGTCAGAACGTAAACCACCACACAACCATAACACTACCTCCATACAACCAGCACCCATGGTCATACCGCACAGCCACCGGGCAACCACTAAACCACTCTCTGTCCCACCCCTTCAGGTGTGGCTGGATCCGATTGGCCGCTCTGAGTGTTCTCCTGACTGCAGGCTGCTGCTGCGATTGGCTAAGGAGCCAGGAGGAAGTGAAATCACGCTGAAAGCTATCAAAAACAATACCACACTGAAGACTAAGACCTTTCATATCGGTGAGCCTTACCCTGACCTATATGGTCCTGTTATGAAACAGAAGTTAAAAGATAATGGATTAAATTGAATGGTTTACTGTTTCACAATTATACTTTTGCATTTTGTAACAGGTTTATGTGTGTGTGTGTGTGCGTGCATTTGTGTATGTTTGTTTGTTCGTGCACCACTGTGTAGCTCCTGTCCCCCTCTCCTCTCTCCGTGTCGAGGTGACCACCACCAGCACTCTCCTGACCTGCAGCCTACAGAACAGACAGAGCCTCACTGCTCTCAGTCTACACAACACACACATCGAACACACACACACTGAATACACACATACTGAACACACACACTCTGACCACACACACACCTCTTCGTACGCAGTGAGAGTTCTGCAGCCTGGAGCACACTACAGCATCACAGCAGAGTTGACCACGCCTCTCACACACCTCAACATCAGTCTCACCCAGAGACTACACACCACCATGGAGACAGGTACAGCACACACACGTAATAAACATTGACCGCTGTATGTTTAAGTTGACCGTGAGTTGACCACTGTCTCTCCCCAGCCCAGTGTCCTATTGGTTGGCTGGCGAGTGGAAGGAGCTGCTACAGTGTGAGTAGGCGGAGCCTGTCGTGGGGCAACGCCCAGCAAACCTGTATAGGCATGGCTTCAGGAGGACACCTGGTGGATGTTAAAACAGAGAGAGACCTCCTCCTCCTCTCCTCTCACCTGACTACACACAACAACCTACTACTGCTCTGGACCGCTCTCAACGACAGACTGGTAACACACACACACACATATGCATGTGAGTGAGATAAATGGCTGTGTTAGCATGAATGGTGTTTGCTTTCTAAACAGTTAGACACATTAGCTTCCTCCTTACAGAGGAGTATGTTAGTCTGTGATTTAAAGCTGATGACTAGGACATTCTCAGCCTGTGTCTGACACAAAAACACACACAATGTTTTTTGTTGTTGTTTGTCTTCACAGGATGAGGGGCTGCCCCGCTGGTCTGATGGCTCCTCCTACAACCTGACTAGTGCTATGGCATCCTCATCGCTGCCAGCCAATCAGACAGACTGTTTTGCTCTACAGAGGAACACTACTGGACTAGGCTACTTCCTGACTTCGTTCTTCTGCCACATTCCTTTACCCTTTATCTGTCACTGGGAAAGTACGCATTAATACATTCAATACCAGAGTAAATAAACACCGTAATAACCCTTTACCCCTGCCCAACGCCCACTAACCCTGTCCCACTAACCCTGTCTCTCTCTCTCTCTCTCTCTTTTTCTCTCTCTCTCTCTCTCAGTCCCTCTTCTCCCTCCTTTATTCAACTTTGACCTGGTGGAGGTAACAGAGAGAGATGCAGAGCTCCACTGGAGTGACCTCACATTCGTAAACTCCTCCCACCCTGCCCCCCAGCTCTATGTCCAATACCAAGAAGAGGAGGAAAATGAGGAAAAACATGGGGAAGAGAAGGAGAAGAGGACTGCAGGTCGTGTCCCAGTGTCTCTATTCTCCAGAGGGCTGAAAGTGCCAGGCCTGTCCCCAGGCAAGGTTTACTCTCTGTCCCTCAGAGCCTCCCACCTTACTGGGGCCGCATGGAGCCTGGGGAGTGCGCACACTTGTCATACACGGCCCCTTCCCCCTCGAAACGTCACCATTAGCAACGTGACAGCCAGTCAGATCACAGTAAGCTGGACAGCCCCAGACTCCCTGCATGCTGTGCGGTGGAGCTTTCTGGTTCGCTGGGAGGGTGTAGCGTCAGGCCAGGAGACGAGAATGGTTGTGGCTAGCAGCTCCAGGTCCGCTGTGATTGCAGGACTGGAGGGGTTCAGGAAGTACAAGGTCAGAGTTGACTCCGTCACAGAACACGGTGTGGAGAGCTGTGGAGGGGAGGAACTGACCCTATACACTGGTATGAAACACTTCGGGTGTACTTGTTTGTGTCTATGTGGCTCTGTTTCTTACAGCATAATGTTGAATGAGTGTGTGCATGTGTGCGTGCGTATGTGTGTGTGTTTGTAGCGGTGAGCCCCCCAGGTGGTGTGGTTGTGTCTAGCAGAGAGGACAATCTGACAGCGTGCTGGTCCGCCCCGTCAGGTGAAAGGCCTGATGGGTACTATGTTAGGCTACGCCCCGTCAGCCAGGCCCGCCCCATGGAACTGTGGGTAAATGAGTCCAGGTGTGTGTTCCTGGCCATATTCAGTCCAGGCCAGAACTACGAGGTGGGTGTGGCGTCAGTGAGAGGAGGGAACAAGAGCCAAGAGATCAACACCACATACAGAACAGGTAGGCCCACAGAGACGTGTGTGTTCAAGTTGAAGTTTCAAGAAATGTTGGTGTTGCTCCATAATACTGTGTGTATCTCTTTCTCATTGTGTGTGTGTGTTTCTGTCTTTGTGTAGAGCCTTGGCCCGTGCAGGCAGCTGTCCCTCTTTCGGTAGGAAGCAGTTCTGTGGTTCTGTATATCCAGAGACCAGTACTGGGTGTGTGTGATGGAGTGAGGGTGTGTGTGTGTAAGGGAGTGTGTGAGGGTGTGTGTGTGTGTAAGGGTGTGTGCGATTGGTGGCCATTCCCCCCGGGTAAGCACACAGTAACAGTTGGCAGCCTGACTTCAGGGGAGGAGTACCATCTCAGTGTCTACAGCACTAGCCGACACAGAACCGGACCAGCATACCAAACACACACACTTAGGACACGTGAGTACACACACAGACTTATATTTCCATCTCCTCAGATGATGTTGACGGTGATGAAGTGTGTGTGTATGTACAGTTGAAGTTGGAAGATTACATACACCTTAGCCAAATACATTTAAACTCAGTTTTTCACAATTCCTGACATTTAATCCTAGTAAAAATTCCCTGTCTTAGGTCAGTTAGGATCACCACTTTATTTTAAGAATGTAAAATGTCAAAATAATAGTAGAGAGAATGATTTATTTCAGCTTTTATTTATTTCATCACATTCCCAGTGGGTCAGAAGTTTACATTCACAATTAGTATTTGGTAGCATTGCCTTTAAATTGTTTAACTTGGGTCAAACATTTTGGGTAGCCTTCCACAAGCTTCCCACAATAAGTTGGGTGAATTTTGGCCCATTCCTCATGTTCGAGCTGGTGTAACTGAGTCAGGTTTGTAGGCCTTATTGCTCGCACACACTTTTTCAGTTCTGCCCACAAATTTTCTATAGGATTGAGGTCAGGGCTTTGTGAAGGCCACTCCAATACCTTGACTTTGTTGTCCTTAAGCCATTTTGCCACAACTTTGGAAGTATGCTTGGGGTCATTGTCCATTTGGAAGACCCATTTGCGACCAAGCTTTAACTTCCTGACTGATGTCTTGAGATGTTGCTTCAATATATCCACATAATTTTTCTTCCTCATGATGCCATCTATTTTGTGATGTGCACCAGTCCCTCCTGCAGCAAAGCACCCCCACAACATGATGCTGCCACCCCGTGCTTCACAGTTGGGATGGTGTTCTTTGGCTTGCAAGCCTCCCCCTTTTTCCTCCAAACATAACGATGGTCATTATGGCCAAACAGTTCTATTTTTGTTTCATCAGACCAGAGGACAATTCTCCAAAAAGTACGATCTTTGTCCACATGTGCAGTTGCAAATCGTGGTCTGGCTTTTTTATGGCAGTTTTGGAGTGGCCTTTGCTGAGTGGCCTTTCAGGTTCTGTCGATATAGGACTTGTTTTACTGTGGATATAGATTTGTACCTGTTTCCTCCAGCATCTTCACAATCTTCACAATCTTCCTTTGCTGTTGTTTGCACTTTTCGCACCAAAGTACATTCATCTCTAGGAGACAGAACGCGTCTCCTTCCTGAGCGGTATGACGGCTGCGTGGTCCCATGGTGTTTATACTTGCGTACTATTGTTTGTACAGATGAACGTGGTACCTTCAGGCGTTTGGAAATTGTTTCCAAGGATGAACCAGACTTGTGGAGGTCTACAATTGTTTTGATTGATTTTCCCATGATGTCAAGCAAAGACGCACTGAGTTTGAAGGTAGGCCTTGAAATACATCCACAGGTACACCTCCAATTGACTCAAATTATGTCAATTAGCCTATCAGAAGCTTCTAAAGCCATGACATAATTTTCTGGAATTTTCCAAGCTGTTTAAAGGCACAGTTAACTTAGTGCATGTAAACTTCTGACTCACTGGAATTGTGATACAGTGAATTATAAGTGAAATAATCTGTCTGTAAACAATTGTTGGAAAAATTACTTGTGTCATGCACAAAGTAGTTTCCTAACCGACTTGCCAAAACTATAGTTTGTTAACAAGAAATTTGTGGAGTGGTTGAAAAACGAGTTTTAATGACTAACCTAACGTCCGACTTCAACTGTATGTCTAGGCCTGGCCTCTCCCAGTAGTGTGAGAGAGGGCTCAGTAACAGAGTCGTCAGTAGAGATGCTGTGGGATCCAGCCCCTGGACGTGGACACAACTATGAAGTCATCTGTCTCAACTGTCACCACACACTCATGGTACGGCAGCAGGGTGTGTGTGCGTGAATGTGATCAAGTGTCTATATAATGGGTTTATGTGGTCGATTGTCTATATCATGGGTTTATGTGGTCGAGTGTCTATATCATGGGTTTATGTGGTCGAGTGTCTATATCATGGGTTTATGTGGTCGAGTGTCTATATCATGGGTTTATGTGGTCGAGTGTCTATATCATGGGTTTATGTGGTCGACTGTCTATATCATGGGTTTATGTGGTCGACTGTCTATATCATGGGTTTATGTGGTCGAGTGTCTATATCATGCGTTTATGTGGTCGAGTGTCTATATCATGCGTTTATGTGGTCGAGTGTCTATATCATGGGTTTATGTGGTCAAGTGTCTATATAATGGGTTTATGTGGTCGAGTGTCTATATAATGCGTTTATGTGGTCGAGTGTCTATATCATGGGTTTATGTGGTCAAGTGTCTATATAATGGGTTTATGTGGTCGAGTGTCTATATAATGCGTTTATGTGGTCGAGTGTCTATATCATGGGTTTATGTGGTCGAGTGTCTATATAATGGGTTTATGTGGTCGAGTGTCTATATAAGGTGTTTACAGTATATTTGTGTGTTAGGTCCAGAAGGTGTGTGTTCCGAGGGCAGTGTTCTCTGGGTTGCTACCAGGCAGTCTGTACCACTTCTCTCTGAGGACGGAGAAAGAGTCCTTCACAGACAGCCCCCCTGTCACACTCAGCATCACTACAGGTACACACGCACGCACGCACACACACACACACACACACACACCTCTCTCTCTGGTTCTTATTAATCAGCATTTGTGTGTGTGTGTGTTAGCTCCCAGTCCAGTGGAAATATCAGTCCTCAGTAAGACCACATCGTCTGTGACAGTCGGCTGGACCCAGGCCAGGGACGTTGTCAAAGGCTTCATCCTGTCAATCATAAACCAAACCTCCAATCAGCAGCTGAATCTCTCAGCCCAGGAGCCATGGTGAGTCCTACCTTCCTGGCACAATGTGTCCTTATTGGCTGATACAGCTTCCACTTGTTGTTTGGGTAACACTGGCTGTGTGTGTGTGTGTGTGTGTGTTTGTGCATGCTTGTTTGCTTGTGTGTTTATGTGTAGGACTTACAGGTTTGAGGACCTCTCCCCAGGAAGCTATTACACAGTAGATGTTATCAGCAGCAATGGAGAGAGGAGGAGTACACCGGCTTCTGTAGATTTCAACACCAGTGAGTTATGGACACACACATATACAGACTTTTGGCTGGCAGCAGCAGTGACCTATCTTGGGAGGTTCCAGTAGGAACTGAGGTGTTCAGAGTTTATCTCCCGGATATGTTCCAGGTTAAGGTCAAGGTCAAGAAAAAATGTAATGTATTCTCACACACACATACATGCAAACACATACTTATTCACACACACACCTGCACTGAACACACAGCTCCACAACACATCACACACACACTACTTATTACACACACGACAAACCAAGAACGATTAATTCCGGTGGAGAGCAGTGAAGTGAATGTTGAATGAATGGTATGAGAACAGATGTCCTGATTGGTGTTTCTCTCTAGTCCCAGGAGCCCCACAGGAAGTGCTGCTGGTCCAAGAGGATGTGACCTCATCAGTGTTTGTGAGCTGGGGAGCCCCAGCAGGGGGCGTGGAGGGGTACAAGGTAGGACACCATCCTATCCTCTCCCTTAACCTCTCTCTTCTCCTCTCCCTCCCTCCTCTTATCTTCTCTGCTCCTCCATTTATTTTCCTCTTCTCTTTTCTCTATGATTTGTTATTAGCAACAGCTGCCTCAGTTTACCCATAAATATTAAGCCCTTTACATACACACACGCACAGTCACACACACACACATGCGTGCACACACACACACGCACGCACGCACACACACATACAGAATTCGTTATTTATAAGAGGAAGCAGGACGGGGGGGGTCAAGTAAAACTCACCTGCAGATTTCCAGAGAACACACTCACCTGGTGGTTGCCTAGCGACTGTCGTCAGCACAGAGCGGCTCTGGTTACCTGCACTTTAAAGATGTATGACCCCCCCCAGACCCAACGCCAGGGAGAATGACCAAGCACTATACAGGCACGCACGCGGCACACACACACACACACACACACACACTTACTCCTGGACGTTTGTGACTGTGACCCACTCATAATCAGAATACAACTCAAGTGAGGTAACAAAATAGCATACAAGGAGTTGTATTATGACTTTGGCAGTGCATGGCTGAAATAACCAAGTCTTGGGCCCTGGGAAGGAACATTTTGCAGTTTTCAATTTCATTTCCTGTAATTCCACACATTTTGTCATAGGACAGAGAGATGTTTTTGTTGTTGCGGCTTTAAAGCTAATATCCTGCAATTCTACAAATGTTTCCATGAGGCAGAGAGAAAACTTTGCAGTTTAAACGGCAATCAGCAGTTGCTACATCAATTTTTGTACTTGTAATTTTATGATATGTACCCATTGATTCTTGAAGAATATAATTTATAAATGCCTCATGAACTGTGTACAAATATAAGCTTGTTTACTCCAATGTTTGTAAACAAAGAAATTATTAACAAACACTGTATAGCTTAAAAACAGGGTTAATTATGTAAGTTGTGGTATGGGTCAGATTGACCCATACAGTTTAAACACACTCAAGACAGTCGAAGAATCAAGAAAAGAAGCCAAAACGTTATTTTGTTTTGTCAGACCTTTCAGAAAGAAGAAATACAACAACATTTGATTTCAAAAACGATATTTAAGAACTATTTGTTAACATATTTCCTTTCTCAAAAACAAGCATTTTCTGTTTGGAGCTAATTTTTGAGTCTGTGTCAGAGATCTGCTGCTCTCGCACTGAGAAGGAGAAGCTTGGGAAAGCTCCTTTTCACCCAAACATAATTATAAAAGTGCAACCAGAACCAGTCAAAACAAAATACATCAAAGACACTTGTTTATTTTGGACCTGTAGAAATATCTATACACATGAAAGCTTCCGGGTCAAAATGACCCACAACATCACGTTTGTATGCAAAATCTACACAGAGATTCCACAACACATCAGTGTGTCCATTTTGAAGTTAGGTTCATGACCCTAAATTAGGAAAAGTCATTTAATTTCATGGAGAGTCTAGTATTTTAGACAACTCAAAAGTGGGAATTGGTCAAATTGACCCGCAACATAATAGGAGGGTTGAAGCTTAAATTACAGTGCATTTATGTATAAAAAGTTGAAAAATATATATAATATACAGTGGTGTAAAGTACTGGGAGACTAGTCAGGATCAAGGGAAAGATGAATTGACAAAGTCCAGGGAGATCCTTGATGAAAACCTGCTCCATGACCTAAGACTGGGGCGAAGGTTCACTTTCCAACAGGACAATGACCCTAAGCCCACAGCCAAGACAACGCAGGAGTGGCTTCGGGACAAGTCTCTGAATGTCCTTGAGCTGTTCCAACATCAGCCAGTCCTAATCGCCCAACATCAGTGCCCGGCCTCACCAATGCTCTTGTGGTTGAATGGAGGCAAATCCCCACAGAAATGTTGCAACATCTAGTGGAAAGCCGTCCCAGAAGAGTGGAGGCTGCAGCAAATGGGGGACCAACTCCATATTACTGCCCATGATTTTAGAATGAATAGTTCGACGAACATACTTTTGGCCATGTAGTGTATATATATTTTTTACATAATTTATATACACTGCTCAAAAAAATAAAGGGAACACTAAAATAACACATCCTAGATCTGAATGAATGAAATAATCTTATTCAATACTTTTTTCTTTACATAGTTGAATGTGCTGACAACAAAATTACACAAAAATTATCAATGGAAATCAAATGTATCAACCCATGGAGATCTGGATTTGGAGTCACACTCAAAATTAAAGTGGAAAACCACACTACAGGCTGATCCAACTTTGATGTAATGTCCTTAAAACAAGTCAAAATGAGGCTCAGTAGTGTGTGTGGCCTCCACGTGCCTGTATGACCTCCCTACAACGCCTGGGCATGCTCCTGATGAGGTGGCGGATGGTCTCCTGAGGGATCTCCTCCCAGACCTGGACTAAAGCATCCGTCAACTCCTGGACAGTCTGGTGCAACGTGGCGTTGGTGGATCGAGCGAGACATGATGTCCCAGATGTGCTCAATTGGATTCAGGTCTGGGGAACGGGCGGGCCAGTCCATAGCATCAATGCCTTCCTCTTGCAGGAACTGCTGACACACTCCAGCCACATGAGGTCTAGCATTGTCTTGCATTAGGAGGAACCCAGGGCCAACCGCACCAGCATATGGTCTCACAAGGGGTCTGAGGATCTCATCTCGGTACCTAATGGCAGTCAGGCTACCTCTGGCGAGCACATGGAGGGCTGTGCGGCCCCCCAAAGAAATGCCACCCCACACCATGACTGACCCACCGCCAGACCGGTCATGCTGGAGGATGTTGCAGGCAGCAGAACGTTCTCCACGGCGTCTCCAGACTCTGTCACGTCTGTCACATGTGCTCAGTGTGAACCTGCTTTCATCTGTGAAGAGCACAGGCGCCAATGGCGAATTTGCCAATCTTGGTGTTCTCTGGCAAATGCCAAACGTCCTGCACGGTGTTGGGCTGTAAGCACATCCCCACCTGTGGACGTCGGGCCCTCATACCACCCTCATGGAGTCTGTTTCTGACCGTTTGAGCAGACACATGCACATTTGTGGCCTGCTGGAGGTCATTTTGCAGGGCTCTGGCAGTGCTCCTCCTGCTCCTCCTTGCACAAAGGCGGAGGTAGCGGTCCTGCTGCTGGGTTGTTGCCCTCCCACGGCCTCCTCCACGTCTCCTGATGTACTGGCCTGTCTCCTGGTAGCGCCTCCATGCTCTGGACACTACGCTGACAGACACAGCAAACCTTCTTGCCACAGCTCGCATTGATGTGCCATCCTGGATGAGCTGCACTACCTGAGCCACTTGTGTGGGTTGTAGACTCCGTCTCATGCTACCACTAGAGTGAAAGCACCGCCAGCATTCAAAAGTGACCAAAACATCAGCCAGGAAGCATAGGAACTGAGAAGTGGTCTGTGGTCACCACCTTCAGAACCACTCCTTTATTGGGGGTGTCTTGCTAATTGCCTATAATTTACACCTGTTGTCTATTCCATTTGCACAACAGCATGTGAAATGTATTGTCAATCAGTGTTGCTTCCTAAGTGGACAGTTTGATTTCACAGAAGTGTGATTGACTTGGAGTTACATTGTGTTGTTTAAGTGTTCCCTTTATTTTTTTGAGCAGTGTATATAAGCAATAAGGCCCGAGGAGGTGTGGTATATGGCTAATATACACTACATGACCAAAAGTCCTTATCGAACATCTCATTCCAAAATAATGGGCATTAATATGGAGTTGGTCCCCTCTTTGCTGCTATAACAGCCTCCTGATGTTTGGCAATTAGGACTGGCTCACAGTCTGTGTTCCAATTCATCCCAAAGGTGTTCGATGGGGTTGTGCAGGCCAGTCAAGTTCTTCCACAGCGATCTCGACAAACCATTTCTGTATGGACCTCGTTTTGTGCACGGGGGGCATTGTTATGCTGAAACAGGAAAGGGCCTTCCCCAAACTGTTGCCACAAATTTGGATACACCTTTTTGTATTTATAGTGTAACATGGCTAAGGGCTGTTCTTACACACAACGCAACGCGGAGTGCCTGGACACAGCCCTTAGCCATGGTATATTAGCCGTATATCACAAACCCCCAAGGTGCCTTATTGCTATTATAAACTGGTTACCAATGTAATTAGAGCAGTAAAAATAAATGTTTTGTCATACCCATGGTATACGGTCTGATATACCACGGCTATCAGCCAATCAGCATTCAGGGCTTGAACCACCCAGTTTATAAATACATACAGCACCAGTCCAAAGTTTGGACACCTACTCATTCCAGGGTTTTTCTTTATTTTAACTATTTCCTACATTGTAGAATAATAGTGAAGACATCAGAACTATGAAATAACACATATGGAATCATGTAGTAACCAAAGAAAAATCAAAATATTTTTTTATATTTGAGAATCTCAAATATAAAAAATATTTTGATTTTTCTTTGGTTACTACATGATTCCATATGTGTTATTTCATAGTTCTGATGTCTTCACTATAGCGTCCCTTTGCCTTGATGACAGCTTTGCACACTCTCTCAACCAGCTTCATGAGGTAGTCACCTGGAATGCATTTCAATTAACAGGTGTGCCTTGTTAAAAGTTAATTTGTGGAATTTATTTCCTTCTTAATGCGTTTGAGACAATCAGTTGTGTTGTGACAAGGTAGGGGTGGTATACAGAAGATAGCCCTATTTGGTAAAAGACCAAGTCCATATTATGGCAAGAACAGCTCAAATAAGCAAAGAGAAACGACAGTCCATCATTACTTTAAGAAATGAAGGTCAGTCAATCCGGAAAATGTCAAGGACTTTCAAAGTTTCTTCAAGTGCTATGATGAAACTGTCTCTCATGTGTACTGCCGCAGGAAAAGAAGACACAGAGTTACCTCTGCTGCAGAAGTTCATTAGAGTTAACTGCACCTCAGAAATTGTAGCCCAAATAAATGCTTCACAGAGTTCAAGTAACAGACACATCTCAACATCAACTGTTCAGAGGAGACTGCGTGAATCCGGCCTTCATGGTCAAATTGCTGCAAAGAAACCAATACTAAAGGACACCAATAATAATAAGAGACTTGCTTTGGCCAAGAAACACGAGCAATGGGAAAGGGGGATACCTAGTCAATTGTACAACTGAATGCATTCAATTTAAATGTGTCTTTCGCATTTAACCCAACCCATCTGAATCAGAGAGGTGCGGGGGACTGCCTTATATCAACATCAACGTCTTCGGCGCCCGGGGAACAGTGGATTAACTGCCTTGCTCAGGGGCAGAACGACAGATTTTTACCTTCTCAGCTCGGCGATTCGATCCAGCAACCTTCCAGTTACTGACCGAACGCTCTAACCACTAGGACAGTAGACCGGTGGAAATATGTCCTTTGGTCTGATGAGTCCAAATTTGAGATTTCTGGTTCCAACTGTCGTGTCTTTGTGAGACGCAGAGTAGGTGAATGGATGATCTTTGCATGTGTGGAACCGTTAAGCATGGAGGAAGTGTGATGGTGTTGGGGTGCTTTGCTGGTGACACTGTCGTGATTTATTTAGAATTCAAGGCACACTTAACCAGCATGGCTATCACAGCATTCTGCAGTTCCCTCTGGTTTGCGCTTAGTGGGACTATCATTTGTTTTTCAACAGGACAATGACCCAACATACCTCCAGGCTGTGTAAAGGCTATTTGACCAAGGAGGAGAGTGATGGAGTGCTGCATCAGATGACCTGGCCTCCACAATCACCCGACCTCAAACCAATTGAGATGGTTTGGGATGAGTTGACTGCAGAGTGAAGGAAAAGCAGCCAACGAGTGCTCAGCATGTGTGGGAACTCCTTCAAAACTGTTATAAAAGCATTCCAGGTGAAGCTGGTTGAGAGAATGCCAAGAGTAAAGCTGTCATAAAGGCAAAGGGTGGCTACTTTGAAGAATCTCAAATATAAATATATTTTGATTTGTTTAACACTTGTTTGGTTACTTCATGATTCAATATGTGTTATTTCATAGTTTTGATGTCTTCACTACTATTCTACAATGTAGCCAATAGTCAAAAATAAAGAAAAACCCTTGAATGAGTAGGTGTGTCCAAACTTTTGACTGTATATATATTTTTTTTTTCTGGTCGCAAACCCCCGCAGACCTCACTTTGAGAACCCCTGACTTACTGTATACTATAGAGAATAGATTCCGTCCAAATAAAACAGACAAACTGTTCGCTCTGTGTCGTTGATTTGTGGTTTGTCACTGCCCAAACACAACTTTCCAACAAACACCAACATTTGATTTTGTCACCAAATTTTTTGTCCGATTGTGTGTATATATATATGTGTTTGTGTCTGTGTGTTCTCCTTAGCTGCTGTTGTGTCCGTCAGGGGACAAGTCATCATGTCATGAGATGGTGGTTCATAGAAACAATCTCCAGGTTGGAGGTTTGACCCCAGGATCAGATTATGACATCACCATCCTGAGCCTGCTGGTATCAGACTTCAGCCAGCCTGTCACTACACAGTTCTCCACACGTAAGACACACACACACAAATCAACCTCTTTGTGGCAACACTTAATGTGGCTAGCCATATCAGGGCCATATCAGAGCTCCTAGTAGTAAGCTTTGACCCTCAGCTGTGGAGAGTCAGAGACAGACAGAGCTGAATATGAGATTAGATGAGATGTTATACTAACGTGTGTGTTTGTCTGATGCAGGTCCGGCCGGTGTGTGTTCCCTCTCTCTGCTCTATGTTAACTCTTCCTGTGCCGTGGTGAGGTGGGACGCTGCCATTGGCCAGTTTGACTTCCACAGGGTAACTGTGGGGAATGGCTTGCAAACACATACGATAGAGGTCTCCAGGGAGAGGCAGGTTGCTACAGTAACTGGGTTGAGGGATGGCTGTATGTACAACATGAGCGTGGAGCGCATTAGACGAGGAGAGGCAGGGACAGCTGCCTCCCTGACTGTAACCACAGGTACCTGAGTGTAACACAACTACATTACTCTGACCACAACTTCCCTGATTTTAAGCATTGGTCTCTCAATAAGTTATACATGTGTATAAAATATTTCTCTCTCTCTCTGTGTCCCTCCATCTCTCCCCCCTTTCTTTTTATCTTACTCTCTCTCTGTATCCCTTAGTGCCGGGCCGTGTGCGGGGTGTAAATGTGGTTAGTGTGTCTGCTCAGAACTTCTCTCTGCGTTGGGAGCAGTCAGAGGGGTGTGTGGACCAGTACCTCATTAGCCTGCTGCCCAATCAAGGAACTGTCTCTGTCTACCGCACACACGACAGACTCGTACAGGTACACACACACACACGGAAGCTATTACACAGTAGATGTTAGCAGCAGAAGTGGAGACAGGTGTTAATCTGCTTCTGTAAACATCAACACAAGTGAGTTATGGAGACACACACACACACATATATACTAACACATACCTCTCCCTCACCCAGATCCCACCCCTTCCCGACCTTGCTCTGCAGCCAGGTGTCAGATACCCCCAGCGTAACCTAACACAAACGCATACACATACACACACAGGTTGAGTAATAGAGCTCATTATTTATTAGGTAGACCTCCTGAGCTCAACCCTGAATCATTCATTTGGTGCAGCTGCTCTCCCCAGAGAGAGAGAGAGAGATAGAGAGTTTGCCTGCATGGAGTTATGGTGGACACACTGCCCTGCCTCTCTCTGACCTAACTGGCTAACTGCTGACCACTGGACGACTGCAAACGGTGGACTGGGTTACTACCAGACCTGCAAACGGTGGACTGGGTTACTACCAACCTGTTGTTACCCCTAGGACTGGACTACAACTACTACTGCTGTAGCTAACCTGTTGCTACCCTAGGACTGGACTACAACTACTACTGCTGTAGCTAACCTGTTGCTACCCTAGGACTGGACTACAACTACTACTGCTGTAGCTAACCTGTTGCTACCCTAGGACTGGACTACAACTACTACTGCTGTAGCTAACCTGTTGCTACCCTAGGACTGGACTATTACTACTACTGCTGTAGCTAACCTGTTGCTACCCTAGGACTGGACTACTACTGCTGTAGCTAACCTGTTGCTACCCTAGGACTGGACTACTACTACTACTACTGCTGTAGCTAACCTGTTGCTACCCTAGGACTGGACTACTACTGCTGTAGCTAACCAGTTGCTACCCTAGGACTGGACTACTACTACTACTACTGCTGTAGCTAACCTGTTGCTACCCTAGGACTGGACTACTACTGCTGTAGCTAACCAGTTGCTACCCTAGGACTGGACTACTACTACTACTACTGCTGTAGCTAACCTGTTGCTACCCTAGGACTGGACTACTACTACTGTAACTTTCCTGCTCTAATTGTTTCTACATTATGGTGGCATGTACTGCCCTGAAACCCGTCAAATCTAACCTGTTAACCGTGGCTAACTGTCGCTAACTGTGGACTGGGTTACTACGCTAGGCCTGGACGACTGCTCTAAGATCTAAACTGCTGCGACCTGCCTTAGCTAAATTGCTGACAACATTGGATTGAACAATGGCGCTAAGCCCTCTAATATCAAACTAATGGGTTGCACTGGACGCTGACATTGCATCTTTCTCTCTAACCTGCCGCCTCTGACCAGCAAACAGCTAACTGGGCTAACAGCTAACTGGGCTAACAGCTAACTGGGAACTGGGCTAACTGGTAACTGGGCTAACAGATAACTGGGATAACAGGGCTAACTGAGCATGGCCATCACTCTTCTCCTGATCATCACCTTCTACCTAGGATACACACACTCACAGGTTAGACTGCTACACACACACATCTGCAACCACATACTGTAGTTGTGTTGTGGTTGTGGTCATGTTCTGACTGTGCAGTCTCTCCTCAGGCTGACGTATCCAGTCTGAGTCCTCGAACAGTGTTTACGGTCATGGTGACCGCCGCCTCCTCCTCCAACCTCAGCCCACCGGTCAGCCGCATAATCAACACCAACGAGACTGGTGAGATGTGTTACAGCTGAACTGATAGTGGTCTGCTCTGAGGAAACATTGGGTCTGTTCTGCTGCTGCCCTCTGCTGATAATGGCTGATAATGTTTATTATCTCCCACCCTGTGTGTGTGTGTGTGTGTGTGTGTGGTGTGTAGGTGTGTGTATGTTTGTAGATGTGTGTATGTTTGTGTGTGTGTGCAGTGTGTAGGTGTGTGTGTGTGTTTGTAGGTAGGTGTGTGCATGTTTGTGTGTGTGTGTGTGTGTGGTAACACTAGCCTTGCTAAGTAGGATGAATGATGCTGTAGTGAATGTCAGTGAAATGCCATAGCTCTGAGGGTCTATTCACCGGAGAACACACACACACACACACACACCCAGCTGGTTGGCCCAATACCAAACAACAACAACAGTATCTTTCACAATGTCTCTCACCATCCTCCCAATTTGTTGAAAGGACTTCCTAGTTTAGGCAGTATGTACTGATATGTATGGATTAGATTCTTTCTGATGTCATATATAGCAGATTTTCAGGAGATTTTGGGGAATATGGCCTTAACAGTTCTCCTCTCCTCTCGTCTCGTCTCTTATCCTTTCCTCTCCCTCCTCTTCTCCCAGCCCCAACATCCCCTCCCACCAATCTAGAGGGGGAGAGGGTGGGCTCCAATGGGATCCTTCTGTCTTGGACCATGCCCTCTGACTCCCGCATCGACGGTTATGTCATCAGGTAAGGAGGCATATGATGTAGACCCAGATTAAGCCTTCTCCTGGAACACTATAAGGGGGGATAGGGTGTTGATATTCCACCACTATTTACCTCTAAATAAAGTTTAAATAAAGTTGTTTGTATATCACCTGGTGTTTAAATAAAGTTGTTTATATTTAATAGGTACAAGGAAGTGTGTCCATATCCAGACCCCACCTTCAAAGAGGTGACCAAACACCTGGACATTCCTGAGACCCTTCTCAACCTCTTTTTACCAGGGTCTACCTATAACATCAAGGTAACACTCATACAGTAAACATACTGTAAGTAACGTCTCTCTGCTCTCGCTCTCTTTCACACACACATCTAGAAGGTAATCATACACGGGAGAGGCTATTCAGACATGCCTGGTGTCAAAAATGTATGACGTGTGTCGCGCAGCGAGAGTTGAGTGGGGACGAATGGATTCGGTTCAGTCAGTCAACCTATTGAGCCACTTGTGGCTAGAAGATTCAGCGATAATTTGAAACTTGTCTGCCGAAGTTGGGACTTGGAGTGCTGAGAATCATTCCGTTTTTATCGGACTACAAAAGCAATAAATGTGCTTTAGCTGTCACACTGGCCTGATATTAGCTACACTATCTAGCTACTTCCCTCTGAGTTACTGCAGGAGAGCTGTGCTCGGAAATCGGGACTCCGGAGCGAGACACCCTGTGTTGTTGTGTTGCCGGCTTGCAGCGCAATCTCTCCCCATTGGGCAGTAAACTGTATTACGGTGACATCCAGATATATACCAGTATTACAGGTTATTTCACGTCTAGGCTGATTTCCTACTAAAAATATAATTAAGTGGGATGGAACAAATTTGCCACGTTAGCTACCGCCAGTGACATGTGATAACTGCCCGGTTAAGCAAGTGCAAATGCACTGGTCATTCACACCGGCTTGTCGTTACAGATGGTGACCAATACTACAAGTTTTAACTAGCGCCATCCTTCTAGCCAGCATAAACTAGCTAGCTGGGAAAGGCTCAGGACAGCTGACTGAACCGAATCCATTCCTCTCCACTCTCCTCCTTCTTCCGTGGGTTTTATGGCTGACTACAACCAAAAAAGGTGTATTGCCGCCTCCAACTGGACGGGTTGAAAAAACAAGGTAAAAAGAAAATTCATACGTGATAGGAAAAACCAACTTAATCCTCCCAAATAAATAGTTAATTGGCAAAACTAAAACAAAACTCCCACTTCCTTCATCAAATCTCCATATCTCAGGGTGGTACGGCTTGTGACAGTACTCCATGCAACTCCTCCGCTGTGAAATCTTTCAGTCACAGAAACTACTCTGCCACATCCACAATGATATCTATTTTCCTGGACCTTCTCTCCACTTTGGCAGTGCCATTAATTACCATAGCTATAAAGGACACAAAGTCCACCTTCTCAGCCTTTAAAATATCTGGGTCCTGCTGATGAAAGGCAACCCCTGCAGCCTGCAGTGAAGGCCTATCCACCACCATAGACTCTTCAGGGGCACCATTCGAACACTCAACCTTTTTAACAGGACAGCACTGATTTTGGCCAACTCATTCTCTTTCAACCTGGTTGGGCATTCCAAAGACGTGGCTTCATGGTTTCCACCACAATTGCAACATGTCTCATTTTCATCTAATCACTTATAAAAAACACTTTTCTGCAACTTGGACATCTTGGTTTCTCCCTTCTTCAAACACTTGAAACATGTCCAAAAGCTTTACAGTGATCACAGTGCATTGGTCTTGGGATAAATGCTCTATGCAGTTTATACAATACTTTCGGAAAGTATTCAGACCTCTTGACATTTTGTTACGTAACAGCCTTATTTTAAAATGAATTTAAAAAAAAGTCCTTATCAATCTACACATATTACACCATAATGACAAAGCTTAAACAGGTTTTTAGAAATGTTTGCTAATTTATAAAAAAAACATACCTTATTTTCACAAGTATTCAGACCCTATGCTATGAGACTCGGAATGGAGCTCAGGTGCATCCTGTTTCCATTGATTATCATTGAAATGTTTCTACAACTTGATTGGAGTCCACCTGTGGTTAATTCAGTTGATTGGACATGATTTTGAAAGGCACACACGTCTATATAAGGTCCGACAGTTGATAGTGCATGTCAGAGCAAAAACCAAGCAATGAGGTCGAAGGAATTGTCCGTAGAGCTCAGAGACAGGATTGTGTCGAGACACAGATCTGGGGAAGGGTACCAAAACATTTCGGCAGCATTGAAAGTCCCCAAGAACGCAGTGGCCTAAATCATTCTTAAATGGAAGAAGTTTGGAACCACCAAGACTCTTAGACCTGGCCGCCCGGCCAAACTGAGAAATCGGGGGAGAAGGGCCTTGGTCAGGGAGGTGACCAAGAACCCGATCCAGAGTTCCTCTGTGGAGATGGGAGAACCTTCTAGAAGGATAACCATCTCTGCAGCACTCCACCAATCAGGTCTTTATGGTAGAGTGGCCAGACGGAAGCCACTCCTGATTAAAGGCACATGACAGCCCGCTTGGAGTTTGCCAAAAGGAACCTAAAAGGACTCAGACCATGAGAAGCAAGATTCTCAGGTCTGATGAAACCAAGATTGAATTATTTGGCCTGAATGCCAGGAGTCACGTCTGGAGGAAACCTGGCACCATCCCTACGGTGAAGCATGGTGGTGGCAGCATCATGCTGTGGGGATGTTTTACAGCAGCAGGGACTGGGAGACTAGACAGGATCGAGGGAAAGTTGATCGAAACAAAGTATAGAGAGATCCTTGAGATCCACTCCATAAACAGTGCCCACTTTGTCAAAGGCAGGGGCACAAAATATTTTGCTTGTCCATTCCCAGCGCGCCTCTCCAGGGTGCTGATGGAAAGATGCATCGCCGCGTTGCTCCACCAACGTTCCCTCAAAAACAAAATTGAACATAAATCATGTAGCAGAAATAACATATGGTAGAAAGAGTATGTGGCCTTTTCTGTAGCCTACAGGTTGGAGATAAAATGTATGACAATGTAATGAGACGGACACTTCTTATATCATGCAGGTTTCTCCGAACAAATAGCCTAACCTAAATGGCGCCCAATCAAATAAAAAATGTGCTTTCATGTTAATAAACCACATATTCTAAAAACAGGACAGGTCAAAGAGAAATGGACAAATAAAATGTACAATCACAACTGTCCAGGTGTTTCACCCCATTGTCATGATCAGTGCATTCATTCATAAAATTCTATTTCAGGCATCACTGTAGGCTATGCCTCAATAAGCACGGACCTGACGCCGGTGCCTTTTGGATGTCTTTTTTTGGTGCAGTCCGGACCGCCTTGATTTCCACATCCACGGACATTGCTTTTTGGTCCGGTCCGGACAAAATCTGAACCAATCATGGCCAGCAATTTTTGGTCTCGCCAAGGGCAGCAGAATGGCAAGGACCGGCCCTGATCACACCTCCCAGTCGGATGTTTCCCCACCAATTTCAATGTACTATTGAGCCTTGTGTTTCCCAGTCTCAGCCTTGTGATTACACTTTCCTCCCATCTCTCTCTGCCTGAGGACCTCCCTGCCCCCACCTTTTCCTAGATCTTATACAGCTGTCGTCCCTTTCCCTCCCTTTTCCACAACTCTTGCCATTTGTTTTTATCCACTGTTTTTATCAACCTCTTGGCTTCTGCTTTACTGATTGAATTCCATCTCAACATTAGGATGTATAAGAGCCTGCTTGGCAATAACATCCACCTCCTCATTCCCCACTACTCCCACATGAGCTGGTACCCAGAGGAACATCACACATACCCCATCTATCACCCTATACAAACACTGCAAACAATCATACAATCCTGTCTGCTCCGAGACACAAATTAATTTAAGCTTATCAGTGCTGTAGAGCAGTCAGAGCAGATGACTACCGTCTGGCCTCAGCTCCTCCACCCACTCTGCAGCCAAGAGTATGGCCATCAACTCCATTGTGTAAACAGATAAATTATCCGTTGCTCTTTTTTTCACTGCAACCTTCAACTCAGGAACACTAAAAGCTTCACCTGTCCTCCCTGTTTTAGGGTCCTTATACCCATATGTGAATATATTCAAGAAAGCATAGTATTGTGTTCTGAAGTGTTCACTTACAACTGAATCTGTTCCTTCCTCAACATCTCTTACTCTCTCAAGCAACCCTAGATCTATCACTGGCCCGAGGGAGCAACCAAGGTGGGATAGGGAGGAAGAACCACAGAGGGGCTAAACTCCCTCCCAAACAACCCCATCTCTCTCACCATGCCATTGCCTATCCACCCAAAACTTGTATTCAGATTTAGTTCATGTTCCCAGCACTCAGAGTACCTTTTTGTAGGATGTGTTCCAATCAATGCTCATCTGTGCGACATGAGTCATCAATTTCTTCATCTTCTAGGTTTATTGGCTTACTACGCTCATAAGGTGTATTGCTGCCACCTGCTGTACGAGGTAGTAAAAAAAAAGAATTCCAAAAAACAAAAGCTGTTTTGGATGAACAAATACATACTAATTACCAAAAACACTAGCCAAAATTAACTCTACTACCCTGAATTTAAAAAAATAATATAATTTTTTTTTAAATACTCCTTCAGTCAGATTTAAATATCTATTCAGATCCCTACACAGATTCAGGAACCTGGGAGGGGGAAACCTCGCCATTCGGTACCCGTAACATTTTGGCTGTAAAGTCCTGGAGATCCAGAAATCTATTTGCCGCCTTCACAATGATATCTAGCTTCTTAGATTTTTTATTCATTTGACTAGTGCAATTTATCACTTGTGTTATGAACGCAACAAAGTCCACCTTCTTCACTGTCCGTGTGTCGGGATCCTTCTCCTGCAGACTGTGGGACATCAACTACCATCTCCTCTCTACTACTCACTCCTTCAGCTATTTTCACTGCCTCCACATAGGAGTCCTGCTGGATTACTTCATTTTTACAGGGCACTCTAAGAACTGGAACGTGATTCCCATCACAATTACAGCAACAAGCTGTAACACTGCAGCGGCTTCTGTACATACGGTCTCGCCGCATATCTCAAATACCCAGGTTTTACATAAGTCGGGAGAATCACTTCATCAAACGACAGTAAAACTGATAGACTTTGCTCCTTCTTTACGTCTATCATTCAAGTCAAGCTACGTGCGTCTACCACTCCTGGCATGTTATCCATAAACCACACAGCCTTTATATCCAACAAGACACCAGCGATGACACCTTTAAACGGTGCCCTACTCTGAAAATCATAGCTTTCCACGTTTCCACAGAGCTTTCTCATTTTCTCCTTTACACGAAATCAACATACTGCTCCTGGTCATTCTGACCGATTCCACTTTTCCCAATTCGTCCTTCACGTCAATTTGGGCACCAGGCATGTCCATATAGCCTCTCCCATCAATCACACTTACATCATTCAATAGAAATGTAATGGAAGCATATGGTAGAATGTGTGTTTTAACCATATCTGTCTTTTCTTTGTGAGCATCCATCCATCCATGTGTGTTCTGGGCAGATGCCTCTGGCGGAGAAACTATTCTCTTGATCTGGTTAAATAATTAATTGTGATTAAATGATTTATAATGTAAAAAGATCTATGGATCAGCCATGCTGTTCTTTTTCCACAGACTATTCTGCCGATATGCTGTGTGTGATTATGGTTAATAGTTTTCAGATAGAGTCTGAACTTCACTTTAACCTCACGTCTGAAGGATGGCACTCTCTACAGGGTAGTGCACTCCCTGTCACTGTGAAGTTGGGGTCTCCTTAAGACCAGAGGAAATAGTGACCCAACCTTGCTTAGCTTCAAAGACAAGCCTGCAGTGGGCTACAGGGTGCTATGGATGTCCCTGTAGTCAGTGTGTATATCTGCCTGCCTGGTGTTGTGTGACTGTTGCATCAATAAACGTCCCTGACCACTGGTAGAGATTAACAGGGTGGAGATTTGACAACTTAATCCTGAATTAGTAATGATGATATTCTCTCTCTCTCTTGCTCTCTGTCCAGGTTGCAGCAGAAAACTCTGCTGGTGTTGGACCCTATAGCAAGTCTCTGTACATCAAAACTGCTGAGGCTCGTAGGTATCCACTAATAACACACACACACACACACACACACACACACACTTACACAAACAGACAACTGTATCCCTTTGTCAGCCCCAGGCCTGGTGACTAACCTGACAGCGTTTGCTGAGAACCACACGTTTGTAGTGGTCACTTGGCTCCTGCCACTCCGCATCAACGGTCTGATCACCAAGTTTGCTGTCAAAGCCAAACACGCTCGTACTGGTCAGACCGTCCGCATACTGGAGCTGGATGCTGAGGACATCATGACCGGAGCGCTACCACACTGCAACGTATGTCTTTCTCTCTTTCTCTTTCTTTCTCTCTCTCTGTTTCTCTCTCTGCACAGATACTCTGACCACATCGTTAACAGAAGACTATCTAGATGAGATTCAATTTTTCAACTGGTTTTTAAACGTTCAGAAAATATATTGTTGTACAACCAGAACAGTGCTTCAGGCCCCAGTCACTCACTCTCTCTCTCTCTGTCTGTCTTTCGTGTACTTGTGTGTTTGTGTGTGTGTGTAGGATGCAGCAGACATCCTGTCTCGTGGGACCCCCAGTCCGTCAGAGGTGACAGCTCTGACAGCGTCCTCTCCTCCCGTCACCCTGTCAGCCGTCCCGCCCGCCGCTACCTGGGCCGTACCAATATCCGTAGGGGTGGACCAGCTGCGACCTTACACAGCATACGTCTTCGAAGTGTCTGCTTTCACCTCCGACGGAGAGGGACAGGTCGCCTCCACCATGGTCCGCATGCCTGAGTCAGGTACACACCCACACACTCCACCTCTTTCCATCTACACCCCACTGGGCAGACGTCAGTTCAACGTCTAGTTTTGATTTACATTTGGTTGAGTTGTCAGCTAATGTGAATTCAATGTGAAATCAACAAAGAAAATGACCATGTCATTGGATTTAGGTTAAAAGTTCAGTGAAAAATGTCCTTACGTTGTTGACTTTTTGCAAATCCAATGAGTTTGGGTTGAAATGATGTGGAAACAATGTTGATTCAACCAGTTTTTGCCAGTGGGATATCTCTGTCTATATCTCTCTCTCTATCTGTTCATATCTCTCTCTCCATCTCTCTCTATCTGTTCCTCTCTCTCTATCTCTCTCTATCAGTTCCTATCTCTCCATCTCTCTCTCTCTCTGTTCCTATCTCTTAATCTCTCTCTATCTGTTCATATCTCTTAATCTCTCTCTCTCACCATGTGGATATGTATGTGTGTGATGCAGCCCCAGAGGACCCTCCCCACAACCTGTTGGTATGGAATGTGACGTCTAAGTCAGTCTCTGTCTCCTGGGATCCTCCAACCATTGTTACCGGACGTTTCAGCTACGTTATCTATCTCTACGGCCCCACAGGTAAACACATGCATACACATACAGTACATCACTACATTTAAAATACTTGCTGAAGTAAAAACACTGAAGGTCGCAGATCTGACCTGAAGTGTGTGTGTGTCTCAGGGTTTATCTATGAGAACAGCACAGGGGACCTGAGGTTTGTGCACTCTGGTCTGACACCCTACACACGCTACAGAGTGGCGGTGCGGGCCAGGTCTGCTGGCCTGCTGGGGCCTGAGGCCTTTACTGCTGTACTGACACCTGCTGAGGGTAAGAACACACACACGTGTCTTGAGTTATGTGCTCTAGCAGTGTGGTGCCCTTCCTCCTATTGGTCAGTGTGGTGAGTGCAGGAGTATTTTCCGACCTAAAACATCTAAACATTCGGCCTTGCTCTCTAACATTCTGTCTAATACTCTCTGTCTGTCTGTCTGTCGGTCTAATACTGTCTGTCTGTCTGTCGGTCTAATACTGTCTGTCTGTCTAATACTGTCTGTCTGTCTGTCTGTCGTTCTAATACTGTCTGTCTGTCGGTCTAATACTGTCTGTCTAATACTGTCTGTCTGTCTAATACTGTCTGTCTGTCTGTCGGTCTAATACTGTCTGTCTGTCTGTCGGTCTAATACTGTCTGTCTAATACTGTCTTTCTGTCTAATACTGTCTGTCTGTCTGTCTGTCTGTCTGTCTGAAGGTCTAATACTGTCTGTCTGTCTAATACTGTCTGTCTGTCGGTCTAATACTGTCTGTCTAATACTGTCTGTCTGTTGGTCTAATACTGTCTGTCTGTCTGTCTAATACTGTCTGTCTAATACTGTCTGTCTGTCTAATACTGTCTGTCTGTCTGTCGGTCTAATACTGTCTGTCGGTCTAATACTGTCTGTCTAATACTGTCTGTCTGTCTAATACTGTCTGTCTGTCGGTCTAATACTGTCTGTCTGTCTGTCTAATACTGTCTGTCTAATACTGTCTGTCTGTCTAATACTGTCTGTCTGTCTGTCGGTCTAATACTGTCTGTCTGTCTAATACTGTCTGTCTAATACTGTCTGTCTAGTACTGTCTGTCTAATCCTGTCTGTCTAGTACTGTCTGTCTAATACTGTCTGTCTGTCTGTCTAGTACAGTCTGTCTAATACTGTCTGTCTAGTACTGTCTGTCTAATACTGTCTGTCTGTCTGTCTAATACTGTCTGTCTAATACTATCTGTCTGTCTGTCTGTCTAATACTGTCTGTCTAATACTGTCTGTCTAATACTGTCTGTCTAGTACTGTCTGTCTAATCCTGTCTGTCTAGTACTGTCTGTCTAATACTGTCTGTCTGTCTGTCTGTCTAGTACTGTCTGTCTAGTACTGTCTGTCTAATACTGTCTGTCTAGTACTGTCTGTCTAATACTGTCTGTCTGTCTGTCTAATACTGTCTGTCTAATACTATCTGTCTGTCTGTCTGTCTAATACTGTCTGTCTAGTACTGTCTGTCTAGTACTGTCTGTCTAGTACTGTCTGTCTAATACTGTCTGTCTAGTACTGTCTGTCTAGTACTGTCTGTCTGTCTGTCTGTCTAGTACTGTCTGTCTAGTACTGTCTGTCTAGTACTGTCTGTCTGTCTAATACTGTCTGTCTGTCTGTCTAATACTGTCTGTCTAATACTGTCTGTCTAGTACTGTCTGTCTAGTACTGTCTGTCTGTCTGTCTGTCTAATACTGTCTGTCTAGTACTGTCTGTCTAATACTGTCTGTCTGTCTAGTACTGTCTGTCTAATACTGTCTGTCTGTCTAGTACTGTCTGTCTAATCCTGTCTGTCTAGTACTGTCTGTCTAATACTGTCTGTCTGTCTGTCTAGTACTGTCTGTCTAGTACTGTCTGTCTAGTACTGTCTGTCTAATACTGTCTGTCTAGTACTGTCTGTCTAATACTGTCTGTCTGTCTGTCTAATACTGTCTGTCTAATACTATCTGTCTGTCTAATACTGTCTGTCTAATACTGTCTAATACTGTCTGTCTAATCCTGTCTGTCTAGTACTGTCTGTCTAATCCTGTCTGTCTAGTACTGTCTGTCTGTCTGTCTAGTACTGTCTGTCTAGTACTGTCTGTCTAATACTGTCTGTCTAGTACTGTCTGTCTAATACTGTCTGTCTAATACTGTCTGTCTAATACTATCTGTCTGTCTGTCTGTCTAATACTGTCTGTCTAGTACTGTCTGTCTAGTACTGTCTGTCTAGTACTGTCTGTCTAATACTGTCTGTCTAGTACTGTCTGTCTAGTACTGTCTGTCTGTCTGTCTAGTACTGTCTGTCTAGTACTGTCTGTCTAGTACTGTCTGTCTGTCTAATACTGTCTGTCTAGTACTGTCTGTCTAGTACTGTCTGTCTGTCTGTCTAATACTGTCTGTCTAGTACTGTCTGTCTAATACTGTCTGTCTGTCTAGTACTGTCTGTCTAATACTGTCTGTCTGTCTAGTACTGTCTGTCTAATACTGTCTGTCTGTCTAGTACTGTCTGTCTAATACTGTCTGTCTAATACTGTCTGTCTGTGTGTCTTTTTGTGTGTGTGTGTGTATGTCTGTGTGTGTAGCTCCCAGTGCGGTGCAGGCTCTGCAGGCAGTAGCAGTAGACTCTGTGTCGGTGCGTGTGAGTTGGAGAAGTCCTGCCCAGCCCAACGGTCTGATCACACAGTACAGACTCCTGGTTCTGTCTGACAACACACTGCTGCAGGACATCACCCTCACTGGAACACAGGTACCACTCTATCTGTCTGGATTAGTGGCTGTGTGTGTGTGTGTGTCTCTGATGTTTTCATCTTATCTTTAGGATCTAAATTACACTGATCTCCTTGGTGATGGAACGTTCGCGCCAGTTATCCCTGACCACTCTCTCCGGCGTAAGAGATCAGCTGACAGCTTAACCACCTCCCCGCCTGCGTTCACGGTCATCTTCCCCGACCACATGCTCATCACCGGCATGACCAGGACTGCAACCAGCCGCACACACAGTGCTCCAACCAGCCCTAACACTAACCTTGAGCACAACAGCAACACTGACCCCACAGTCACTGAGGGCTCCAGTCTAGCCAGTATGGCCCCTGGGACTGGCCAGACCTCTGACTTACCAGACTCCACCCCTCTGACCTTTGACCCTGTGACTTCAGGGACCTCTTCTCTCTCCCTGACCAACTCACCCCCGGCCACACCCCTTCCCTGGCTCACTGCCCACTCACAGCCCGGCCAGCTCACCTCTGGCAAGCCCCACCTCTCCACCCGCTCTGCACCTGCAGCCACTGGACACCTCCAGACACTCCAGACATACCTCTTCACCAGGGCTGCAGCCTCCAGCACCCCAGGAAGTACTGCACTCACCACTAACCTTTAACCTTTTAACCGCAAGTTGACGTTTATTGTCATGAATCTTGCCCTGGAGGCAGAACTTAGCGATTTCCGCTAGATGGGCCAACTGCAAAGTCAAAATTGGTGAAAACAAAAATGTGCTTTTGGTCTTGATTTAAGGTTAGGATTAGGCATTAGGGTTAGCAATGTTGTTAGGGTTAGGTTTAAAATCAGGTTTTATTTGGTATTTTATTATGATCACCATTAGCTGTTGCAATAGCAGCAGCTACTCTTCCTGGGGTCCACACAAAACATGAAACATGACATAATACAGAACATTAATAGATAAGAACAGTTCAAGGACAGAACTAGTGACCACTCTGCAGAGCTGCCTCCAGTACATGAGTCATGACAATAAATGCCAACCTGCCTTTTAACCTCTTTTAACACTTTTAACATTAGACTAGTTGATGAATGAGGTGTGTTACCACTGCTCTACAGTCTGTCCTTTAAACCGTGTGTGTGTGTGTTCCAGGAGTGTATGTGAGGGACAAGGTCATAGACATGCAGTCTAAGGAGCTGTCTTACCTAGTCTCTGGTCTCAGTCCCTTCACTGACTACACCTTCACTGTTACCGCGGCTACTGCTATTGGAGAGGGACCTGCAACACGCGTCACTGAGAAGACTCGCGAACAGGGTACACACAGATATATATACACAGTTTGGTAATAAAGTCATTGTTTGTTTGTTGTTGCTGTTTATTGCTGTGTGTTGTTGTTATTGTAGTTCCTAGCTCAGTGGTGGGCGTGTCCTATCAGAATGTTAGCTCCACCTCTATCCTGGTCAGCTGGACTCCGCCCCTCAACCCCAATGGACGGATCACACACTACACTCTCTACGGACTCAACCTACACAGCAACCAGGCCCTGCAGAGAATTACACACAACACCAGCATACTGCTCACAGGTAACACTCACACAAACACATACTGTATGTACACGTATACACACATGGTCCAAGTCTGGTTCAAGCCTGTAAAAATGTATTGGTATTAAGCTGCTTGCTGTGTGCTTCAGGGCTGGAGAAGTATACAGGTTATAAACTGCTTGCTGTGTGCTTCAGGGCTGGAGAAGTATACAGGTTATAAACTGCTTGCTGTGTGTTTCAGGGCTGGAGAAGTATACAGGTTATAAACTGCTTGCTGTGTGCTTCAGGGCTGGAGAAGTATACAGGTTATAAACTGCTTGCTGTGTGCTTCAGGGCTGGAGAAGTATACAGGTTATAAACTGCTTGCTGTGTGCTTCAGGGCTGGAGAAGTATACAGGTTATAAACTGCTTGCTGTGTGCTTCAGGGCTGGAGAAGTATACAGGTTATAAACTGCTTGCTGTGTGCTTCAGGGCTGGAGAAGTATACAGGTTATAAACTGCTTGCTGTGTGTTTCAGGGCTGGAGAAGTATACAGGTTATAAACTGCGAGTGGCTGCATCTACTGCTGTAGGAGAGGGCTCTCTATCTTACCTAGACGATGTTTTCGCTGTCACACCCGAGGATGGTACGTAACACACACACACACCTCTCATTGTGTGGGTTACATGATAGAAAGTACAATCTTACCCCTCTCTATCTCTCTCTCAGAACCTGACTCCCCTCCTGTAGGGTTAACAGTGGTAGACACTTCTCCCTCCACCACAACCCTCTCTTGGTCGCCCCCAGAGAGAGCTAATGGGGTGATCCAACAGTATGAGGTCCTGTACGAAAACCAATCGTATGTGGCAGTGTTGAACAGCTCTGTCCCCAGAGTGACTCTGACAGGGCTAAGGCCGTTTTCATACTATAATGTCTCTGTCAGAGCATACACACGCCTCGGACACGGGAACCACACCTCAGACACACTCATTATGCTGTCTGGGGAGGACGGTGAGTCTATACACACACACAAACTAGACACATGCACACACTAACGCCTCATGTTGAAGTGTGTGTGTCTCCTCTCTAGTCCCGGGTAGTCCTTCCTACGGCCTGTCCTACGTGTCTGTCAGTTCCAATGAGGTGAACGTGACGTGGGAGCACCCCCTGGTGCCCAACGGAGTTATCACACACTACAGGTATATCTCTGCATGGCTTCTAGATTTGAACTGTCTCGTGACGACTAAATGCACTTTAAATGGACTTTGGTTTGATTTACAGCCTTGAGCTGCGAAACTCCTCCCACTTCCTCAACCTGACCACGCCCATCAACCACGCCCAGATCACACACCTGAGGAAGTTTGCGCAATACACTCTGGTGGTGAAGGCACACACACATATTGGCTCTGGAAACCACAGCAGTGACCCTCTCAACATCACCACTCTGGAGGACGGTGAGAGCCTCTCAAACACACACACACACACACCCCAGAACCACAGTAAACCCCTAAACATCACCCTAATAGAGGGAGCGATCTGGGGTAAGAGGGGGAAGGGGACCAATGAAACACATTGTGTTGCAGGTGGCCGCGTTGTGGACCTTGTTGTTAATGTGACCGGAGACTCTGGACCACAGAAGGTACATCATTACCTCTTCTTCTCATCTCACTACTGTGAGGTCACTTCCTCTCTCGGTCTCAGGTTCTCCTGACACTCTGACATCACAGGGGTTACCACAGAGTTATTCAAGAGGCCCAGAACCATGCTATTAACCAATCAGCTTCACTTCACAGGGCTGTACTTACAGATGATCAACCAATCAGCTTCTCTTCACAGGGCTGTACTTACAGATGAGACAGAATGCAGACAGACCTTCCTTCTTCCAGTCCATTTCCCCAAGGTGGCGTGGTTTTCAGTGTGTCTGTGTTTTGGTTCTAACAAATGGTAAGTTTGTTTCAGACCCAGACACTCCCCCTCAGTTTCTGATAGCCAGGACAATTTCAGACTACGAGGTACAATTGTCATGGGAACCACCGAAAGAGGCCAACTCTGAGATCCTCTACTACATAGTCAGAGTCTGGTGAGTTTTATTTAATTATTGATCTATAGTTTGAATCCTACTGCTGATGTGATGTTGAAGAAGATGTTGAGGGAGGAGGCATTCTGATTGAAGCAGAAGTTACTGCTCCAACATGTGCTCTCTCTTCCTCCTCCTCCTTCCTTCTCTCTCCTCTAGGAATGAGTCGTCTGAGGTGTGGCAAAACGTGACAGATACAGCTGTGGTTACCAGTGTTGACTCAGAGAGTCGCTACAACGCCTCTATCTCCAGCTGGACACGCCTGGGGGACGGGGGAGTCCTTATATACATCAGCTTCAGTACTTTTAATGCAGGTACACAGATACAGACACAGACAGGCAGAGTTAGTTTCTTAACTTTTAAAAATCTTGTAGTCCAAACTGAGCAATGCTCCAGGCCAGTTCATTTTTAATTGAGCACAAACTCTTGCGATTCTCTTCCACAGTGCCGTTTGACCCTCCCCAGAATGTGTCGTTAGTGAACCTGACCTCTTCCTCTGTGACCATGCTCTGGCAACCTCCCACTCAGCCAAATGGAATACTCCTGCACTACACTCTGTACTACTCAGACAATACCACTGTCACAGAACAGGTGAGTTATACAGCACTACAGTGTATACTACACAGACAATAAAGCTGTTAGAAAGCAGGTGAGTAACACACACACGCACACTGGACACTCGTGTTAAAGTGTGTTATTTTCTACTTCAAGGGCATTGTCTCTCTCTTCCCTCTCCCCTAGCATATCCCAGTGTCAGAGCTGGACCCTGTCTCTCCGGGGGAGGACCTGTCCTACCGTCTGTCTGGCCTAAGAGGAGGACAGAACTACAGCCTCTGGCTGACCTCCAGCACCCTGCAGGGGGATGGGGGGGTCCATACTGATCCCTTAAATCTACTCACCCCAGAGGACGGTCAGTCATACACACACACACACACCACACACACACACCACACACACACAGAGTCTGCACTGTTTTTTCCAACCTCTTTTTGAACTTAATAAAATCACAGAAGAACTCTGAGATTGAAGTGTAACTTTCAGCTGGCTAGTGAAAGGAGGTAACTCTGTCAGTCTGACAAACTGGCCCTTTTTGTCCCTCCGAGGCCTCCGTACCTCAGACAACCAGTTTGTATCTCCTTTTACTGAACCTGGTGGAAGTTTAGTCTTTAACATCTTGGATATCGGATCATATCTTGTAGTCCAAACGGAGCAATGCTACAGGCCTCCATGTATTTAGTAAACACATCTTGGCATCAATCCTTCAACGCTATCAACATAGACATCCTGTATAGTTTTGTCAGTAGATCATTATTCTCTCAGTGTTAGTAGTTGATAGTGTTGAGAAGTGATCAGTCATCTGTTAATGTTGTCTGTAGCTTCAGCTGCAGATGAATCACTGTTGAATGGCAGCATCTGGATTATAAGAAGAAGTAGCAATGTCCATGTCAAATAGATCATACAGATAAAGCGTCTGGTATTATTCATCTGGATTAGGAAACGTAGCTAGTCAGGTCTTGGTCATGTTTTACTATGATCTCTTTGTTTTTATGTGATTTTGGGAAAAATGGCGTAGACAGACTGCAGCGTATAGTAGTAACTGACTCCTGTTTCTGTCTGATGATGTCTCTGATACTGACTATGTGTCTCTGCCTCTGTGCTCCAGCCACCGGACCTCCAGCCCACCCTGCCTGTCCTGCCCTGCCAAGCCCAGCAGGGCTCACTGCCCTGGGCTCAGACACCCACACACCGCCCTCTCTCCTCCACTCATCCATCCACATTACTAGCCTCTCAATCTGCCTTCACTGGGGCTTCCCCTCCCTCCTTCTTTCCTCCATCTCCACTTCTCTTGTTCTCTCCATCCCTGTTTCCCGAGGTGCACACGCTCAGTTTGCTCTCTCAATATGGTCAGACACAGTGACCGGAGCTTAGAGGATAGACACCAGAAGAGGGTGTAGCCAGGATGAGTATCTGCTGTTCAAAGTGTCTTTCTCCAAACTTTCTCGATTTGAAGTTTCTCAAAACAAAGTTTCTTGATTGAAAGTTTCTCTGGTCAAATGTTTGTTTTCTTTTCACACAGGTTCTCCCTGTTGATCATGGGGTGATGATCCTGATGATGAAGTGCTTTTTTTGTGTGTGTCTCTCTCCCTGGGGGGGCTCAAGTGTTTGATTTCTTAATAATATTGTTGGTTTGGGTGGAGATGTATTACATGTATATACAGCATCCATCAATATACTGTAGCTTGAAGTGTAGCAATGACACCCTGTTTGCTATGTAGCGCATCTTGGCCCATCATTTCGGACGCAGTCCTAGTATTCAGTCCTAGTATTCAGTCCTAGTATTCAGTCCTAGTATTCAGTGATATAAATGATGCATAGTAGTTCAGTCAGTCATACTAACTCCTCGTCTCTCCCCACAGTGCCCAGTGATCCGGTCCACAACCTCAGTGCTCAGATCTTCAGTTCTACGGCCATCATAGTAAGCTGGGACCCCCCCCTATGGAACCCAACGGACGCCCCTTCTACCTGCTCACCCTGCAGGAGGCTGGACACCCCCTTACCACTAAACCCCTCAACCCCCCTAACCCTAACAGCAACCCCCACGGACCCCCCGCTGTCAACAATACCATCACCAAGATAACCAATGACAACGTCTTCCTGTTTACCAAACTCAGGAAGTACTATCCCTACGTCTTCACTGTTACCCCGGCAACCAGTGCCGGCCCCGCCCACAACCACACCAGCCTGCTGCATGTAAGGACCGATGATGATAGTGAGTCTTCTTACATACTCTCTCTCTCACACACACACACAAAATGCACACACATATTTTAAACTCATACACACACACATACTATTAACTCACTCTCTCCCTCCAGTCCCCAGTTCAGCTCCAATGCTGGTGTCCAGTAGGAACCTGTCGTCCTCCTCAGTGGCTGTGGTGTGGCAGTGCCCCCCTGGAGACCAACGGAGAGATAACCGAGTATTCCCTCACCCTGTTCGGCCCTGGAGGCTCCAACACCACACACACCCCCAACACCACCCTCACACTCACACAGCTGCTACCCTACACTGCCTACAACCTCTCCATCACCGCAGCCACGCGCAAGGGCTCCGGACCCCCACTACTACTGATGCTGCACACAGACGAAGCAGGTCATTTTTAACCTCTCACCTTTATCCCCTATTAAGTTCAAACATACCATAACCCCTCCAACTGCTGCTGCATACAGACGAAGGCCAGTAATGTACCCTAACATTGTGTTCCACCAGGCCCGATGTCTCCTCCCCGGAACCTGTCTCTGTATAACCACACAGCCGTCTCTGTGTGGCTGACCTGGGAACCCTCTCTGGAACCCAACGGTGTGGTCACACACTACGGCTTCAGGATCCTGGAGAACAACACAAACACACTCACTTACCAGGTACTGCACACACACACACACTCACTCACTCACTCACTCAGACACATTAAATATGTCAAACTGGAGTCCTGTAACTTTGCTATGTTCTGTCTATAAGATTTCCTGATTTCTCTCTCTCTTCCTCCTCCTCTCTGTCAGAACTCTACAGGTCCATGGACAGAAGGACAGCTGAGTGGGATCCGGCCTCACAGCTCCTATGAGATCAGTGTGTTTAGCTACACCAGAGTGGGTCATGGAGACCAGTACAGCACTCCTGTGTCCTTCACAACCAACGAATCAGGTCCGTGTGTGGGTGTGTGCGTGGGTATGTGGGGTTGTGGAACTAGAAATCAAGTGCCATATGCATGTGAAAGTGGCTAATAACGCTTGTGTTAACCCTGTGTCTCCTGGTTCCAGTGTCGGAGGTGGTGGGTAACCTGTCCTGCTATGGTCTGGGCTGGGACTCTGTGTTTCTACACTGGGAGCCTCCAGCCAACCCCAATGGACTCATTCTGTACTACCAGGTCCAGGTGGACACACGCTCACAGGCATATATACACCAGGCTTACACAAACCAGTACATGGTCAGTGGGCTAGCGCCGGACGCAGAATTCACACTCACCGTGACGGCTGTCAACTCTGCCGGCCCAGGAGACCAGATCAACTGTACTGCCTACACACACCCCGAGTCAGGTACACACACACACACACACACACACACACACACACAGACTTCACCAGGAGACCAGATCAACTGTACTGCCTACACACACCCCGAGTCAGGTACACACACACACACACACACACACACACACACACACACACACAGACTTCACCAGGAGACCAGATCAACTGTACTGCCTACACACACCCGAGTCAGGTACACACACACACACACACACACACACACACACACACACACAGACTTCACCAGGAGACCAGATCAACTGTACTGCCTACACAACCCGAGTCAGGTACACACACACACACACACACAGACTTCACCAGGAGACCAGATCAACTGTACTGCCTACACAACCCGAGTCAGGTACACACACAGACTTCACCAGGAGACCAGATCAACTGTACTGCCTACACAACCCGAGTCAGGTACGCACACACACACACACACAGACTTCACCAGGAGACCAGATCAACTGTACCTGTGCCTACACAACCCGAGTCAGGTACACACACACACACACACACACACACACAGACTTCACCAGGAGACCAGATCAACTGTACTGCCTACACAACCCGAGTCAGGTACACACACACACACAGACTTCACCAGGAGACCAGATCAACTGTACTGCCTACACACACCTTTATATCCCCCTGCAGTTCCTGGTGTCCCTCGCTTCCTGAGTGTGTCAGAAGCCACAGCCACCAGTGTGACGCTCCAATGGGCTCCTCCCCTCTCTGCTCCGGGCATGCTCACTGAGTACCGCATCACCGTGCAGCTGCTGTCACGCGACTGCCAGTCCGACACACCCCTAGCTGAGGCCACACCCCTGCCAGAGCCGACCCCTGCCCTGGCTCCAGGCTGCGTCGTTCAGGATGTATGTTTACCTGGATATCTGTGTTGCTGTGTCGTACATACAGTATGTCTACATGAATAGGCTGTATGACACAAAATGAAATCCTAACATTGAACTCAACATCATCTTCATGATGTTCCTGGTCAGGTGTTGGTGTCAGTGAATGGGTCTAATGGTGGTGAGGGCAACAGGAGCATCACTCTCCAGTCGCTGGTCAAGTACCGCCTCTACCGCTTCAGAATCACAGCCCTAACTAATGCTGGGCCAGGAGAACACACACCATGGACATACACACACACACTGGCTGGGAGTAAGTACCAACATGCACACATACATACAACAGATGTACCCACACACCCAAGCAGTATGTGTATATTTATACCGGTCTCTCCTCTCAGACCCTGATGCCCCTCCCAGTGACCTGTCAGTGACCATGTCCTCCAACAGCCTCCGTATCCAATGGCAACTCCCAGATGTGATCACCGGCCCCACCTCCTACCTCATAGACATCCTGTCTGTGAGTACACAACACACACACAAATAATAACATGAAAATGTTTCTTACAACTGTTGAATTCTAAACTTTGAACATTGAGATATTAAAGACATGATAGATCAGACGCATAGTATATAAAGGAGGGAGATCTGTAGAAAGACAGAGTGGCTGTGGAATGTCCTGGGTGGACGGGAGGAGATCACAGGATTGCTATAGGGGAGCGGATGGACATCTGTAGATTAGGCGAAGGAGGGGTTGAGGTCAGGAGGTCAGGTCAGATCCCCTGAAGGGAGTAATAAGGGTTTATTATCCTGTTACCCTCTTCCTGTAGACCATAATATGGAAGGATTGGGGAGAAGGAGGAGTGTCTCTTGGGGAGAAGGGGGGTATATATACCTGTGATGGTGAGAAATGTTTTGTTGTCTGAATACAGCTGTGTCGACCCTTAGGGAATAATTCAACTTGGTTAAGCTTCTCTAGTGTCCGTGAGTTATTTAAAAATAAGAACCTAACACTACTATATGTTCTGTCGTTTTTCAGCTAGATAGCGAGGGGTTAAACCAGTCTGTAGTACGCGGTCCAGAGGAGCTGAGGATTGTAGTTGTGTCAAACCTGACTGCGTTCACTCGCTACTCTGTGACCGTGACCGCCTTCACTGGACCACTGGAGAACGCACGGCGGGACGGACAGGCCACTGAGCCCACTGTCATCAGAACAATGGAGGAAGGTGAGGAACACACAGATTCAGTAATACAGTAGCTACTTTATTCAACTAGAAAGTAGTTCATCTCTCTCTCTCCTCCGTCCATCCTTCTCCCCTCCTCCCTCTAGAGCCCAGGGATCCTCCTAAGAACGTGACCCTGCAGATGATTCCGGAGGAAGTGACCCGTGTGTTTGTGACCTTTGCCCCCCCGGAGGAACCCAATGGGAACATAAGTTCCTACACAGTGCTTGTCTACCGCCAGGGCCAGCTAGAGATGACCATTAACCACCTCAATGTGGTCAAAAATAAGAACCACACTCTGACCGCAGTCATCGACGGGCTGAAGGGAGGCTACAACTATAGTATACGGGTGAGGATCACACACACACAGGTCACAACTACACACACACACACAGGTCACAACTACACACACACACACACACACACACAGGTCACAACTACACACACAGGACTCAACTACACACACACACAGGTCACAACTACACACACACACACAGGTCACAACTACACACACAGGACTCAACTACACACACACACACACACACAGGTCACAACTACACACACACACACACACACACACACACACACACAGGTCACAACTACACACACACACACACACAGGTCACAACTACACACACAGGACTCAACTACACACACACACACACACACACAGGTCACAACTACACACACACACAGTTCACAACTACACACACACACACACACACACACACACACACACAGGTCACAACTACACACACACACAGGTCACAACTAGTTACACAACTACACACACACACACACACACAGGTCACAACTACACACACAGGACTCAACTACACACACACACAGGTCAGAACTACACACACATGTCACAACTACACACACACAGGTCACAGCTACACACAGGACTCAACTACACACACACCCGCAGGTCACAACTACACACACAGGACTCAACTACACACACAGGACTCAACTACACACACACACAGGTCAGAACTACACACACATGTCACAACTACACACACACAGGTCACAGCTACACACAGGACTCAACTACACACACACCCGCAGGTCACAACTACACACACAGGACTCAACTACACACACAGGTCACAACTACACACACAGGTCACAACTACACACACAGGTCACAACTATAATATACGGGCGAGGAACACACACTGTCACAAAACACTCTCTCTCTCAATTCAATTCAATTCAAGGGGTTTTATTGGCATGGAAAACATATGTTTACATTGCCAAAGCAATTGAAATGGATAAACAAAAGTGAAATAAACAATAATAAGTGAACAGTAAATATTACATGTCATATGATGTATATATACAGTGTTGTAGCGCTGTGCAAATAGTTAAAGTACAAAAGGGAAAAATAAATAAATATGGGTTGTATTTACAATGGTGTTTGTTCTTCACCCTTTTCTTGTGGCAACAGGTCACAAATCTTGCTGTTGTTATGGCACACTGTGGTATTTCACCCAATACATATTAGAGTTCATCAAAATTTGATTTGTTTTCGAATTCTTTGTGGGTCTGTGTAATCTGAGTGGAATTCGTGTCTCTAATATGGTCATACATTTGGCAGGAGGCTAGGAAGTGCAGCTCAGTTTCCACCTCATTTTGTGGGAAGTGTGCACATAGCCTGTCTTCTCTTGAGAGCCAGCTCTGCCTATGGCGGCCTCTCTCAATAGCAAGGCTATGCTCACTGAGACTGTACATTAGTCAAAGCTTTCCTTAATTTTGGGTCAGTCACAGTGATCAGGTATTCTACCACTGTGTATTGTCTGTTTAGGGCCAAATAGTCTCTCTCTCTCTCTCTCTCAGATTGCAGCAGTAAACGGAGCAGGTTTAAGCCCCCCCAGCTCAGAGGTTCAGATCACCACTGGAATCATAGGTATAGTGCTACATTTACACTACATAAGGGTGATTACTCATGAAACCAGGACAAAAAAAAAGACAATTTTCAGCAAATCTAATCCATAGAATGTTCCTTTGGAGGAAGGACATGAGTTCATGTTAATATTGGGAATGCTTACAAATTGGATCCTAGCTCTAACAGTAGCAGACATCCCCCTCTGGAACGTTGATAATACTGTAGAGTATATATTGTTTGAGAATAAACAGAAATATATGCCAAATCTAAAAAAATATATTTTCAATAGTCATGTTTATATTTTTTTATATGAATGAATTAATGTAAGAATTGCTTTATTGAAATCAAAGTACTCATATTACAAAGCAGGAAATAAAGCGTAAAGAGGTAAAGCTTCATATGACACCGATGTTTGCTTTGTAGCACCTCCAGATGAAACACTATGGAGTGTTAGAGGCCTGGGTAAGGCCAAAATGGCATAAACATTCCAACTTTATTAATTATTTCTCTATTATGTTTTTAAATTCAAATGTTAACTACAGTTGAAGTCGAAGTTTACATACACGTTAGCCAAATACATTTAAACTCAGTTTTTCACAATTCCTGACATTTAATCCTAGTAAAAATCCCCCTGTCCATTTGGAAGACCCATTTGCGACCAAGCTTTAACTTCCTGACTGATGTCTTGAGATGTTGCTTCAATATATCCACATAATTTTCTTTCCTCATGCCATCTATTTTGTGAAGTGCACCAGTCCCTCCTGCAGCACAGCCACCCCCACAACATGATGCTGCCACCCCCGTGCTTCACGGTTGGGATGGTGTTCTTGGCTTGCAAGCCTCCCCGTTTTTCCTCCAAACATAATGATGGTCATTATGTCCAAACAGTTCTATTTTTGTTTCATCAGACCAGAGGACATTTCTCCAAAAAGTACGATCTTTGTCCCCATGTGCAGTTGCAAACCGTAGTCTGGCTTTTTTTATGGCAGTTTTGGAGCAGTGGCTTCTTCCTTGCTGAGCGGCCTTTCAGGTTCTGTCGATATAGGACTTGTTTTACTGTGGATATAGATACTTTTGTACCTGTTTCCTCCAGCATCTTCACAAGGTCCTTTGCTGTTGTTCTGGGATTGATTTGCACTTTTCGCACCAAAGTACGTTCATCTCTAGGAGACAGAACGCGTCTCCTTCCTGAGCGGTATGACAGCTGGTCCAATGTTGTTTATACTTGCGTACTATTGTTTGTACAGATGAACGTGGTACCTTCAGGCATTTGGAAATTGCTGGATGAACCAGACTTGTGGAGGTCTACAATTTTTTTCTGAGGTCTTGGCTGATTTCTTTTGACTGTCCCATGATGTCAAGCAAAGACGCACTGAGTTTGAAGGTAGACCTTAAAATACATCCACAGGTACACCTCCAATTGACTCAAATGATGCCAATTAGCCTATCAGAAGCTTCTAAATCCATGACATAATTTTCAGATACAGTGAATTATAAGTGAAATAATTGTTGGAAAAATTACCTGTCATGCACAAAGTAGATGTCCTAACCGACTTGCCAAAACTATAGTTTGTTAATAAGACATTTGTGGAGTGGTTGAAAAACAAGTTTTAATGACTCCAACCTAAGTGTATGCAAACTTACGACTTCAACTGTATATGTCAACAATCCTTCCTCCAAAGGACCATTCTAGGGGGAAAATCCTTTAGGAATCTCATCACCCGTTAATAACCCCAACATGACCCCTGTATAACCGCAACGTGTGTGTGTGTGTGCGTGTGTTTAGCTCCTGCCAAGCCCACCCAGAGACCCCAGGCTGTGCTGGACCGAGGAGGAGTTGCCATGGTAACCTCCAGGACCATCATTGTCCGCATGCCAGCCTGTTTCTACAGCGATGACAACGGACCAATCAGCAGCATCCAGATCATCATGTCAGAATCTGGGGGTACGACATCACACGCACTAACATGCACAGACACACACATAAACATACAGTACATCTATCAGACAGAAAATATATCCAAAACTAAAATGTTTAGGAGACGCTGCTTTAGGCCTAGTCTGAGATCTGTCTGTCTCTCTGTCTCAGTGATGAACAGCAGGAACCTGACCAACTGGAAGATCGCATTCCTCTCTCGTCCCGCCCCCTACCTGACTGACAATGGCTTCCCCAACCCACTCTGTGTGAGGGACGGCGAAAGCAGGGACACACACACACAAACCAGCAGACACACCAACTCACACATTAGACACAGCATTGTGAAGGACAGGGTGCTGGACCGTAGAGACCACCAGGAAGACCACTATGTTATCGGAGAGGAGGGCAACTGTCTGACTGAGGAGTACAGTAACACACTCTGTAACGGACCCCTCAAACCAAACACTGTCTACGTGTGAGTATACACAACACACACATGTAAACACACACACACATACAAAGTTGAATACAGTGCATGTCTTTGTCTGTGTTGCAGTTTTAAGTTCCGAGCCACCAACATCCGAGGCCAGTACACAGACTCTGACTACTCTGAGCATATCAGAACCGCAGGTAACCACTCCTCCCCTATTCTTTCCACAAACTCACACATACACCTCTCCTCTCCAATGCAAAGTGATTCAACAACACCTCTGTCTCTCCCCCCTATCCCCCCTCTCCCCCTCCTGTCTGTCAGTGGATGGGTTGTTGACCAGAGATGAACAGATCATTTTGGGAGTTCTCCTCTCCTTCTTCCTGGCCGTGCTGCTCATCATCATCATCTATGCCTCTGTCAGGTAAACTCAATGTTCCTCTGATGGTTCTAGCTGACCAAGGTTTAAACCCAGCCAGCCGTATTCAGGTGTCTCAGAGCTTTTGACATGTCCCTCTTCCAATGGCAGGATCCGTCAGCGTCAGAAGGAGGGAGGGACCTATTCTCCCCGGGATGCGGAGATTATAGAGACCAAGTTTAAACTGGATCAGATGATCGCTGTGGCTGACCTGGAGCTGAAGGAAGAGAAGCTACACCGGTCAGTGTATGTGTGTGTGTGTGTGTGTGTGCCTACGTGTGGGTGTCTATTTCCTCACACACACACATACACACTCCATCACAAAGGTTCACCCATTGTAACATTATGTCCACTCTACCTCTAACACTCTTCCTATCTACCTGCATGCCTACAGACTGCTTGGCTGCTGTTAGCACATGCATACACACACACACCCAATCACACAACCACACACATGGCTGTCTGCCCACTCTCTCACTCTAACCCCTCTCTCACACTCTCTCTCCAGGTATTCCTCCTTCTTCTTTAGACGGAAGGAGATATTTGTCATCCAGTAAGTTGGTATTACAGATGTAGGATCTTCATTTGATCACTCTTTTGTTGCTGCAGACTTGTAGTGTATTTTAGTTTTAAAAAAAATTGTAATTTCCACTTTTACATTTCTGACTTGATTTGCCCTAATGAAAAGTGTATCAACCCCTACAAAAATGTCCATTAATTATCATCCACGTAATAATTCACATTTTCTGTTTCTGCAGGATTATTTTCCTGGCTCAAATTAAGATCCTACATCTGTAGGCAGTGTGTTGTAGCTCTCCATGTGTGTGTTGCTGTGTTGCATTGCATTGCATTGCAAGTGCTGTTATTCATTCAGTGTGTGAGTCTGTAAATGTAGAGTAATGGAAAGTAAAGTCTGCCGTACTCACCGTGTGCTAGTGTGACTCACATTGTTCTGTCAACTCTGTTTCAGACTTCTCAGCTACAGAAAGTCTCTCAAGTAAGTCACCTGATGAGTGTATATGTTGTGCTATGTGATTGTATTTGTTTGGCAATACTAGTTAGATTTGGATTGCTGCTCTGTGAAGGATTTCTCTTACCCCCATCTCTCTCTGTCTCTCAGGCCAGTCAATAAGAAGTCTTTTCTGCAGCATGTAGAGGATCTGTGTGCCAACGAGAACGCCAAGTTCCAGGAAGAGTTTGCAGTATGTAACTATGACCTCTGACCCCTGTGAAAACCTGTGTGTGCGCGCGCCTGCGTGCGCGTTTGTGTGTCTTTGTGTAGACTGACAGTGTTAACCCTGTCCTTTCCAGGAGCTTCCCAAACTGCTGCATGACCTGGCTACATCAGATGCTGACCTTCCCTGGAACAGATCCACGAACCGCTTCACTAACATCAAACCCTGTATGAGCACACATGCATGCACACACACACTAAGCGTAACAAACACACACAGCCTAACACACTCTCTCCTCTACAGACAACAACAACCGTGTTAAGCTGCTGTCTGAACCTGGCTTGCCTGGATCTGACTACATAAACGCTAGCTTCATCTCAGTGAGTCTCACACACACACACACACAGACAAACACACACACATACACACACACAGGAAAGAGAACACTCATGCTTTCAGAGACAATTTCATCACCTCTTGAACCTTGCCATCTAAACACTCCAACATTTGTGTTTACTACAAAACTGGAGACTTGTGGGTTCGATCCCAGGCTGTGTCACAACCGGCTGTGACCGGGAGACCCATGGGGCTGTGCACAATTGGCCCAGCATCGTCCAGGTTAGGGGAGGGTTTGGCCGGCTGGGATTTCCTTGTCTCATCGTGCTCTAGTGACTCCTTGCGGCGAGCCCAGTGCCTGCAACTGATCAGTTGGACATTCATCAGTTGGACGGTGTTTCCTCCGGCACATTGGTGCGACTGGCTTCCGGAATAAGCAAGCAGTGTGTCAAGAAGCAGTGCGGCTTGGCAGGGTCGTGTTTTGGAGGACGCGTGGCTCTTGACCTTTGCTTCTCCCGAGTCTGTAGGGGAGGTGCAGCGATGAGACAAGATAGTAACTACCAATTGGATATCATGAAATTGGGGAGAAAAGGGGGTAAAAGTAAAAAAATGAAATATAAATAAATAACAAATAACTGGAGACTTGTGACTTTGCTCTGTTCTGACTATAATATTCTCTCTCTTGCTGCATCTCCTTCTCCCTCAATAGGGCTATCTGTGTCCCAGTGAGTTCATAGCGACCCAGGGTCCTCTCCCCGGTACTGTGGCTGACTTCTGGAGGATGATCTGGGAGACTCGCACACAAACCATCGCTATGCTCACACAGTGCTATGAGAAAGGAAGGGTAAGGACCGGACCAAGGTTCTAGTAGTGTCAGGGTTGAATGTCTGTTTAGATCCGCTGTAACCAATTGTGTGTGTGTGTGTGTGTGTGTGTGTGTGTGTGTGTGTGTGTGTGTGTGTGTGTGTAGATCCGGTGTCACCAGTACTGGCCAGAAGATAATAAGCCGGTGACAGTGTTTGGGGACATCATCATCACCAAGTTGACAGAGGACGTCTATCCTGACTGGACCGTCAGAGCTCTCAAAGTGGAGAGGGTAACACACACATATTTGTGTACCCCAGAGTAACTACGTTTACAGTTTACTCTTGATAATTATTAAAACATTGTCCCCCCTCTCTCTCTCTCTCTCTCTCTCTCTCTCTCCCTCCCCTAGCATGGGGACTACATGGTGGTTCACCACTTCAACTACACTTCCTGGCCAGAGCATGGTGTACCAGAGTCCAGCACCACACTCATACAGTTTGTTAGAGCTATCAGAGCCAACAGGCATGAGAACACCACTATAGTGGTGCACTGCAGTGCTGGCGTGGGCAGGACAGGAGTGTTTATAGCGTTGGACCACCTGATTCAACACGTCAGTGATCACGACTTTGTGGACATCTACGGTCTGGTGGCTGAACTACGCAGTGAGAGGATGTGTATGGTGCAGAACCTGGTGAGAAATATGTCTTTATACAACATGTATCATAAAACACTGAAATATTCTTACTGTGATATGGATATGATACTTTATAGTATGATCTAGTTTCCCCATGTTGTCCTGATGTATTCAAACCTGTAGAGAGCCTGACATAATCTTACCAAGTGTATGCATGTCCCCAGGCCCAGTATATGTTCCTACACCAGAGTACTCTGGATCTGCTGAACAGTAAAGGAAACAGCCAGTCCATCTGGTTCGTTAACTACTCTGCTCTGGAGAAGATGGACTCACTGGACGCTATGGAGGGTGAGCGGACACACACACACATACGCTAGCAGACACACAAGTCATAAACGCATATTTCACATCTCTACTCTTTTGTTCTCTTGCAGGTGATGTTGAACTGGAATGGGAGGAGACTACGATGTAAAGGCTGAGAACTTCTCAGTCAACTTCACTCCTGATAAATACACCTATTCCTGAGTCATGGGGCCAAATCCTGGACATACTGACTGTTTGTCAGATGGATTGGTCCACCAGAGATAGAGGGAGAGAAAGAGAGAGGGAGGGAGAGAGGAAGGAGAGAAGTTGCCCTTTTCTGGCAGGAGAGTCAAAACCACACAACAGAAACTTGTTGGTTCCCTGGCCTGAATCAACACACCATTGCAGCCCTCTTGGAGCCTTGCATCCTTTCTATGTCCACAGGCAGAAAAGAAAGAGTGGGAGATACATGTGTATATATAGTAGGGCTGTCAGTGTTAACCAGTTAACTCAAGTTCACGTTTTGTAATTTTAGTGCACACGTTTCTTTGTATCGCGTTTAATCATATGTCTGAAAGTGTTCAAAATAGACTGAAGACATCCTAAATACATAATGTAAAACCACAATGTGATGTCCAAACAAGTTGACATTGAGGTTAAAGAAAGTGTTTTATCAATTTAACAGATTTAAATTATTGTTACTTTGGACAAAATCAAGACGTCAATATTCTTGTAATGCTTTTTGTATGAATAATCGTAAATTACAGCCCAATTTTAGCAATGCCAATTAATCACAGCAAATACTGCGATTAACTCGATTACATTTTTTTCTTCATTTGACAGCCCTAATATATAGGCTATACATATCACACATGTACCTATACAGGTATCTTGCACTAGTCATACCACTGTATTTTATTAGATTCTTGTATTGTGTTTTTGTACATTTAAGTTATTCAGCCAAATAGTGTTGTCACTGTGTTACTATGTTTATATCACATGTTACTATGTATATCATTGTGTTTGGGGGATAATATATTGGTGGGGTGTTATGGTTTATTTGATGTATTTTCTCTGAGTGTTCTACGTCTGTGTTTTGGACAAGTAAAATCAACTCCACTACTCACCTGTCTGTCTTATTAGTCTGCTTATCTATTGATCTATCTCTCTGTCGGTCTGTCTGTCATCTTGTGCACTGTGAGTTGTTTAGTGGACAAGAAGTTACACCCTGAGAAAGTCTGAGAAACTGTGTGTACAATATAACACCACACACACACACACACACACACACAGAGGACTCAAGGCAGAGTACAAACTACTTTATTCTTTAATTAATTTCAAACAAATCTTTAGAAATATTCCATTAGTAAACACTGTAATTGTTATAAACATGATATTCTCTTAGTAAATACTTTATAAATGTGTCGATGCACAGGTGCTCAACTGTGTAACACATCTCCAAGAAGGACACATCTCCAAGAAGGACACTTCTCCAAGATGGACACATCTCCCAAGATGCACACATCTCCAAGAAGGACACATGTCCAAGATGGACACATCTCCAAGAAGGACACATCTCCAAGAAGGACAGGTGAGCCAGACTCAGACTCAGGGTTAGGGCGATAATATGTTAGGGCTTTAGAACATGCTAAAATGTCTACTATGATTCCTGCTTATTTTCCACTAAACCATCTAATGCTAGCGTGATCACAGCTATAGTATACCTCTATGATCATTTAGTGATCATCATTTAGTCATCATGTAGATGTGTCATCTCTGTGTGTGTTTCCATGGTAACTGGACAGTTGGGTTCTGTTGCCCCCATAGTCTGAAAAACAAATTAATTTTTTTTCTTGTCCAAGTTAAATACAATTTCCTCCCCTCTGTATAAATACACACATCAGCACTGTGCCCATTATTTCTATGTTAAATCTATATATCACCTATATACACATATCCATTATTCTTTTGTACTCTGAAAATATGGTGTGACACTTAGAGGACAGCCTCAATGGGTCACCACGTGTCACAGCCCTCAGAGAGAGGGGAAGGAAGAGATGTAATAATAATCAAACATACAGTTGAAGTTGGAAGTTTACATACACCTTAGCCAAATATATTTAAACTCAGTTTTTCACAATTCCTGACATTTAATCATAATAAAAATTCCCTGTCTTAGGTCAGTTAGGATCACCACTTTATTTTAAGAATGTGAAATGTCAGAATAATAGTAGAGAGAATGATTTATTTAAGCTTTTATTTCTTTCATCACATTCCCAATTGGTCAGAAGTTTATCTACACTCAATTAGTATTTTGTAGCATTGCCTTTAAATTGTTTAACTTGGGTCAAATGTTTCGGGTAGCCTTCCACAAGCTTCCCACAATAAGTTGGGTGAATTTTGGCCCATTCCTCCTGACAGAGCTGGTGTAACTGAGTCAGGTTTGTAGGCCTCCTTGCTCGCACATGCTTTTTCAGTTCTTTCCACAAATCTTCTATAGGATTGAGGTCAGGGCTTTGTGATGGCCACACCAATACCTTGACTTTGTTGTCCTTAAGCCATTTTGCCACAACTTTGGAAGTATGCTTGGGGTCATTGTCCATTTGGAAGATCCATTTGCTACCAAGATTTAACTTCCTGACTGATGTCTTGAGATGTTGCTTCAATATATCCACATAATTTTGCTTCCTCATGATGCCATCTATTTTGTGAAGTGCACCAGTCCCTCCTGCAGCAAAGCACCCCCACAACATGATGCTGCCACCCCCCGTGCTTCACAGTTGGGATGGTGTTCTTTGGCTTGCAAGCCTCCCCCTTTTTCCTCCAAACATAATGATGGTCATTATGTCCAAACAGTTCTATTTTTGTTTCATCAGACCAGAGGACATTTCTCCAAAAAGTACGATCTTTGTCCCCATGTGCAGTTGCAAACCGTAGTCTGGCTTTTTTTATGGCAGTTTTGGAGTGGCCTTTGCTGAGTGGCCTTCCAGGTTCTGTCGATATAGGACTTGTTTTACTGTGGATATAGATTTGTACCTGTTTCCTCCAGCATCTTCACAAGGTCCTTTGCTGTTGTTTTGGGATTGATCTGCACTTTTCGCACCAAAGTACATTCATCTCTAGGAGACAGAACGTGTCTCCTTCCTGAGCGGTATGACGGCTGCGTGGTCCCATGGTGTTTATACTTGCGTACTATTGTTTGTACAGATGAACGTGGTACCTTCAGGCGTTTGGAAATTGTTTCCAAGGATGAACCAGACTTGTGGAGGTCTACAATTGTTTTGATTGATTTTCCCATGATGTCAAGCAAAGAGGCACTGAGTTTGAAGGTAGGCCTTGAAATACATCCACAGGTACACCTCCAATTGACTCAAATTATGTCAACTTGCCTATCAGAAGCTTCTGAAGCCGTGACATAATGGAATTTTCCAAGCTGTTTAGAAGCACAGTTAACTTAGTGTATGTAAACTTCTGACCCACTAGAATTGTGATACAGTGAATTATAAGTGAAGTAATCTGTCTGTAAACAATTGTTTGAAAAATTACTTGTGTCATTCATAAAGTAGATGTCCTAACCGACTTGCCAAAACTATAGTTTGTTAACAAGAAATTTGTGGAGTGGTTGAAAAACTAGTTTTAATGACTCCAACCTAAGTGTATGTAAACTTCCAACTTCAACTGTATTTAATATTCTGATAAATATCTTACTTCTGTGTGTGTGTGTGTGTGTGTGTGTGTGTGTGTGTGTGTGTGTGTGTGTGTGTGTGTGTGTGTGTGTGTGTGTGTGTGTGTGTGTGTGTGTGTGTGTGTGTGTGTGTGTGTGTGTACTGGTTGTGTATATACATCCCTGTGGGACAAGCAGTCCAGGGAAGAGTAGAACGGGTTAATCATGTGAGAATGGATAATATGGATTCACAACGTGAGACTGAATATTGAACAGGACTAATAAGCTAGAATGTTAGAACATGATCAATTAATAAGATTCAACATGAATGTTTTTATGAACTAATCATATGAACATCATTAACCAATAAGATTTTATGTTGACAAGTAGCAGATCAAATAAGATTGTCGTCAGTACTGGTGTTGACCTGAGTGTGAGGCTTGGACCCATGTAACAAAACCTCAGAGACTATAACAATGATATTCACACACGCCCGTAAACAAGTGCACACACACACACACACACACACAGATATAGAAGTCAGACATTATTGTAGTAATCTGTAAAGCAGGAGTCAGGAAAAACAGTCTTCCCTCCCTGCTGCTCTTACATACTCACTTCTTCACCATCAAAAGTGTTATTAGCATCTCATTATCATCTTAGAACACAAAACACAGAGAAAGAGGAGGGCTAAAACCCTAGGTGAGAGTTGATGATGTGATTGGAGGTCTCTATGTCCAGACAGTTCCATTCACTGGGAGGAATTCCTTTTGTTGTATCAGCTGTGTGATATCAGGGCCGGGTCAGGGATTAGGGTGTTCTTTCTAAAGCCAGGTACAGATATAGATATGTACAGATGCCACTGTGTCACAAGAGCTGTCAGATTAGAAAATCTTTAGAAATGTTGTCAAAACTACATAATATTCAAAAATACACATTACATCATTAGATGACTTTGAATTTATATTGATTTGAAACCTCTCAATTTTCTCCCACTCTATTTCTCGGCTTATTCCTTCTCTCTCAGCTGACTTCCTTACATCTCTCTTTCTCTTCCTCCATTCCTCGTCTCACTCTTTACCTCTCTATCTTTGTCTGTGAGTGTTTGCGTTGTGTGTGTTTCTCCCAGTATATCACTGTTTAACAAAAGGTCAGAGGACAGAGGATTAGGTGTGGTAGGATCAGGGGCCATATGTCAGACGAGGCTGCGGGAACCACTAGAGTTGCGTCTGCGCAGAGGGTGAGGAAGGGTGTGTGGAAGGGGATAGGGGGAGTCGGGGGGACAGAACTGGTGGGGGTGGTTGTAGGGGGGAGGAGGGGGAGGCAGAGGGGGCTCAGATCCCTCTCTGATCCGTACTGGCGTGGACATCGCTGATTGGATGAGGCGGTGGTGGGAGGCGGGGCTTCCTTGGCTGAGGAAGGCTTCCATTCGCCCCTGGCCACTCTGGTCCACAACAATCACCTTGACGATCTGCTGGCATTGAATGAGGGTGTCTGGGCGGAGTTCTCCAGGGTGGGTGGGGCTAAGCATTGCCAGGGGTGCTGCCAGAGCCAGTTGGGTGGAGTCAGGACTGGTCACATGGTAGGTCTGAAGCAGCCTATCAGGGCTGGCCTGGGTCATGTGGTAGGTCTGCAGCAGCCTATTGTGAATTGACACCTAGTTTAGAAACAGCCAGAGAATGGCATGAGGAGTTACCAGCCTGAACGCAGCCTACAGCAGCCCTCTGGTGAGTTAGACACACTGGCAGCATGCAGGGAGCGAACACACACACACACACACAATGTCTCCCTAACAAAGATTTTTACATTTACGTCATTTAGCAGACGCTCTTATCCGCAGCGACTTACAGGATAGGCACATTGACAGATTTTTCACCAAGTCGGCTCGAGGATTAGAATCAGCGACCCTTCGGTTACTTAACCATTATGCTACCTGCTGCCAAGATATATGCAACTCTAAAGGACTGCCTAAGAGTTAGGGCTTGGCGGGGAGGTCGGGTTGGGAGCTGCTAGTTCTGTAGAGAGGGCATTTAGAGTGGAGGAACTTGGCTTGATTCAAATCAAATCAAAATCTATTTTTCACATACGCTGTGTACAACCGGTGTAGACATTACAGTGAAATGCTTACTTACAAAACCTGAACTAACAATGCAGTTTTAAGAAAAAATAAGTGTTTTGAAAGTATTTACTAAATAAACTGAAGTAAACAATAAAAAAAATAACAAATAATTAAAGAGCAACAATAAAATAACAGTAACCAGGCTATATACAGGGCGTACCAGTACAGAGTCACTGTGCGGGGGCACAGGTTAGTCAAAGTAATTGAGGTAATATGTATGGGAATGTGGACGTGTTCGGCCCTCCTTTTCCTGTAGTCCACGATCATCTCCTTTGCCTTCATCACATTGAGGGAGTGGTTGTTATCCTGGCACCACACTGCCAGGTCTCTGACCTCCTCCCTAAAGGCTGTCTCATAGTTGTCGGTGATCAGGCCTACCACTGTTGTGTCGTCTTCAAACTAAATGATGGTGTTGGAGTCGTGCTTGGCCATGCAGTCATGGGTGAACAGGGTGTACCAACGTGACTAAGCACACACCCCTGAGGGGCTCCCGTGTTGAGGATCAGCGTGGCAGATGTGTTGTTACCTACCCTTACCACCTGGGGACAGCCCATCAGGAAGTCCAGGATTCAGTTGCAGAGAGGGGTTTAGTTCCATGGTCCTTAGCTTAATCATGAGCTTTGAGGTCACTATGGTGTTGAACTCATGCATGCTTCAGTGTTGCTGTAGTCAATGAGTAGCATTCTCACGTAGGTGTTCCTTTTGTCCAGGTGGGAAAGGGCAGTGTGGAGTGCAATAGAGATTGCGTCATCAGTGGATCTGTTGGGGCGGTATGCAAATTGGAGTGGGTCTAGGGTGTCTGGGATAATGGTGTTGATGTGAGCCATGACCAGCCTTTCAAAGCATTTCATGACTACAGACGTGAGTGCTACAGGGCAGTAGACATTTAGGCATGTTAGCTTGGTGTTCTTGGACACTATGGTGGTCTGCTTGAAATATGTTGGTATTACAGACTCAGTCAGGGAAAAGTTGAAAATGTCAGGGCACTTGCCAGTTGGTCAGTGCATGCTCGGAGTACACGTCCTGGTAATCCATTTGGCCCTGCGGCCTTGTGAAGGTTGACCTGTTTATCGGTCATACTCACATCAGCTACAGAGAGCATGATCACACAGTCGTCCGGAACAGCTGGTGCTCTCATGCATGCTTCAGTGTTGCTTGCCTTGAAGGTGCATATAAGTAATTTAGCTAGTCTGGTAGGCTTGTGTCACTGGGCAGCTCCCTTTGTAGTCCGTAATAGTTTACAAGCCTGCCACATCCGACGAGCGTCGAAGCCGTTGTAGTAGGATTCAATCTTAGTCATGGATTGACGCTTTGCCTTCGTCGGAGGGCATAGCGGGATTTCTTATCAGCGTCCGGGTTAGAGTCCCGTTCCTTGAAAGCGGCAGCTCTACCCTTTAGCTCATTGCGGATGTTGCCTGTAATCCATGGCTTCTGGTTGGGGTATGTATATACGGTCACTGTGGGGACAACGTCATCAATGCACTTATTGATGAAGCCAGTGACTGATGTGGTGAACTCCTCAATGCCATCGGAAGAATCCCAGAACATATTCCAGTCTGTGCTAGCAAAATAGTCCTGTAGCTTAGCATCTGCATCATCTGACCACTTACATATTATGCGTGTCACTGCTACTTCCTGCTTTAGTTTTTGCTTGTAAGCAGAAATCAGGAGGATAGAGTTATAGTCAGATTTGCCAATTGGAGGGCTGGGGAGAGCTTTGTACGCATCTCTGAGTGTGGAGTTAAGGTGGTCTAGCGTTTTCTCTGGTTGAAAATGTAACATGCTGGTAGAAATTAAGTAAAATGGATTTAAAGTTTCCCTGCATTAAAGTCCCGGCCACTAGGAGCGCCGCCTCTGGATGAGCATTTTCTTGCATTGGTTTGTGGTGGTAAATAGACAGCTACAAAATATATTTTTGTAGATTAAAACTCTCTTGGTACATAGTGTGGTCTACAGCTTATCATGAGATACTCTACCTCAGGCGAGCAAAACCTTGAGACAATCATTAATATCAGATTTCGTGCACCAGCTGTTATTGACAAAAAGACACAGACCGCCACCCCTTGTCTATCTGTTCTATCTAGCCGATGCACGGAATACCCAGCCAACTGCATGTTATCCATGTCGTCGTTCAACCACGAATGGGTGAAACATAAAATATTACAGTTTTTAATGTCCCGTTAGTAGGATAGTCTTGATCGGAGCTCATCCAGTTTATTATCCAATGATTGCACGTTGGCTAATAGGACTGATGGTAGAGGCGGGTTACCCTCTTGCCGCCAGATTCTTATAAGGCACCCCGACCTATATCTCCGTCTATTCGTAGTGCAGGGATTTGGGCCTTATCTGGTGTCTGAAGTAAATCCTTTGCGTCCGACTCGTTACGAGATGGGTAATCGCTGTTCTGATATCCAGAAGCTCTTTTCAGTCATAAGAGACGGTGGCAGAAATATTATGTACAAAATAAGTTACAAATAACGCAAAAAAACACACAATAGCACAATTGGTTAGGATCCCGTAAAATGACAGCAATCTCCTCCAACGCCAAAAAATCATACACATGCATGCATGCATACACAGACACACGCATCAACCCTGAGTCTGGCCATGGAGATAGTTTTCTAGCATGCCAACATGGCTTAGAAAAGCTTATGATGACTGGGAAGCATATGTTCTGCTAGCAGGAGACTAATAGCTAATAGCTAAACCCCCACTAGCAGGAGGCTAATAGCTAACCGTGCACTAGCAGGTGGCTAATAGCTAATTACTGGCCCCTGTTAGCAGAAAGCTGAAGGTTAAAGCAAGCCCTACAGTTGCAGCTGTGTCGCTCTGAGTCACACAGAGCTTGAGGGAGATGACGAGGGTCTCCTTTACTCCTCACCTGTCTGTATCTTTGCTAACAAAAAACACACTGTGTGTATGTGACTCACCTCCACAGTGTTGTTGCTCGTCATGTCATACAGATCTTTCTGGTCTGAGGGGAGAAACACAAAAGTGACACTCAGAGACACAGAGTGGTGTGTGGTGCTAGTTGCTAACTTAGTGTTTGTTACCTGTGGGGGATCCTGTGTGTCGACTGAGTGTGCCCATCTGTCCTCCGTTGGTGTGGGGGGTGTGAGTCTGCACCCCCTGTTCTCTCTTCAGCTCCCCTGTAGACAGTGATATATGACCATATATTACATATTTTGTGTGTGTGTGTGTTTGTGTGTGTGTGTTTGTGTGTGTGTGTGTGTGTGCTCACATTGGATGTGTATCTGTTCCATCTCGTTAACCTCAGTGATGGACTCTCGTAGCTCTTCTGTGAACTTCCTGAGCTCCTCTCCACTGGGGGAGCAGAAACTCACCATCTGCTTCTTTTCTGACGAGAACGGACTCAACATGGTGATGCCATGAGCATAGTCTGGACACAAACACACACAGTTCGCTATGTGAGTAGAATGGTGATGCCACTGGTATAGTCTGGATTCTGGATTAGCTATATATGTAGAAGTACAGTGTTATAGTACAGTAGTAGTGGTAGTAGTAGTGGTAGTAATGGTAGTATAGTAGTTACATTCGTTACTGAAGAGGTGGAATTTCATGCCCAGTAGACCCATGGCTTTACAGAAGGTGTAGGAGGCAGAGGTCTTCTTCTTGGGACACAACTTCAGGATCTGTGTGAGGAGATAGCAGAATGAACATAAGCTATACCATCAGTACACATACACACACTGTTATTACACAAAATAACACTTTGTGTGCGTGTGTACGCGGGTGCGTGCTTGTGTGTGTTCTCACAAGTATGAGGTCGTTGAACAGGAACACCTCTCTCTGGGTGTTGGCCAGTTTCTGTTTCAGGGGTTTGTTGAAGTCTGCCACCTCAAACAGACGACAGCAGCACACCAGCCTACGGTGGGGCACAGACAGAATCTACAAAGAAACACAAATACACCATGGGCTAAACACACACACACCACAGGCTTAACACACACCACGGGCTTAACACACACATACCATGGGCTAAACACACACACACCACTGGATAAACACACACACACACCACGGGCTTAACACACACACACACCACGGGCTTAACACACACACACACCACAGGCTTAACACACACACACCACTGGATAAACACACACACACCACGGGCTTAACACACACATACCATGGGCTTAACACACACACCACGGGCTTAACACACACACACCACGGGCTTAACACACACACGCACAACGGTCTTAACACACACACACACCACAGGCTTAACACACACACACACCACTGGATAAACACACACACACACCACTGGATAAACACACACACACCACGGGCTTAAAACACACACCATGGGCTTAACACACACACACACACACCACGGGCTTAACACACACACACACACACCACGGGCTTAACACACACACACACCACGGGCTTAACACACACACACACAACGGGCTTAACACACACACACACCACGGGCTTAACACACACACACCACGGGCTTAACACACACACACACAACGGTCTTAACACACACACACACCACAGGCTTAACACACACACACCACTGGATAAACACACACACACCACGGGCTTAACACACACACACCATGGGCTTAACACACACATACCACGGGCTTAACACACACACACACCACGGGCTTAACATACACACACCACGGGCTAAACACACACACCATGGGCTTAACACACACATATCATGGGCTTAACACACACACACACCACGGGCTTAACACACACACACCATGGGCTAAACACACACACACCAAGGGGTTAACACACACACCACAGGCTAAACACACACACACCACAGGCTAAACACACACACACCACAGGCTTAACACACACACCACGGGCTAAACACACACACCACAGGCTAAACACACACACCACAGGCTAAACACACACACACCACGGGCTTAACACACACACACCACAAGGTTAACACACACACACACCACGGGCTTAACACACACACACCACGGGCTAAACACACACACCAAGGGGTTAACACACACACCACAGGCTAAACACACACACACCGCGGGCTTAACACACACACACCGCGGGCTTAACACACACACCACGGGCTAAACACACACACCACGGGCTAAACACACACACCACGGGCTAAACACACACACACCACGGGCTTAACACACACACACCATGAGGTTAACACACACACACCATGAGGTTAACACACACACACCACGGGCTAAACACATACATGTACACACACCATGAGGTTAACACACACACACACCATGGGGTTAACACACACACACACTCACCACTCTCTCACACACATGCACACACCTCTCCCTCAAACTCCATCTCACTCTCTCTCCCTCTCGCTTTCTGTCTAGCTATCTGACACACACACACCCAAACCCAACACACTCACCGTCTTCATGCCCAGTATGGACTGTTCCACGCGGCTGACGTAGGTGACGTGGTCTTCGTTGGAGCGTAGCTCTCTCTGCTGGGTCCTCTCATAGATCCCTGCTACCATCTCCCTGGGGATGTCTGCCCCGTCGTCCACTCCTGAGGGAACAGGGACACACACTACTAGTCCCACATGAGGAACTACAGAGGACATTCACTAAATAAATTAGTAGCTGAATTTACTCATTCCTGGTTTAGACTCGTTGCAGGACAGGACAGGATTGGCTGGTGTTAGTAGCACCCCTATCTGTCAACAGTAGATATGCTGTGTCTCTATCTCACCACTAGAGGGAGACCTTGTGTTGTGTTCCAGCCCCCATCCCCAAATTAAATCAAATTGTATTGGTCACATGCACATGGTTAGCAGATGTTATTGCGAGTGTAGCGAACTGCTTGTGCTTCTAGTTCTGACAGTGCAGCAATATCTGACAAGTAATATCTAACAATTCCACAACATATACCTAATACACACAAATCTAAGTAAAGGAATGGAATAAGAATATATAAATGTAAACATATGGATGAGCAATGACAGAGCGGCATAGGCTAAGATGCAATAGATAGTATAGAATACAGTATACACATATGAGATGAGTAATGTAAGATATGTAAACATTATTAAAGTGGCATTATTAGAACATGAGGAGAGGAGTTAGGGATGTTCCAGCCCTCTCTCTCTCTTGTCCCTGGTTTGGTGTGTTCTCTACACCTACCAGCCCTGATCCTGACACTCTAATGATATGGGCCGGTCCAGATGAAAATGGTCCTGTGTTGTATTAAAATATTCAAAGCATTGTGTGTGCATCTGTGCAGGTTTGTGTGTCAGTTCTATAAATAACCGGTCCAGTGTCTCAGAAACGCTGTCATAAATGTTGCAAGGCTTCTGCAGCTCATTATACTGAGTCACACTCAAAGGCACACACTGTCACAAAAATATCACCATGGGGTTTGTATTATTTTGATTCTTTCTTTTATCAGTAGGCACAAAAATCACACCGAAGGGAGAAAAAAACAAAGACACAACCCCCCTAACAAGAGACAGACGCACAGACACCCAGTCACCTCGTAGGTTGCGTATGAAGTCGTCGAGGCCCATCTTGCGTTGAGGTTTGATGTTAGGGGAGTACATGTCAGTGTTGAGCAGGACCACAGCAAAGGCCAGGATGAAGATGGTGTCTGGGTTATGGAACTGCTGCACCACTTCAGGATTACACATGCAATACCTCTGACTGGAGAGATGGAGAGAGAGGTATCTACACGTACTCTCTTGTTGTGAGAATTTTCCTGCATAGCAGGAAATGCAAACATGTAGTGTACTCAAGGTTTAAAAATGTTTCTAAACTTAGTAATTTCCACATTAAAATGTCAGACTTGATTTGCCTTAAGAAAAAAATTATAAACCCCTACAAAGAAATTCCAATAAATTTTATCCACATAATAATTCACATTTTCTGTTGCAGCTGGATTATTTTCCTGCTGTAGCAAACTGGCTCAAATTAAGATCCTACATCTGTACAGTACCTCTGACAGGGGGAAGGGGCAGTGAAAAAGAGAGAGTGAAAGACAGACAGAGAAAGAGACAAAAAGCTGTTCTGCTGTAATGGTCTCAGAAACAAACAGCTTATCCATCAGTGTTATTAGTTAGTAACTCAACTTCAGACATTGATACTGTTAACTTGTGGTTTCTTACATCCTGACAAGAGATGTACGGTATAACCCTCCTCCCAAGCATATACACACATGCACTTTGTCAGTCTTCAGTTTCCTGAGATACCTGCTGCACATCAAATACTCTGACACTGGGAATGATCAGTTTGTGTGTGTGTGTGTGTGTGATTACGTAACAAAGTTATTTCTACACCAGCTAGTTGTCTTATCTTCACATCTGCATATGAGAGATGCTCACCAGCTGGCACGGAATAATACCTCCATTAAAATAACTTCTTATGTCACCCTATGTAACCTTTATGACAGATGACATAACATCTGTTACATAACACTCCTGCAACTTCTTGTCTATCTTAATACCCCCTCCCAGATAGGTAGGACTTTGTCCCTACAGCTTAAAACCATGGTCCTGGAGGCAGGACACTTCGTGTTTTAGACCTGGGAGACCACTAGGTAGGTGGAATTTAGCTAATCACTGATATTGATTGGCTCAGTTGCTGAAGTTTTTAGTAATCAGGTCAGGTGTTGGACTTGCTGTTTGTGGTACTCCAGAACCAGAGTGTCTGCCCCTGGAGTAACCCTGATTGGCTGATCAATCTGAGGGTATGAAGGGATTGGTTGATGGGTCTGACCTGAAAGCTTCAATGAGTCTCTCCACCTTCTGGGCCTCTCCCTGGACTCTGATGTGAGCCTGGAACTTCCTCAGAGCCTCGTCCAGCTCCATCCCAGAGAAGTCCATCTCATCGACCACACAGCTAGAGCCAGGGGGAGAAGAGGTTAGTTGTGTATGTCTCTCTCATGTCACCGTTGACGTCATTGTTTTGTACGTGTGTGTCTGAGGGTGAGAGAGGGTGAGCGTACAACTGCTCTTGGCGTTTTTTCCCCTTTTTCAGTCATAGATCCATTACAGAAGCACTGACCTGGAAAACTCAGACACACACACAAATATACTCACACACTTAACAAGTGCTTATACAGTACATATTCCTCCCAAAGGACAAAGGCAAAGAGAGGGAGATAGAAGGGGGAGTATAGAGAAAATAAAAGAAAGGAAGAGAGAGGGAGTAGAGAGAAAAGAAGAGAAGGGGAGAGAGGGGTAGAATAGAGATAAGAAGAGAAGGGGAGAGGGGGAGTATAGAGAAAAGAAGAGAAGGGGAGAGGGGGAGTAGAGAGAACAGAAGAGAAGAGAAGGGGAGAGAGGGGGAGTAGAGAGAAAAGAAGAGGAGAGAGGGGGAGAAAAAAATTGTGCTGAGTGCTGTGACCTATTTTTTCTCTAAGCAAAGCACATTCTCCTGGCTCTCTCGCTCTCTGCATTGTGAGAGCATGCATCCGTGTGTGTGTGTACAGTGAGGGAAAAAAGTATTTGATCCCCTGCTGATTTTGGATGTTTGCCCACTGACAAAGAAATGATCAGTCTATAAATCCAGAAAAACGCATGTGAAAAATGTTATAAATTGATTTGCATTTTAATGAGGGAAATAAGTATTTGACCCCTCTGCAAAACATGACTTAGTACTTGGTGGCAATCACAGAGGTCAGACGTTTCTTGTAGTTGGCCACCAGGTTTGCACACATCTCAGGAGGGATTTGACGGTACATGGCCCCGTCCATGGCCCCGTCCATCGTCCCTTTGATGCGGTGTTGTCCTGTACCCTTAGCAGAAAAACACCCCCAAAGCATAATGTTTCCACCTCCATGTTTGACGGTGGGGATGGTGTTCTTGGGGTCATAGGCAGCATTCCTCCTCCTCCAAACACGGCAAGTTGAGTTGATGCCAAAGAGCTCCATTTTGGTCTCATCTGACCACAACACTTTCACCCAGTTGTCCTCTGAATCATTCAGATGTTCATTGGCAAACTTCAGACGGGTATGTATATGTGCTTTCTTGAGCAGGGGGACCTTGCGGGCACTGCAGGATTTCAGTTCTTCACGGCGTAGCGTGTTACCAATTGTTTTCTTGGTGACTATGGTCCCAGCTGCCTTGAGATCATTGACTAGATCCTCTCGTGTAGTTCTGGGCTGATCCCTCACCGTTCTCATGATCATTGCAACTCCACGAGGTAAGATCTTGCATGGAGCCCCAGGCCGAGGGAGATTGACAGTTATTTTGTGTTTCTTTCATTTGCGAATAATCGCACCAACTGTTGTCACCTTCTCACCAAGCTGCTTGGCGATGGTCTTGTAGCCCATTCCAGCCTTGTGTAGGTCTACAATCTTGTCCCTGACATCCTTGGAGAGCTCTTTGGTCTTGGCCATGGTGGAGAGTTTGGAATCTGATTGATTGATTGCTTCTGTGGACAGGTGTCTTTTATACAGGTAACAAGCTGAGATTAGGAGCACTCCCTTTAAGAGTGTGCTCCTAATCTCAGCTCGTTACCTGTATAAAAGACACCTGGGAGCCAGAAATCTTTCTGATTGAGAGGTGTTCAAATACTTATTTCCCTCATTTAAATGCAAATCAATTTATAACATTTTTCACATGTGTTTTTCTGGATTTATTTGTTGTTATTCTGTCTCTCACTGTTCAAATAAACCTACCATTAAAATTATAGACTGATCATTTCTTTGTCAGTGGGCAAACGTACAAAATCAGCAGGGGATCAAATACTTTTTCCCCTCACTGTAAGTGCATGTATGTGTAAAACATATTGTGTGCTTTATTTTGTGTGTGGACTCACTCCAGGACGTCTCTGTTGAAGAGCAGCTTGCTGTTCCCCAGGAACTCTCCAATCATCTGTCGGCTTAGGCCCTTCCTCTGTAACAGGAAGTGGGCCACGCCCATGGGCGTGTCTGGGACGAAACCACGCGTGATCAGGAAGTGGATGCCTCTCTCTGGGTTCCTACAGCAGCGATCGAAAGCACAATAGAAGTGTGTGTGTGTGTGTGTGTGTGCGTGCGTGCGCGAGCGAGCGAGAATAGAACCTGTACATACTCGTATTCATTCCTTTACTCTTGTGTGTATAAGGTAGTTGTTGTGAATTTGTTAGATTACTTGTTAGATACTACTGCATGGTCGGAACTAGAAGCACAAGCATTTCGCTACACTCGCATTAACATCTGCTAACCATGTGTATGTGACAAATAAAATTTGATTTGATTTGATTTGAGAACCGTAAAATGATAGGCAACTCTCTCAGTCTCAGTGATGCACATGAGCTAATTTACAATAACTACTGGCTGCAGGCCAACCGTATACACTCCTATATATAGAGACCAACTTTCTCCCTTTTCCCTCTCCCCCTTTCTAGAGCAGATACCTGTTTTGTGAATAATTCTGTGAGTACCTAGAGGACAATTCAACCCTGTGTGTGAGGGTTTATCAAATAAAATACAATTTTATTGGTCACATACACATGGTTAGCAGGTGTTAATGCGAGTGTAGCGAAATGCTTGTACTTCTAGTTCTGACCGTGAAGTAATATCTAACAAGTAATCTAACAATTTCACAACAACTACCTTATACACAAGTGTAAAGGAATGATTAAGAATAATATAAATATTAATGAGCAATGGCCAAACGGCATAGGCAGGACGGCCTAGGAACAGTGGGTTAACTGCCTGTTCAGGGGCAGAATGACAGATTTGTACCTTGTCAGCTCGGGGATTTGAACTTGCAGCCTTTCGGTTACTAGTCCAACACTCTAACCACTAGGCTACACTGCCGCCCCAGAGTACATACATATAGTACATACATACATATAGATTTAGGGCATGTAAACATTATTAAAGTGGTGTTATTTAAAGTGACTAGTAATACCTTTATTAAGTCCAGTTATTAAAGTGGCCAGAGATTTGAGTCTGTATGTTGGCAGCAGCCTCTCTATGTTACTGATGGCTGTTTAACAGTGATGGCCTTTTTGGCCTTCCTGTGACTACGGGGGCTGTAGGTGTCCTGGAGGGCAGGTAGTTGCCCCAGGTGATGCGCTGTGCAGACCGCACTACCCTCTGGAGAGCCTTGTGGTTGAGGGCGGTGCAGTTGCCAGGCGGTGATACAGCCCGACAGGATGCTCTCGATTGTGCATCTGTAAAAGTTTGTGAGTGTTTTAGGTGACAAATTTCTTAAGCCTCCTGAGCTGTTGCGCCTTCTTCACCAAGCTGTTTGTGTGGGTGGACCATTTCAGTTTGTCCGTGATGTGTACGCCGAGGAACTTAAAACTTTACACCTTCTCCACTACTGTCCCGTCGATCAAATTTTTATTTGGTCACATACACATGGTTAGCAGATGTTAATGCGAGTGTAGCGATTGCTTGTGCTTCTAGTTCCGACCGTGCAGTAATATCTAACAAGTAATCTAACAATTTCACAACTACCTTATACACACAAGTGTAAAGGAATGATTACGAATGTGTACATATAAATATATGGATGAGCAATAGCCGAACGGCATAGGCAAGATGCAATAGATGGTATAGATTACAGCATATACAGTTGAAGTCGTAAGTTTACATACACCTTAGCCAAATACATTTAAACTCAGTTTTTCACAATTCCTGACATTTAATCCTAGTTAATATTCCCTGCCTTAGGTCAGTTAGGATCACCACTTTATTTTAAGAATGTGAAATGTCAGAATAATAGTAGAGAGAATGATTTATTTAAGCTTTTATTTCTTTCATCACATTCCCAGAGGGTCAGAAGTTTACATACTGTTATGAATAAATTCATATGATTTATGTTTAATGACTAAATTATTATATGTTTAAAATAATATGTTTAAGTAATTACTAAGAATATTAAATCCTGAAAATATATGTAATAGGTGTTAGAGGAATAGGTCTAGAACTTTTTAAAAGACTAAGACATCGTGTTACTATTTTGCAACCTAAGCAGGATGGAGTTGAGATAAGAGGAGAACTGTCGACAGACGATCTATAACTGGACCCTATAACAGGAAAATGGTTTCTTCACCCAGGGAGGGGAGAAACGGTTAGAAAGCTGTTAGAAGTGATGATGTTATTTGTAAAACACAGCCCGTCTAAAGCGGGGTGGAGTTAAATTGTATGTACATATAAAGGACTGTGTTCTTATTGTGATTTGAGAATTCTCGGTGAATAAACATTTGACATAATGATCTCTGTAGCTGGGTCTCTGTCTGTTTCATCTTAACCAAAGATTTGCGACCTTTGGGTTACAGACAGAGTAGGTTAATTAAAGTTCAGTTTGTGAACATTGAGAACAAAATTTCCATAACACATACACTCAATTCGTATTTGGTAGCATTGCCTTTAAACTGTTTAACTTGGGTCAAATGTTTCGAGTAGCCTTCCACAAGCTTCCCACCATAAGTTGGGTGAATTTTGACCCATTCCTCCTGACAGAGAAGGTGTAACTGAGTCAGGTTTGTAGGCCTCCTTGCTTGCACACGCTTTTTCAGTTCTGACCACACATTTTCTATGGAATTGAAGTCAGAGTTTTGTGATGGCCACACCAATACCTTGACTTTGTTGTCCTTAAGACATTTTGCCACAACTTTGGAAGTATGCTTTGGGTCTTTGTCCATTTGGAAGACCCATTTGCGACCAAACTTTAACTTCCTGACTGATGTCTTGAGATTTTGCTTCAATATATCCACATAATTTTCCATCCGCATGATGCCATCTATTTTGTGAAATGCACCAGTCCCTCCTGCAGCAAAGCACCCCCACACAGTTGGTGTTCTTCGGCTTGCAAGCCTCCCCCTTTTTCCTCCAAACATAACAATGGTCATTATGGACAAACAGTTCTATTTTTGTTTCATCAGACCAGAGGACATTTCTCCAAAAAGTATGATCTTTGATCTATGATCTATGATCATGTGCAGTTGCAAACCGTAGTCTGGCTTTTTTATGGCGGTTTTGGAGCAGTGGCTTCTTCCTTGCTGAGCGGCCTTTCAGGTTATGTCGATATAGGCCTTGTTTTACAGTGGATATAGATACTTTTGTACTTGTTTCCTCCAGCATCTTCACAAGGTCCTTTGCTGTTGTTCTGTGATTGATTTGCACTTTTCGCACCAAAGTACGTTCATCTCTAAGAGACAGAACGCGTCTCCTTCCTGAGCGGTATGACGACTGCGTGGTCCCATGGTGTTTATACTTGCGTACTATTGTTTGTACAGATGAACGTGGTACCTTCAGGCGTTTGGAAATTGCTCCCAAGGATGAAGCAGACTTGTGGAGGTCTCTTTTGATTTTCCCATGATGTCAAGCAAAGACGCACTGAGTTTGAAGGTAGGCCTTGAAATACATCCACAGGTACACCTCCAATTGATAAATCAAATTATGTCAATTAGCCTATCAGAAGCTTCTAAAGCCATGACATAATTTTCTGGAATTTTCCAAGCTGTTTAAAGGCACAGTTAACTTAGTGTATGTAAACTTCTGACCCATTGAAATTGTGACACAGTGAATTATAAGTGAAATAATCTGTCTGTAAACAATTTTTTTTTAAATTACTTGTGTCATGCACAAGTAGATGTCCGACTTGCCAAAACTATAGTTTGTTAACAAGACATTTGTAGAGTGGTTGAAAAACAAGTTTTAATGACTCCAACCTAAGTGTATGTAAACTTACGACTTCAACTGTACATATAATATGAGTAATGTAGGGTATGTAAACATTATATAAAGTGGCATTGTTTAAGTGAATAGTGACATCCAATTATTAATTATTAAAGTGGCTAGAGATTGAGTCTGTATGTTGGCAGCAGCTGTTTAACAGTCTGATGGCCTTGAGATAGAAGCTGTTTTTCAGTCTCTCGGTCCCAGCTTTGATGCACCTGTACTGACCTCGCCTTCTGGATGATAGCGGGTTGAACAGGCAGTGGCTCGGGTGGTTGTTGTCCTTGATGATCTTTTTGGCCTTCCTGTGACTACGGGTGGTGTAGGTGTCCTGGAGGGCAAGTAATTTGCCCCCGGTGATGCGTTGTGCAGACCTCACTACCCTCTGGAGAGCCTTACGGTTGTGGGCGGAGCAGTTGCGGTACCAGGCGGTGATACAGCCCAACAGGATGCTCTCGATTGTGCATCTGTAAAAGTTTGTGAGTGTTATTGGTGACAAGCCAAATTTCTTCAGCCTCCTGAGGTTGAAGAGGCGCTGTTGCGCCTTCTTCACCACGCTGTCTGTGTGGGTGGACCATTTCAGTTTGTCTGTGATGTGTACGCCAAGGAACTTAACATTTTCCACCTTCTCCACCACTGTCCCATCGATGTGGATAGGGGGGTGCTCCCTCTGCTGTTTCCTGAAGTCCACGATCATCTCCTTTGTTTTGTTGACGTTGAGTGTGAGGTTATTTTCCGGACAACACACTCTGAGGGCCCTCACCTCCTCTCTGTAGGCCGTCTTGTCGTTGTTGGTAATCAAGCCTACCACTGTAGTGTCATCTGCAAACTTGATGATTGAGTTGGAGGCGTGCATGGCCAAGCAGTCATGGGTGAACAGGGAGTACAGGAGAAGGCTGAGAACGCACCCTTGTGGGCCCCAGTGTTGAGGATCAGCGGGGTGGAGATGTTGTTTCCTACCCTCACCACCTGGGGGGCGGCCCGTCAGAAAGTCCAGGACCCAGTTGCACAGGGCGGGGTCAAGACCCAGGGTCTCGAGCTTAATGACGAGTTTGGAGGGTACTATGGTGTTAAATGCTGAGCTGTAATCGATGAACAGCATTCTTACATACGTATTCCTTTTGTCCAGATGGGTTAGGGCAGTGTGATTGCGATTGCATCGTCTGTGGACCTATTGGGGCAGTAAGCAAATTGGAGTGGGTCTAGGGTGTCAGGTAGGGTGGAGGTGATATGATCCTTCACAAGTCTCTCAAAGCACTTCATGATGACGGAAGTGAGTGCAACGGGGCGATAGTCATTTAGCTCAGTTACCTTAGCTTTCTTGGGAACAGGAACAATGGTGGTCCTCTTATAGCATGTGGGAACAGCAGACCGGGATAGGGATTGATTGAATATGTCCGAAAACACACCAGCCAGCTGGTCTGCGCATGCTGTGAGGACGCGGCTAGGGATGCCGTCTGGGCCGGCAGCCTTGCGATGGGTTAACACATTTAAATGTTTTACTCACGTTGGCTGCGGTGAAGGAGAGCCCGCAGGTTTTGGTAGCGGGCCATGTCAGTGGCACTGTATTGTCCTCAAAGCGAGCAAAGAAGTTGTTTTAGTTTGTCTGGTAGCAAGACATCAGTGTCGGCGAGGTGGCTGGTTTTCTTTTTGTAGTCCGTAATTGACTGTAGACCCTGCCACATACGTCTCGTGTCTGAGCCGTTGAATTGCGACTCTACTTTGTCTCTATACTGACGCTTAGCTTGTTTGATTGCCTTGCGGAGGGAATAGCTACACTGTTTGTATTCGGTCATGTTTCCGGTCGCCTTGCCATGATTAAAAGAGGTGGTTCGCGCTTTCAGTTTTCCGCGAATGCTGCCATCAATCCATGGTTTCTGTTTAGGAAAGGTTTTAATAGTCACAGATGCACTTTGTAATAAACTCACTCATCGAGTCAGCGTATACATCAATGTTATTGTCTGAGGCTATCTGGAACATATCCCAGTCCCTGAGATCGAAGCAATCTTGAAGTGTAGATTCCGATTGGTCAGACCAGCATTGGATAGACCTGAGCATGGGCGTTTCCTGTTTTAGTTTCTGTCTATAGGCTGGGAAAAACAAAATGGAGTCATGGTCAGATTTGCCAAAGGCAAGGCGGGGGAGGGCTTTGTATGCATCGCGGAAGTTAGAGTAGCAATGATCCAGAATGCTACCAGCTCGTGTAGCGCATTCGATATGCTGATAGAATTTAGGATGTCTTGTTCTCAGGTTAGCTTCGTTACATTCCCCAGCTACAATAAATGCAGGATGTATGGTTTCCAGTTTACATAGAGTCCAGTGAAGTTCTTTCAGGGCAGACGAGGTATCTGCTTGGGGGGGGATATACACGGCTGTGACTATAATCGAAGAGAATTCTCTTGGAAGGCGGTCGGCATTTGATCGTAAGGAATTCTAGGTCAGGTGAACAGAAGGACTTCCTGTATGTTGTTGTGATTACACCATGAGTCGTTAATCATAAGGCATACACCCCCACCCTTCTTCTTACCAGAGAGATGTTTGTTTCTGTCAGCACGATGCGTGAAGAAACCGGGTGGCTGTACCGACTCTGACAACATATCCCGAGTGAGCCATGTTCCTGTGAAACAGAGAACGTTACACGCTCTAATTTCTCTCTGGAAGGCAACTCGTGCCCTAATTTCGTCCACCTTGTTATGTAGAGATTGGACATTGGCGAGTAATTTGCTCGGAAGCAGTGGATAGTGTGCTTGCCTTCTGAGTCTGACCAGTAGGCCACTCCGTCTACCTCCCCTGAGGCGACAGCGTTGTTTTGGGTCGGCCTCTG